>JAVGVS010000148.1:0-112500 GCA_032718565.1 Distichodus sexfasciatus | reverse complement strand
TGTATTAATCATTTCTTCAATTAAACTATCTATCTCTCTATCTATCCATCCATCCAATCTTCAATCTATCCATCACTCAATCTATCAATCAATCTATCCATCCATACATCTGTCTGTCTGTCTATCTATCTATCTATCTATCTATCTATCTATCTATCTATCTATCTATCTATCTATCTATCTATCTATCATTTTATCTAGTGATCCTTCAATCCGTCCATCCAACCATCCATCTGAAGACAAGGTAACCTTTAAAGAACACGTTTTTCCTTTTTTGAAAGAAGTGAAAGTGGTAATGAGGGAAACAGAGTTCCATTGAAAGTCTCAGATGTCCAGTGGGAACATGAACATATGCTCATATGCTTACAAAGCTAAACAGCCGTCTGTGTGTTTAATAAAAACACTTTTGCTTTGTCAGGCCGAGTTTTGTCCCTTTTTAAAGTACGCTGGTGTTTGTGCTGCTGCGAAGTGCTGGCTTTGCGTTCGGCTCTGAAGTGAAGCCAGTTAAAATTCCCTTCACCACCTCGAGGCTTCAAATCTCATTACTTCTATATTTTCACTGCGGTGATTACAATTTTACAATCCCAATGCGCTGAAAAACTCCTCAGCAGCAGTTCCCTGTAGCGCTGTAAAAGCATTTGGGAGTGGTTCAGGTCCAAAAGTAGGGACGATAAGGACAATTTCATCACGATATTATGGATGATGTCAGAACGATATTTTGGGTGGATGCTATGGACTTGCACTGATTTGACATCCTTTGCAATGAACCCTCCATAAGGTCATTAAAGGTCAGAAGGTTGCTGGTACCTTTTGAGCGCTAGGGATGTACCGATCTGATATATGGATGGGATATCAGTCCAACTCAAATAGCTGGACTGGGTATCGGTGGCATTGGGCCGATCTCAGGAGCCGATCTGTAAATTGTAGCTTTTTCTACGTTTGCACACACAACTGGTTCTGCGTGGAAAGTGTCACTGCGGTAAAGCTGGTTTATTGTTCGATATTCACACTACTTCCTACATACTGATATGACAGTGAGCAGAACAACCAAAACACCACACACTAAAACCCCTAAAGCAAATCACACCACTATACTGTTTAATTTCCTAAACAACACCAGCTCTCGCTAACAAGCTGTGTTCCTCGAGAGTGTTTACTGACTCTGCAAGTCAATAAAACAGACACTGTTTTAGTTTCTAGTAGTTACGTCTATTGTTTCAGCACTTTATATTACATAAAGCTAAACAAGAAAAAAAATCTACAGGTGCAGGTCCGTTTTCATCAGAAATGTGTCAGCATTTTACACATCAAACTATGGCAAATCTGAACAGTGCAGGACGTCCTGCACACAGCAACATAAAGCATGTATGGCTGTGTTTGTTAGAGTGCACGTCTCTCACAGGGAAGTCGAGAAGACAAAGTCCAACATTCACTAAAGCATTCCAGTTCAGTCAAATCCTCCACTTTATTACAGACAAAACTTATATTTTAGCCGATGAATGACAAAAACATTTAGCGTTCTACTCACAATACAACAGCTTACTTGATGTGTTCAGTGTTTATTCCGAAACGTGCGTTCGTCACGTTATTGTGCGGAACGCCATCGCGCCAAACGACCCACACGTGGAACGCCATCAAGTCAAAAATGTAGTTCTCTCCCAGAAATAAGTCCAAATTCACTCAAATCTTTTTGTTTCATTTCATTTCTTCATTTACATTAATCAGAAAACACTTTTTATATTCTATAGTGTTAGAGAGTAAAAAATAAATACAGGAAAACTGATTATTTATCATCAAATAATTGCATTCTATATTCAGAAGGATTCCAAATGAATAATGAAGTGTTTCCTCCTGGCAGTAACCGTATTGTTCATAGTACTAAGTTATAGAATATTTCTACATAATAAAAACTCTGCAAGTCAATAAAACAGGCACTGTTTTAGTTTCTAGTAGTTATGTCTATTGTTTCAGCACTTTATATTACATAAAGCTAAACAAGAAAAAAAATCTACAGGTGCAGGTCCGTTTTCATCAGAAATGTGTCAGCATTTTACACATCACACTATGGCAAATCTGAACAGTGCAGGACGTCCTGCACACAGCAACATAAAGCATGTATGGCTAACTTCTACACAAACACTATATTAAGGTATAGAAAAACACCCCAAATTCTCTAAAAACTGGTATCGGATCGGTACTTGGGAACGGCCGTTACCCAAAGCGCAAGTATCGAAAAAGTTGGATCGGTGCATCCCTATTTTGTACCTCAGTGGTACCCTTATCAGTCTGGGACTTGAACCAGCAACCTTCCAATCACATGGCAAACTCCCTGTTACACTACAAACTGCCCTAAAAGACACTCCACAAATCAAAGAAATCCAAATCAGGGTTCAAAAACAGAAAAATCCAGAATCTGAGACGAGGAGCTTCTAAGAGTGAGTGATCATTCACCATTTTGAACACAGCACAGTACACAGTGCCCCACAACCACATGTGAGCTCTACGTTTGACCCATCCATGAAGGAGCAGTGGACAGCTTTTTGGCAGCACCTGGGAAGCAGTACACTGGGACGGTACCTTGCTCATGAGAACCTCAGTGGTACCTTTACCGGTCCTGAACTTGAAGCAGCAACCATTGAACACAGCATGGAAACAAGGTTTCTGCTCAGAGCCAACATTTTTATCCCTGGCTTCAGGACAGCTCTGGCCCGAGAGCTGCAGTTATGTGGGACAACACATTTGCTCTCGGGGGAGAAAAGCAACTCCAGGGCGCTGATTTCCTCCTCAATGCTGCTAAACGCCTGGCACTGCAGCAGCCCAGCTGGGATTTGAAAAGTAGCGGAGAAAAATGTAAAGGAATAATGAGAAACGCAGCTTTGTGAACGCTCTGGAAGCAGTATTACCGGAAATACAGTATCAGTAGAGGTGTGAACCGTCACTGGTCTCACGATTCGATTTGATCTAATATCTCGATGCATCACAATGCAGCCCATCAATTTTTCTACTTTACTTCACATCTGGGCATGGATCACAGACAGCCATAGTTACTACCAGCCAGAAAAACACCAATCAATGTCATTATGATACAACCCAGGGGTTTTCAACTGCTTCTGTCCCAGGGACCAGAATAAGCAGCAGTCTGCAGCTAGACTGTTTTTTAAAAATAAATAAAATGAAACAATTTTTAAAAAGAGAAAGTGGATTTCATGTCACGGAACACCGCAGACCACCGGGGGCAGCGAACCGGCGGTTGAAATAATCCACCTGATATAATCGGTTATGGTTTTCCACTGCTTCGACGCGATTAATTTCCACTGCTTCGATGTGATTAATTTTAACAACCCTACTCTACAGTGACATTTTCTAATTCTAATTTCTAATTGTCAAATACAGTATGCTTGCTGTAAAAATACGGAAAATGCTTTATTACTGCTTTTTAATAAATCAAACTTGCACATTCTAGTGGTTAGGATTAGAGCTGAAACGATTATTTGAATAAACTCGAATAATTCGATTACAAAAAATGGTCGAGGCAATTTTTCTAGAATCGAAGCTTCGTTGAAGTCATTTCAATCGCTACAGCATGCACCGCTTGTGTTTCACACAGACGCTTATTAATGACACAATAGTTTCAGTGGCGCGATCAAGTCGAGAATAGATTCCATTGTATGTGAACGTATTTGTGAGATATTCCGAGCACAAAAACAGAAGTAAATGCATGAAAACGCATACATGACATTTTTTGCGATGTAAACACACACGCTGTTTGTAAGCGCCATTACTCGCTCAAACGCTCAAAACGTCCCCTTTATTACAGACAAAACGCATATTTTAGCTGATAAATAACCACAACAACCAGTGTTCCACTCACAATACAGCCATTTATTGAGATTTTCCCATCGATTTTTTTTCATAGTTCGTTCCGGAACGCGCTGAACCCTTTATTGTGACGCGGCTCCGAGGCATGCGCAGGGGATTGTGGGAAATGCAGGCCAAAAGCAACTCATTATATTGGCCAAATTGATTCAAAATGATCCTTGAACTTCATGTGTCTTCATTTTCAATTGAATACAACAACAAAGTGTATATGACTAACTTCTACTCACAGTAGAATAAGCCTAATAACAAATCTATTGTCATTTTTATTTACATTTTTTTTATCTGATTACTCGATTAATCGATAAAATAATCGATAGATTACTCGATTACAAAAATAGTCATTTGTTGCAGCCCTAGTTAGGATACTTATTTCAGGACCTCCATCACTACCACCCCTGGGTCCCTGAGCAAGACCCTTAACCTCTAATTAAGGGAGTCTGTCCCTGAAATCTGAAATGGAAAATGGAAGTCGCTCTGGATAAGAGTGCTTGCTAAATTCCGTAAATGTAAATGTAACATAATAATGTGCTTATTTTGGTTTGACGTCTTTTAAAAAACGGCTGTTCACAAAACTTAAACGTCTGACTGCTATTGGGGATTTCAGTGCAGTGTGAACGAGATGTTAAAAGAGGCTTTAATTAACGTCGTCATTCTGCATTAATGCTGATTAGCAGCACATCATTAATAGATGTAATTCTCTGCTACTGTGATTCAATTCGTAAACGGATTATTACAGCGGATTTGCGTAAAACGCAGAGGAGAAAGATTCCAGCCGTTGAAACAATGGCCCAGTTTCCGTGAAGCGTAGCGGCAAAACATCACCGTCGTGTCTCTTTCTTTAAAACTGTCACAAAGGTGGCTAAGAGTAAAGGCAAACAAAGGGGAAAACGTCTCCTGAAAGACACTCTTGAGGATAAAATCAGCAGGATTCACTAACCGTCCCGGAGGCGAAATCACAAGATCCAGCCACAAAACAGGAACAATCGGCCCAAAATAGAAAGTCTCAACACAGAGGCTTGCTGCGAGACAGTGAAATTTGACTGTAAAAAAATGTTTTGATCAATTTGTCATGTGAATATGCTAATTTCAAGATTTTGAGGTTCTTTATTTGTCACGTACATAGTTACACAAGGACAACATATGTGCAAAATCATTCCTCTGAATGTAAAAATAAAAACGGTTTTACAAATAAAAACAAATTAAGTTAAATAAGTTCTTCAAAGAGTACAAATGAAATATATACAAATATGAACAACAATAGGGTCCTAAATAATTATGGTTATGGTACATATTTATATATATATATATATAAACTGTGTGTATAGGACTCAAAACAGGGCAATATGTTAGTTTTAGTTTCTAGAATTACTGAGTATATACAGTGTATTTATATACAGTATATAGAGTTATATATGCAAATCTGTAGATTTATGGTGGTTTGTGTATAGTGTATATTTTAAGACGATTAGACATAGTGAAAGCAGAAGCCACTACATCCTGTCTGCGCGGAACCGGCGCTGTCCTCACACTGCGAGCCAGCGAGCCGAAAGTCTAATCACACCTCGCTCCGAAACCACATGAGCAACAAAAGTGTCGCCTCATCGACTGTACGGAGAATCACCTCTGTACACATTCACGCCACATTGCACATTTTCATTTTCTACCTCTAGTTTACACTTTATACTTTATAGTTCATTTATGTGCCTTCTTTGTACTCTATATTTGTTCTTATCTATGTTCTATATTTATTTTTTCTTGTTGATTACAGTATAACCTTACTATTATTATTTTTTTATCTGATCAATTAAAAAATGAAATGCTGAAGTTTTGAGTCATTTTGAACCAGTGTGGCCTATAAAATGAGCTGTTTTTGGCCTTTCTGGAAGAGAACTACATTTCCCACAATCCCCGGAATAAACTATGGAAAATCTATGGAAAAATCTCAATAAACGGCTGTATTGTGAGTAGAACGCGGGTTGTTGTGGTATTAGCAGACTTCGTAATACTGGGTCTAGGTCGAGGTCGAACAGGAGGTCTTTTATTGTTAAAAGTATTTATTAAAAGTTTTTTGTTTCATTAAAATGACTGGTTGAGTTGTGATTTGATATGAATGAAAGCTGATTAAATCAACATATGATTTTGTCTCATATCGATTATTGCTTCCTAAATTGAATCAATATCGTATCGTATCAACAGATGTCAAATTGTCCAGTGAATCAATACTGTGATGTAATATTGTGATAAAACTTGTGCTTTCCACCTCCACCACTACGACTCTCAATCGCTGAACATATTGTAGATGTAAACAATAGCAAAGAATATACTGTATTTTTAGTGAATATTATGTGAATAACATGCACATGTGGAAATTATTTAACTTTGAATTTTAAGAAAGTGATTATTTGTCATTGTGAACACAACACAGCGCACCACAACCACACATGACCTCTGCATTTGACCCATCCGTGAAGGAGCAGTGGGCAGCACCGCCCAGGTGTTTGGTGACGGTACCGTGCTAATGAGCACATCAGTGGTACCTTTATCTGTCCAAAACTTGTTCCGGCAACTTTCTGATCACGGGGCCAAGTCCCACTACCGTTACACTACCAACCGCCCCAAACTGGTAGTGTCCAAGAAAACGTGTTGGGAGGCGTTCATTTTGGCATTGAGCCACTTTTCCTATCTGAGGAGGATCAATCCTTGTGAGAGAGGCCAGAACAATCCCAGGAGACATTTCTTTTCATAAACATGTCCTCCTTTTTTTCTCTCCCTCTCCCTCTCTCTCTCTCTCTCTCTCTGTAGTGAGTGATGTCTGGAAGCAGAGAGCCGCTCTAACGAGCATCTCAGAGCTTAACGAAGCACCACTGCTGTCTAAAGCAGAAAGAAGTCGATAGAGGACACATTATTTTTCTACTTGTGATCTCGATATAACCTGAAGTCGTTTTCTCAGGATAACATATTAGATTCTTGAAATCTCAACGTACCGATAGTTGTTTTCTTGAGATTATCCGTTCTCTTGTGCCGGCTTTACTACATAGATATGGGGTAGTTGGCAGTGTAACGGTTGGGACATCTGCCCCGTGATGGGAAGATAACCGGTTCAAATCGCGGAGCGGTAAAGGTACCGTCCCCGAGCACTGCTCACTGGATGGATCAAATGCAGAGCTGACATCGCTTGTGGTGCACTGTGTGCTGTGCTCACAATGACAAATAATCACTCACTTTCCCTATGATGTCAGAACATCATTATCATTATTGAGCCGTCAACAGTGCTGGATAGTTGAGACAGACAGAGCTTCAGATTTATTCATTTTACTGCCGGTAAATTTATTAAAAAATAACTTGATAAAATGACTTTGATTATATCAAGATTGCGAGTTGTGCTTTTGAGAATTATATTAAGATGAGAAAAATAAGTTGTGCCTTTGAGAAAGCAACTTTTTAGAAAATCATATGATTAAGATTTATCGAAAAAAAAGAAAAACTGACGTGTCCTTTGCCCACTCTTGCGTGTAGAGACAGCTTTTCTTTTATCTCATTGCACTGATACTTTTAACTGCTTATATTGTTTATTGCTTTACACAGTCTCTATACAGTTATACATGGCTACAAACTACAGTTTAAATTATACATATTCATATTTTTTCTGTACTTTGACTTTTGCCCCTCAATTTTTGTCTTGTTGTACTGTCTGTCACGTCCCACCAGCACATCTCATCTACATGCTGTCTTGTGATGTTAAATGTCATACTATTTTTGTACTGGGTTGATGAACTTTCTTCAACCTTGCTTTGAGGAAAACCAGAGAACGATCGAAAACTCTGACCCCGGGTCACCAAGGCCACGGATGTTCTGAGCAACGTCACGAAAACGTCTGTCACCATGCCAACCGCGCGTAAGAAGTGACAAGGTCCCAAAATTGGTTACATTGTCAGCCTGGCACCTCCTCTGCCGTCTCGCACCTCGACTCCATAAATAAAACATGAACAGTAGTTGTGTAGATCACAAGTTTCATCTAAATACAATATTATATCGATTCAATGGACAACGGTTCAACGTCTGTCAATATCTCAAAGTCTGCTACGATACAATTAATATTGAGTTAAATTTGGGAGACAGTGACCAATATGAGACAATATGCTGATTTAACAAAAATACACCATTTAATATCAAAACACAAAAAGCAACTAAAATATCACTGGAACATTTTTATTCCTGAGCTAAACCAGACATTTAAATGAAAAACAATCTTCTCTTTTAATGAAAAATAGAACTAGTGGTCAATATGTAGAGACATTACAACATGTATGATGACTGGATTGGATCGATGCTATTTGATATTGATCTACACAGATACTTTGATCTACACTGATCTTCATTAATACTTTGATTTACACGGATACATTGATCTTCATTGATGCTTTGAACCACACTGAAATTTGATCTACATTGATACTGATCTGCACTGATACATTGATCTTCATTGAAACTTTGATCTACATTGATACTAACCTATACTGATACTTTGATCTACACTGATATTGATCTACACTGATACTTTGGTCAACGCTGACCACTTTGATCTAAATTGATAATGATCTACACAGATGCTTTGATCTACATTGATGTTAATCTGCACTGTTACACCGATCTACACTGATGATTAATACACTGATCTAGACTGATGCACTGATCTACACTGACACATTGATCTACATTAATGCACTGATCTAGACTGACGCACTGATCTAGATTGATGCACTGATCTAGACTGACACATTGATCTACACTGATGCACTGATCTAGACTGACGCACTGATCTACACTGATGCACTGATCTACACTGATGCACTGATCTAGACTGACGCACTGATCTAGACTGATGCACTGATCTACACTGACACATTGATCTACATTAATACACTGATCTAGACTGATGCACTGATCTAGACTGACGCACTGATCTAGACTGATGCACTGATCTAGACTGATGCACTGATCTACACTGACACATTGATCTACATTAATACACTGATCTAGACTGATGCACTGATCTAGACTGATGCACTGATCTACACTGACACATTGATCTACATTAATACACTGATCTACATTAATGCACTGATCTAGACTGATGCACTGATCTAGACTGATGCACTGATCCAGACTGATGCACTGATCCAGACTGATGCACTGATCTAGACTGATGCACTGATCTACACTGACACATTGATCTACATTAATACATTGATCTACACTGATGCACTGATCCAGATTGATGCACTGATCCAGATTGATGCACTGATCCAGATTGATGCACTGATCTACACTGATGCATTGATCTACACTGATGCATTGATCTACACTGACGCACTGATCTACAGACGCATTGATTTACACTGACGCATTGATTGACACTGATACTTTGATCTACATTGTTACTTTGATCTACACTGATACATTAATCTACTGATCTAGTCTGACACTTTGATCTACACTGACACTTTGACACTTTGATCTACACTGATACTTTGATCTACATTGTTACTTTGATGTACACTGATACTTTGATCTAGACTGATACTTTGATCTACACTGATGCACTATTCTACACTGATGCACTGATCTACATTGACGCACTGATCTACACTGATGCATTGATCTACACTGACACTTTGATCTACACTGATAGATTAATTTATATCAATGTATCGTTACAGCCCTAGAGACAGTGGTCCAAATCTTACACATTGTCAGCCTGGCACCTCGTCTGTAAATTAGCTGTAAACAGGCGTTAACAGACTCTACCACAGCGAGGTGTTAACAAGAAACATGTCACTGCCAAATAAGAGTGAAACAGACGCCGACCGAGGAAGAGACAGAGGAAGATCAATACCTCTTCACCTTCCTCTGATCAAATCTAAGAGAATAAACAAGAGAGACTGGGAAGCATTCGTTTCCTCCCCAAATAGTCTCTCTAGTGTGAGCTCTGGTTTCAGAGGCACTGCAGATGATTTCGTAGGAGTGGATTCAGAACTCAGGTTTGCTATGAGGTTTTAAAAGGTAACAATGTAATGATGCATGAACCAACATCAATACATGGATATAGTGATAATAGCATCGAATCAAAATGAAAACATTAATCAGACAGCATACATGTTGTAACATCACTTTATATCGAGATCTATTTTTATTAAAAGAGAAAGTTGTTTTTCAATTCAGAATAAAAAATGATATTTTATTTTATATGAATGGAAGTGATTGTGTTAAATCAGCATATGATATCGATCTCATGAATGGAATTGAAGCAGACTGTGATATCGGCAGACGTCGAATCACTGTCTGCTGAATCGATATAATATCATATTGTGATGACACTTGTGATCTACATCCCTAGTAAAGGGTGACGGGGGGGCAAAGGCTTGAGGGAATCATTTTATGTGTGAACTCCGTTACCTCGGGGCTACATTTCCGAAGGGAGGACAGATTCAGAACTGCACACGCAGTGACGCCTGGAGGAGGGGGGATCGAATCGTCCTGCTGAAAGCTTCTGTAAGCCTTTGCTTTTAAGGAAAATCCGTCTCTCCTCCAGAAATGCCTTTCCCCAAAATGTTAAGCAGCTGCAGATCGATACCTGACACTCACAGTTCTAATATAATAACGAGCACAGCTCAGGAAGACTTTGTCGTCATTGCCTTCATCGTTCCAGATCCGTGTTTACCTCCCAACTACCTCAGTCTGAAAGCGTCTAGTTTGCTGTTAATCGTTAGCTGGCACAGAGACGCGGAAGCCATTAACGGCGCTGATGACGGATGGCTCTCCTGTTGCACCAGAAACGTCAGAAAAGCCACCACGTATTTACGTCTTCTCTTCATACAATGTTCCATTCAATTCCGCCCCGTCCCCAGGCATAAAACGACACATGCACAATTCAGATTCAACCCCAACAATAAACAAAAGCCCTCAGAGAGGGAGAGAAAGAGGAAAAAAAAGGTGCGAGGGCGAATGTCACCGAGATGCCAGGGCCGAACGAGCACAGAAACGACAACGACGACAAGGGAGGGGACGCTTCTTACCGTTGGTGGAGTGCAAACTCTCCAGGCTCCAGTAATGAGACATGACCCCTCGTACCGCCTTCACCCCTCCACCTGCCCGTCCCGGAGAGGAGGTGTCCGAATCGGAGACGGGGGACTGGCACTGGGAACTGCCCCCGCTTCCGTCGTTGCCACCGCCGATGCTGACACCACCACTAACGTCTTCGCCGTTGCCACTAACGTCGCTGCCGCTGCCTCCCCCTGGCAGAGGGACGCCCACCTGGCCGGCAGCGTTCCGGGTCCGCATGCACTCCTGCCTGCTCCTGGAGGAGGAGGAGGAGGAGGAGGGAGGAGGCTTCTTTTTCGGCAAGCGCTGAGTTCAAAACAGGCAAGCAGGCATCGGTCACTCGATTTCCGCCTTCTCAAGCGTCTCCGGTGCCGGTGTTTACGGCTCGCTTCATCGCCGCTGTACTTCTTCGTTTCAGCTCGTGGCAGTGAAAGCTTGCACGCCCTCACCCTCGCTCATGCACACACACAGTCACAGGCTGGCATCAGTGGGGCTCCTCTTAAGGGGAGGGAAGACGTCCGACTGCAGAGCTTCCCTGAAAGTGTCGCTGAAAGAAGCCCTAAGCTTTTCTGAAAGCCTGACTGAGAGAGTCACTGTAAGAAGCCTCTAGCTTTCATGAAATTGTCGCTCAATGTGTCACTGAAAGATACCCCAACCTTCCCTAAAAGTGTTGTACAAAGAGGTCCTGAGCCTCCCCGAAAGTGTCGCTGAAACTCGCCCCTGCTTCGGCACCCAGTCCCCGCCTCCCACACGATGGGCCCCTAGCAGGCATCGGGGCTGTTAGTAAAGGGGAAGGCAGCTCCGACGAACGAGTGCAGCAGCAGCAGCTGTTGCCGAGAGCGACGGACGCCTTCGATGAATTTAACCCCGTGCCTGCTGTCCCGGCCAACTGGTGCTGCTGGGTTACAAGCAGGTTTGGTGAAGCTACTTTTGGCAGTTTTCAAACTACAAGCTATGTCTGACTAAAAATGACTAGGCTACAGTCAAGCTCTGCTTTAATACAGTAGTTACTACACTACACGCTACAGAGAAAAAGTAGCTAATACATCCAAGCTGTTTCACGGCCCTGGATACTTGCTTCCATCTTGGCGAAGGCGGCCTATATTCTCAGGCTCCATCTCGCCGCTCCCAAAAGTGTACTGTGATGCAATGAGCGTGCACCACAGACACGGTAGCCAATCAGATGTCACTTCGACAAATTCAATAAATCAAAAATTTGTCAATGTAACATCACGGCACAGCACACAGTGCACCAAAACCACGTGACCTCAGCATTTGACCCATCCGTGAAGTAACAGTGGGCAGCTTTTGGCAGCATCCTGGGAGCAGTGCTTGGGGATGGTACCTTCCTTGCTGATGAGTACCTCAGTGGTAACGGTACCGGTACCGGTAATCCCTAACCGTTACAGTACCAACTGCCGACCAATCACATTACAGATGTGATATATATGTATATATATATATATACATATGTGTGTGTGTATATATATATATATATACATATGTGTGTGTGTGTGTATATATATATATATATATATATATATATATATATATATATATATATATATATTGTCCTGGTAACCAGTGTTGATGAGAACATATATATAAAGGATGTGTGTGACGCGACGATGTGAGCGCTGCTGATCCCTGTCAGACTGCAGTGCAAGTTACTGGAGCGTGACGTCTGGGGAAAGAGGCTGTCCTTACGAGACCTCAGTGTGACTGGGTTTACTCACTATCAGAGGAAAAAGTTAGCAAAAGCACATTCCACACACTCAGTCCTGTAGGTATGTAAGGATACATCAATCTACATTGATACATCAAGTAAGTCCATGGCATCGATCCAAACATTGATCAGGCTTTGTATTACAGCCCACTGGACAGGAGGTCTTTCTGTCGACTGTCTGGCTGAGTTCAGGAATATAAACTGCTTTTTGTGTTTTGATATGAATGGAAGCGACGGTGTTAAATGAGCACTTGATACTGTCTCATATCAGTTACTGACTCCTGTATCGAATCAAATGGAAATTATGACTTTGAGACATCAAATCGTTGTTCATTAAATCAACATTTTGTGATGCATCATATGATTTACACACAGACACACACACAGAGTACTGAACGTGTCTGATTTACACACACACACATACACACACAGTCTTGTAAGTAGGGATGGGTAGCAAAACCCGGTACAAACGTGCCTGGAGCTAAATGTTTAAAGAACGGAGTATGGATAAACTCTGGCGTTACCAGTATTACTCTTGGCGCTGGAGAAATTAATGAACCAGATTTTTATATTTCTACACAAAAGTAATCTTTCCCAGTTTATCCCAGCAGCTCCGTTACTGATTAAGATGTTAATCTAGAGTGGTCTCTTGCAATACATGGAGAAACTCTCGCACACAGACGCTGGTGTCGCTGCCTGACTTGCATGTGTATGTGGAAAGTCCTGTTCTTCTTATGACTGTATGTGGTTTGTATACTGACATCCGGTGGAGCAGGACCGATGAGCGAGAGAGTGCAATTTAAATAACATTTTACAACATTGTAAGACATATAAAAGCGCACATACACAATCACATGATACTTAATTTAATATCTGTTAGTAAACAATGAAATATATGACAAGTACAGTCTGCCTGCCAGCAGATACACAACTTTTTATGTGATGTGATATTGTTATACACTTCAATAAAAGCACACCAACTCGTTGTGTACTGAGAAGTCGGTAAAAAGAATTCAAACAAACAAAAAGCATTGTGCGTGCTTTTATTTTATCATAATGATTTTAGTAATATTGTAACTCATGTGAGAGGAGGATTTGTCAGCTTACTGTGTTGATGCTATGTTGAATAATAAAAGTGATTTGTTAATTTTGCTGTTAATTAAACAATTTTCTAGACAGGAACACAATTAAAGTACCAGACCGATAGGCAGTACCGGTATGAGTAGTGGTATCTTAAAACCTTAACCATGCCCATGCCTACTTGTCCGCTGTCCGTCTGATTTACACACACACACACACACACACACACACAGTAGTAGTCTGATTTATACACAAACATACCTACACATATACACAGTATTGAAAGTGTCTGATCACACACCCAAAGTCCTTTAGGCATCTGATTTACAAACACAGCAATATATTGATTTTCAAGGTGTGCCAAAACCGGGATGAAACAATACCGTTCTTACTGATAAAGTGTGATGTGTCACTTAATCCTATTTACCCGCACAGACAGGAGCACTTTCACCTCATCCACTCCTGCTTACTGCTTTACATCTCCACAGTTGGATTTTATAAACTCAAAAACGCTGCAGACACTTCCAGCTGTTTTTATAACAACCAAAAAACATTTGTTTGGGTGAAAAATTGGCAAAAAAGCAGTTTACTCACTGCGAGCTGCGTTGCGAATTCCCTCAGCCGTCTGAGTAAGACACGACTCTGTGGAGAGCAGCATGAAAGTGTGTTACAGCAACTTACAGAAAAACACTCTGATAAAATTTATTCTGTTCCTGCATTAGCATTATTTGTGACGTGGCGGTTAAAAAGGTCACAGTGCGGAGGCACAAATGGCCACAAACCGGGCAGAATGAGCTTTTTGTGTCTCGCGCTGGTGCTGATTCAAAAGACTCTCTATTGCGTAAGAAAAGACAGTGATGAAGAATGTGGAGTGCTCCTGCATTAGCACCAGGTCAGCGTATATAAACTGTACAGCAGCAGAACATGAGTTTATTAAGTCAAGTAGAAAACAAAAGACAGTGTACCATTCTCCTGAAAGTGAAAGTGGGTGATTATTTGTCATTGTGAACACAGCACAGCACACAGTGCACCACAACCAAATGTGACCTCTGCATTTGACCCATCTGTGAAGGAACAGTGGGCAGCTTTTTTGGCAGGACCCGGGGAGCAGTGCTTTGGGACGTTATCTTTGTCATGAGGATTTCAGTGGTACTTTTACCGGTCCAAAACTTGAACCGTTGACCCTTGGATCACGGAGCCAGATCTCTAATCTTTACGCTACCAAAAGATTGGTATTGATTAAAGGTTGGGGTTCAATCCCCAAGTTAGTCTAAAAAAGTCTTGCCATTGCGAGCCCTTAAGCATGGCTCTTAACTCCAAGTTACTCCAGAAAAATTGTAATTAGGAGATGAAAGTCGCTCTGGATAACAACGTCTGCTAAACGCTGTAAATGTAATGGAATGTACAAAGTATTAAAGTCATTCTGTAGTAGTAGATCTCTAACAAATGTGACACAGTCTGCAGATGATGATGTCCACTGCCCCCTGCAGGACAAGGTACTCTGGCTTCAGACTCACTGTGAAGCACACAGCATCATTTCACCAAACTGTTCACTGCATTATATTTTAATGTAAAAAGTCATCAGCAGGTAAAACGTGCGGTAAAAGATGGATACAGCAGTGTATGTACCTGAGAAAGAGACACGCCGTGTCCAGTCGAGACAGTCGAGGCCAGTAGGAGTGCTCTGGGAGAAGAAGTGATCTCTGAGAGACATGGAGGACAGCTGCTCGGGAGACGTGAAGGATGTCCTCATCTGGCTCCGCTGGGGGATAAGCGACACCAAAACACTTTTAATCAGTTTAAACAGCGACACCTAAAAACCACTTTACTGGCTTAATTCATGAGCTGAAGATGATGCATTTCTTCTTCCATAAAGACATGACTACAGCTGCTATTGCACATGATATTTCTGGCCAGGGCTGGGCGACATGAGGATATACAGTGTATACAGGGCTGGGCGATATAGGATGTCTACTTTTACATACTAAAAGTTTATTTTATTTTGTGGCATTAAAAAAACAGTTTACAGCAATATTTGTTCATTTTGTGGAAGAGGGTTTGCAGTGTTGCACGTCATCACATAGACACAGGCTATTGTCATAGTGAATTGTCTAAAGCAGCTTTTAAACAATCCAACAGCCGTCTCCATGGTGACACCTACTGGCTTCCTTGGCTATTGCATAACATGACAGATATTTTAGATGTATCACAAGGCAGTAAAGGTTCATTTATTATTTTTTTTTACTTTAAGTGAGTGATTGTCATTGCGAACACACCAGAGTACAGCACACAGTGCACCACAATAAAATGTGACCTCTGCATTTGACCCATCCGTGAAGAGGCAGTGGGGACTTAACAAGCTCCTGGGGAGTAGTGCTTGGGGACAATATCTTGCTCATGAGTACCTCAGTGGTAACTTTACCAGCCCTGGAACCGAACCTGCAACCTTCTGATCCCGGGGCGAACACCCTACCGTTACCGTTACGCCACCAGTTACCCCGCACTTATTTTATTAACATTTATAACTTTAAATGGTCCTTTACATATGATTACTCTATATGTCACTGCAAATAAATCCAATTTATTGAATTTGCATAAAATGGAGTATAACATGAAATGTCACATTTCATGTATAATAAAACTTATTTTGTCCTCACTGGAAGTTTCCAGTCTCTGATATTAGTCAACATTATGAGGCTAAAGAAAGGAAAGACTTTTGTAGAGGAAAAAATGTAAGCAGAGGAAGTAAGAACAATGTAAGTACAAACTAGGGGTCGATCAATATAGTTTTTTGGTGTCAATACCAATTATTACTAATAAAGACCAATAAGCAATATGCGCTACAAAGTAGTGCATTTAAAATTCATTAATTTTATTTGCACATGGTTTAAAATTAACCATAAATTGCAATATCAGTATCGATAATCAGCCTAGCCTATAATTGGTTGACCCCTAGTACAAACAGACAGAAACAACAGTCAGCAGAGTCAAGAGAGTCCCTTCTATCCACCACAAGTCGAGCAGAAACAGCATGCACAAGTGAAAGTCAGAGTAAACGAATATGCAGGAGAGAGACAGCAGAAGAATCTCGATTTGACGAAAGCCGAGCGACGTCTCCCCCGACGACCAGGTCTTACTTTCTCCTTCTCCTCCGAACCTGATGAACTCAACACTCCCAGACTCCTTCTCACGTTCAGGTTCGTTCTCTGGAGTTTCTGCTCAGTTCTCGTTATTCCCGAATCACAAAGCAGCTCGTCCGAGCAGGATCGCTGATGATGCTGATGAAGATGCTGATGATGCTGACATTGCACCGTCTCCATGCCAACGTCCCGCGCAGGTAAACTCCAGCTGCCGAGGTCAGACATGGGCCGGGGCCCAATTGGGCGTGGCTGCTTTCGCATCCTAACTTGCGGTGGGTGGGTGGGGCAGGGGGCCCGAGGCCTCCTCTCGGCTTTACTGGCATCCTGAGGCTGCTTTTGAGTGCAGAGTGTTTGTGGGGTTAATATGTGTGTGTGTGTGTGTGTGAGTGTGTGTTATGTGCTGAGATGTGTGGTGTTTTCATGCATTTCACTCAAATGTCAGTGGAGATATAATGCATTATGAAACAAAATGAAACTTTATCCAGAGATTGGATATTTTCTTTATACTCTGAAGAAACACAGGGATATAAATATTTAATATTTATAAACTGATGAGAAACAGTGTTAAGATATCCCTGTATTTCAGTTGTCATATTTAACAACCTGATATTTATGAATTCTTGCAGGTAAGAATGAAATATTCAAGCTATAAACATTTTTTGGAATACAGACAATATGGCTTACAAGATGGTTTGTGATTATTCTGTTGTTATGCCTCACTACAGAGATTACATCCACTATTTCAATTACAACACTAGGTGGCACTTACAGAAATCTATAATCTACAATCTTTTTATTTGTACAATCGTTATCATATCATTGGGATATGTGTTGAGATAGGTATTGTAAGTTCACTCAACTTTTTTTTTATTGTTTAAATTTCCTTATCTTAAAATCCATAATATCCTCATCTTGTCATCCAAAAATGGAATGGAAAAATGGGAAAAATGGGAAATTTTACCTAAATCTTGCAAAACATTAGCAACAAGACAGCAGTGTCAGAAGAAAATTAGTAAAAGCAGCGACACTCCCACTCACCTCACACTCGTTGCCAGAGTTGATAGACAACAGGCTAGTTTGGGACTGACTGTCCGAGCTGCTGTCCTCCAGTAAAAACTCTGAGTCGACCGAGTGAGCCGGGACAAGGTGCGGGACTCGGGTTTTGGGTGTATTCGGTCGCTGTGCGTTATCAGAAAGCCTATCCATGCTTTGGCCCTGACCCAATGAGCACAGAGACGAGCGCAAGGGGTAACGGAAGCTCCTCCGATAGCACCACTGTCCAGGACTCTGTGGTTTGGGGCTCATGGGCCTGGATGGAGTGTCAAAACCCTCGAATGAACCAAGAGATCTGGCCCAAGAAGGGGACAGCTGGTTGGCAAGGGCAAAAACTGTGGGGTGCCTAGGGGACTGGGGGGCACTCTCATCAAACATGCCTACAGGAGTCTGATCGGAAGCTAGGGTGATTCCGTTAGGCAGAGGACGGTACTGCATAGGCCCACTTTCAAGACAAAGGTTTTGGCTAAAAGAATCTGTGTTTTTTAAGTTCTCAGTGAAGTTGATGGATTCTGGGACAGCAGAGATTTGACAAGCAACCAAATCATCCTGGATGTGGCACGCTGGTTTCCGGCTAACTGACCCAGGAACAGACAGAGCTCTCTTCAGAAGCTCAGGTTCTTTGGTCGTCCTAGGCTTCCTCCATGACTGCCTGGTCTTAGGATCAGAATTCTCAGCGTCTCCTGATTTGCCATCAAACAAACTGGACAGAGACTTGTGAGCCATTGCAAGCTTCATGCGCAGATTCAAGTTGTCGATGCTTTTGCTTCTCTTCTGGCCCATTCCCGCCATCATGGGTGAAGGCTTGAAGTGCAGCAGTTGCCGCACATGTTTGGTGTTGGGCTTGGACTTGGACGTCTCCATGTAATCCTGAGTCAAAGAGAAGGCTTTCTCGAAGACATCATCTTCAGAGTGGCGGTTGCCGCATTTCGGCAGGTGGTCCGTGCTGCGAGACATGTGGGCCCTCTGAAGGGAGGGGTGGGGTCGGTCATGCTGGGGCACACAGTCAAACCTCACCTCCTTCCTCTCGACCTCACCTCCGTCCTCAGGAGATTCGGCTTCGGGCTCAACCTTATTAGCCGCCTTACACTCTCTCCTGGCCTTCCGGAAAGACGGGATTCGAGAAAACATGGAGAACCTTGAACCTTTCCCTGAGGAGCCACTCCTGGCATCCTTGTTCTTTCCAGCAATGCTGGATTGACCACCCATGGCAGGACAAATGCCGTCTTCTCCGTCTTCGCTGTTTGTACTGAAAGTGTCGGGGTCTGGTAATGCAGAATTGGACATGCTGAAATCAGGGTTGTTATCGTTGCCTTTTGCCAGAAGAATACCATCACTTCCAGCTTCTGGCTCCTCAGTAAGAATATAAACCCTTTTTTCTGAATTAGTGCTGGCTCTTCCCTCATTATTGTGCTCGCACATGCCTGGGATATATCCATTGTGTGACAGGTGAGAGTTGGGGCCTGAGGTTGAACTGCATTCCTCCTGAATTGTGTCCTCATCTCCAGATGTTTCCACTTCCCTGTGTTGTTCATCCAAAAACTCATTCTCAGTTACAAAGGAGTTCTCCTGACAGCGCTCAGACTCGATAATGGGCTCTAAACCAGTAACTGACAACAAACCAATGTTCACATCTGTAAATGGGTATCTCTCAATCTTTGCAATTTGCAGCTGTGTGGGTTCCATGCAGAGATGTGTCCTGCTGTCAGAAGATGCAGTCTCAAGTTTTCCCTCTTGCACTGTGTTAATCTTGAGAGAACAATCTGACCTGCTTTCTTCTCCTGGCAACTCTAGATTGTCATATCTGTTTACAGAACTATCAAGGGGAAAGTCTGAGTTTGGGGATGCAGCAGGTTGACTACAGATTGGCGACACACTGTCCTGCAGCATGACATCCATGTCCTTGAATGGAGAACCTCCTGCTGTCGCTGTAGAGAAGAGCATCTGTTCCTCCTTGTCGCCATGGTACTTGGAGACTTGCCTTAGGTCAGAGTGTCCCTTTTCTGAATTTTCATCCTGACTCTGCACATCCCCTGCGTTATCCATCCATGTGACTGTCTTGCATATCTGAAGCTTCCCGACAGGCCTGATCTCTAAATTTGGGTCCATTAACGAATCACCGAGAACATATCCATCACAATCTTCTACGAACGAACGCCCAAGATTGGAGTCAAACCCGTCATGCTGCTGTTCTAAGCTGCAAAGTGCCTTGGGACTGCAGTGTTCAAACCTAACAGTCTTTACGTTATTGTTTGTGTCTGAACCGTGATTCATTATCGCTGGCGGAGGTGCGCTATAAGGGAGCGACATTCCAGAAACTTCACAATCCAAGTGAGGCCATTTCTGCACACATGAATCAGAGTTAACATCATATGAAATGATAACAGCCTGCTCTGCTGCACAAACCCTTTCCAACTTGTGTAATTTTGTCCACTCTGCACATGACTGTTTGGACGATGTGCTATTTTGGTCAGGACCCTGCGGTATCGTCCTCTGCACATTGTCCGTGTCCGACAAGACATCTAAAATGCAGTTTGCTGTGGGTTTACAGCCTGGAGGCAGTTCAGCAGTGCATTCAAACCCAACATTTGTCGGGCAAACCAGAGGTGGGGCAAATTCTTTGCAGACAGCGTTATGTGGGGAAAGCAAACTACTGTCTGTGGCACAGCTTTGAAAACTAACAGCAGTGACATTGTGTGATCCTTCTGCTAAGATCAAATCATCTGCAGATCGCAGTACATGTGAGTCGGAACTTTCCGAATAAATGACCTCCTGTGCTTTCTGCGGTATGACAGTGAACTCCTTCAGGCAGGAGTTCACTGTCATACTGTTGGGAGTCATGTCACTTTCCAGTTTTAAATCATCCTGACCTAAAGTATTTCTCACTACGTCATTAAAGTCTTTACTACAAGTGCTTTTAAAAGTAATGGAGGCCGGTCCTACGATGATGTTCTCTTCTCTGCAATGTTGGGCGGTACTTCCGTAATATTCCACCTCTGTCACATGTGCATCAGGTAGCCCAGAACATTCTTGAGCAACACCACTGTCTTGTAGAAACCCAGGTTTGTAATATTCATCCTTTGCAAACTGAACTTCACCACAATCTGACCCAGCAGAGTCCATTTCGTCCATCTTTTCAAAGACATGCTGACCTGGAACTAAAACGTTATCTGTCAAATCTGACAAGGCAGAACTGTTGGTAAGTGACCGTCTCATACAACAATCCTCTTCTGAAGAATGAAAAAAATCTGAAATAGTAGTCAGGCATCCTGAAGACTCTTCCTCTTCATGGAAAGTTACAGCTTTGCACTTCCTATCCATCCCTTTACAGTGTAGTTTATACTTTTGTAATGGTTCCACATCTTCAGGGTATACTATGAAGTGGTCCAGACATGGACGGACTTTATCCTGTTGAAAAGTGTCACTGCCTAAAAAGTGTGAAAAGCTGGAAGAGTTTGAGAGCGCTCCCTGTTTTGATTCAGATACCTGGAGGGGTTTACTCTGTGATGCTGAGGGCTCCAGCACCATTTCGTCACGCTGTCCAGCAGATTCCAGCACATCTGCGTCTGTTGGATCAAGATAACTGACATCACTATCAGACTGACACGGTTCCGTCTCAGAATGTGTTTCTGTTGCTAACCCAGAACCTAACTGTATTTCATTGTTAGCATGACTACTGATTGATTGTGATTCCTTTCTGTTTGTGACAGCATCTATTCCCAGCGGGACATCTAACAGGAATTCTGCTTCACCCTTATCTGTCACTGTAAACGTGTCTTTAGAAAGCAGCAGTGATTCTGTTGAGTTGTTCGGTGCCAACTGGACGTTTTCTAAGTCAGGAACGCTAACCTGAGAGACCGAGGGAAGTCCAGCTTCCTCAGGCGAGTCCTGGCAAGACGGAGAAAGCAACACTTTGTTGTTTGCCAGAACTTTTAAACTCGCAGTCGACGGAGTCTGTTCCAGATCGTCTGTGGTCCGTGATTCCTCCTTCTCCACAAGGAGAAAGCTCTCATCACCAGCCCACTTATTCGGGACTGGGTCTGAGATAGCTCCGAAACGAGAACTGGTCTCAGAGCTGAGAGGGGTTCTGTAGGAGTCCTCAGTGTCAGGGCTGAAGTCTGAGAAAGCATCACTGTGCCAGGAACAGTCAAAATACTCATCCGTCGTTTCCTCTGGCACCGACTCGCTCCTCTCATGATGCCCGGCGCTCTCCACATGCTGACATTCTCCATCTTCCGAGCAGCCGGCCTCCGTGTCCTCCACAGACGGGGCCTAAAGATGACAGGAGAGAGGGCTTTTAGTACCCCATTTCTCACACAAGTGCAAGACTACATTGTATGGTGGCAAGTAGAGTTGGGCAATGATGTCAAAAAATATAATTATAATATTCTTTTTTCATATTTATCACAATGTAGAATTTTACATTCTTTTTTATATATACAGATTATATATACAGGATAAGCAGAATGAAAAATCAACACAAAATATCAAATGGTAACAATAAAATCCCTAAGTTTGGGTATTTGGTATTTTTCAATTTGATTGGGGCAGTTGGTGGCGAAACGGTTAGGCCATTTGTCCCATGATCATAAGGTCGCCGGTTAGAATCCCTGGTCCGGTAAATGTACCACTGAGGTACTCCTGAGCAAGGTACCGCACCTAAGTGCTCCCCGGGCACTGCCCACGTTAGCTGCCCACTGCTGCTTCACGGATGGGTCAAATGCAGAGGTCACATTTCATCGTACTCTATATGAATTTGTATGACAAGAACCATCAATTGATTGGTGTGTCTATCTGATCATCAAAAAGCTGTTTTTTCATTTCACTTATACATATTGTATTTATATGAAAAATTTGAAATTGCGCCAGACACTCATGGAGATGCTTAATTGGAACTCAGACTTGTTGGAATTCAAAACTCTCTCTGGAATGGATTACCAAGTACCAAAGTACCACTGTACTATACTGCTCACCAAATCTTAAACGTCATGCGTAAACTGTCTAAAGCAAAGCATCATGGCAAGTCTGGTAAATTTGGGGCAGTTGGTAGTACAACACTTAGGGAGTTGGCCCTAAGATTAGAAGGTCGCTGGTTCAAGTCCCAGACCGGTAAAGGTACCGTCCCGAAGCACTACTGCTCCTTCACGGATGGGTCAAATGCAGAGTTCACATTTGGCTGTTGTGCACTGTGGGCTGTGCGATGTTTGTAATCACAAATAATCACACATTTTATTTCACCTGAGATTAATTCTGAATGACACAGTTACAAGAATTTTAACGATCGCTTATGGATTCACAGATATGGATACAGGTCCAGTTATGGATACAAAGATACCAAGCTTCCTTTCTTGACTCACAGTGTATTTAACAGTGATGTGTGTGTGTGTGTGTGACGTGTACTTTTGACGTACTTTCAAAATGTATTAGTCATTAAAAGATTAAGATTAGAGGTATCACATATACTGTACATTACAATAAAGCTCCATCTTTTATATTTTGCTTTGGACCAGCGCACATTTTCCATGACATACACACCCTCACACACACTTTAACACAACCACCTAACAACCGTCAACCATCTAAACAGTTCTTAACATAGGACAAGTCAGTGCAAATCTGCACACACTCCGTTACATAAGAGACTTAATTCACTCCTTAATACTCTTCCTCCAAAAACACTGAGGCTCAGCAGAATCATCTCGAGTGCAGGCTCCCACTCCATCCTGCTCACATGGGGTGTAAATCACAAGCATCATCACAGTATTATATCAATTCAACGGAGAACGACACAACGTCTGGCGATATCCTGAAGTCTGCAACGATATGAGTTCCACTCGATCGATCGATATTAGACCGTGACTAATAGGTGAGGAGGTCCCAAAATTGGTCCTGTCGTCAGCCTGGCACATCGACTCCATAAATGAAATGTTAAAGGCAGTGGTGCAGATCAGAAGTTTCATCACGATACGATATTATATCAATTCAACGTTTTGCCAATTTTTACGATATGATTTACAATTGATTCAATTCAGCAGCAATGTATCGTTACACCCCCAATAATGAATACCCAAAAAAGTTATTAAAGTTGCCCCAATTTGAGTAAATTTGGCACGTAGCTGCTCTTGGTGCAGATTTAACACAATCACTTCTATTCTCATCAAATCATAAAAAGGAACTAAAATATAATTTGACATTTTTATACCTGAGCTCAACCAGCGTATGGCTGACCCTAAACATCAACCAGACGTTTAAATGAAATCAATATAAAGTGACGTTACAATACGTACAATGCCTGATCAATTTTTTTTTATTTTAAATCAATGCTTGATTATTGAAACAATGTATATCCATGCATCATTACACCCCTTCTACTCACGATGAGGGTGTATCCCTGCAGCAGTGCCCGGACGCGTGCCAACGCCCAGCGTAACGCAGCCGCCAACAGCTTTCCAAACCAGCGCCCCTCTGACCTCCGACCCCTCGCTTCCCCGTTCATCCGTCTTTCCAAGATTCGGATCCCTAATCTCTCTAAAGCTTGGCGATGCGGTTAGAATTTAGGAGTTCGATGTGATCCAAAAGTGTGGTGGTCTTCGGACTGGATTTGGCAGATCGTCTCGGCGCCCCTCCACCCATTTCCCACGATGCACTGTGCCCGAGTTCGCTGCTAATCCCGAGATCAGACCACACGCAGAGCCGTCAGGACAATGACAGCAGACACTAAGAACCACGGCTGAATTAAGAATAGCAGCGGCCAAAGAGGGAAATGTGAAGCTGCACATAGCACAAGAACACCTCCAATACAGCAACGTGCAGGATACCAGGGTCAAAAATGCCTGGTTATTATGATAAAAATAAAGCAAATAAAAATGATTTGATCAAGTTGTCATGTTAATATACTTATTTCCCTTACTTCAGCTTAAAATGATGATTTTAAAAAGACCTCATATCACTGTTTTCAGTGTCATAACTTTTTCCATAGGCTTTTAAGTCAGTTCAGGGAAATGAAAATGTGAAAATGCTGAACTGTAAATCTGTAAATTGTACCCACAGCTGAGTGAATGTGTTAAAACATAACCTACACTGTAAAAAATATCCAACTGGTTTCGACTCCAAAACTAGAATGTGATTTTACTTAAAACTTCAAAGCAGCAACTAAACTTAAGTATAGTTTCAACTTCATATTGTTCTCTGTAAGAAAACGGTAGTGCGAGCAGTTGGTAGAGTAACGGTTAGGGAGTTCAGAAAGTTGCCAGTTCAAGTCTCGAACTGGTAAAGGTACCACCGAGATACTCATGAACAAGGTATCGTCCCCAAACACTGCTCCCCAGGCGCTGCTAAAAAGCTACCTACTGCCCCTGCACGTATGCCTCAAACAGAGAGTTCACATTTGGTTGTGTGAACAGTACGGGTCAGGAATAACGCCAGCTCTGAATGGTCAGGGGAGTGACCTCGGCCGCAACCTCATCCCATTCAGAAAAGCAGCTACACTTCCTGCTTTAATTACAGCTCTCTAATTGGCTTAGCCACTTAACACAATGTCAGAGAGCAGCAGTGTGTGTGTGTTTGTGTGTGTGTGTGTGTGTGTGTAGAGAAAAGAAACGTTTAATAAATATCAAACTTTCACTTTATAGATCCCATTTGCTTGGCAATATGGTCAAAAATATAATTATGATATATTTTAATATTTTTCAATATCAATAAACCTTGATGTTTATCATAATATGGAATTTCTTGAAACTGTTTATATCCTGAAGACTTACATGTTTAGGGCTGGACAATTAATCGAAAATTAATCAAAACCAACATTCAGAATATTTAAACAACTTAATCTTGATTACAACTATTGCTAATTTTTTTATTCTAATAATACTTTTTGTAGACGTATTGTCACAAAGATGTGCATTCTTTAATTAGAAAGAAATCCAGACTTTAATAGTTGAGCATATTTAGAGTACAACTCAAAATGAAAAAAAGATGAGTGATTATTTGTCATTGTGAACACAGCACTACGCAGCACTACACACCACAACCTAACGTGACCTCTGGGAGCAGTGCTTGGGGGCAGTACCTGGCTCATGAGTACTTTAGTGGTACCTTTACCAGTCCAAGGCTTGAACTGGTGACCATCAGATCACAAGCCCTTCCTAACTTCCTAACCATCATGGTCATTTAATCGTGATTTAAGGTCGTATCACCCAGCCCTACACACACACAAACACACACACACACACACACATCCTCTATCAGTGTGGTGCAGTGCTACATGGCATTAGGCTGTACAGACTCAGAGCTGGGCAGAGCCAGGCTAAAAGTGGATGCCACCCGGTGACACAACCATCTGCTGCAGACTCGAGCTCCAACTCTACGCTTCACAAGGACGAGAATCAACACCCCACACACACACACACAGACATCAACAAGACATACATTTTCAAAACCTGTCATAAATACACATCTTAATCATACTGCTGCTCATACCTCACTCAATACTGTATATTTAATATAGCCTTTGTTAGAGCCATTTTGTGTGTATGAATGTGTGAATATTTAGATTTAATGTTTTGTAGCTGTTGGCAGTAGAAAGTAGAAAAATGTTTCTGGAACCTTCCATAACTTTCCATGTACAGTGTTACGTAATAGAGCTATATTACCGCGACACACGTTAAATGTACTAGTATGTAACAATAGAAGTAATATGTGCCTTACGTGTCGTAATCTGAGGTATATATAAGATGTAAGAACGTAAAAGAGTTAGTTTCACATTGAATGTGATAGAGCTGAGAGCTCAGGAGCGTTACAGTTTTTTGACCGTCACGTAACGCCACGTACAGTGTCTTTGTAGTCTTAGGGATTCATCTCTTGCTTGTAAAACTTTGAACTGTAGTAAAGAAAAGACAACGAAAGACAATTCAAGACTCAAGACTCTTTTTTGGATACGTGTCGCGTACAAAGACAACTCAAGAGTTCCCAACAAATGAGACGGCGTGCGCTGCTCTCACAGCCGTAATATTAAAGTCTATGGTATGGCCAGGGAGTTAGGGAGTTGGCCCCATGAGTGGGAGGTCGTCGGTTCAAGTCCTGGGCCGGTAAAGGTACCAGTGAGGTACTCATGAGCAAGGCACCGTCCTCAAGTAACAGCTGCCTGGGTCCTGCCAAAAAGCTGATGCTGAGGTTACATTTGGTAGTCGGTAGTGTAATGGTTAGGGTAATACCGGACCAGTAAAGGTACCATTAAGGTACTCATGAACAAAGTACTATCCTCAAGCACTACTCATATCAGTTGCCCACTGTTCCTTCACGGATGGGTCAAATGCAGAGGTCACATTACGTTGTGATGCAATGTGTGCTGTGCTGTGTTCACAATGATGAATAATCGCTCAACTTTACTTTTTCCTTTTTCACTTTCACAAATGATCACTCAAACAAATTAATAAAAATTATAATGCAGGAAGAGGGAAATTTATTTTTCCACATTACAGGAGGCCAGAAAAATCTAAAGACTCCCTAAAATGTTCTCTGCAGGTGTAAGTAAAGGCTCTCGGGGTTCCATCAGCCTGCCGTCCCACACCAGATTTATGTGCATGTGAAATATCCTGTTCTCCTGCATTGCTGGATTCAGAGGAGGACCAGAAAGAAAAGAGAAAGAGAGAGAGAGAAACGTCTAAAAAACTGAGCTGGCGTCAGCATGGTTCAACTCATACTGGAGGCTGTAAAGTTCTGAAAACTCATTTACTACAGCACAATTTATCGTCATAGCATCGCCATCGGGATTTTCCATGACTAATCTATAAGAGAAGATGGGTCAGTGTCATCTTTTCTTGTGAATCCTTTACTTTGAATTACTCTATATGTCTCTGCATCGCTGGTTTTACAATATATCACTATGCAGCCATATAAATCTACATTTTGATATTATTTTGTACACTACTGGCCACACTTCATTCTCAAATTCTCAATAGAAATACTGTCATTCAGAATAATTACTGTGCAGAAACGTCAACATCTAAATAATGTGTTTTTAAGAGGACCCTACAGCACACACCAGGCAAATGAGTAATAGAATTCTTTTCTCTTTTTTTAACAGAAATAATTGCAATAATCATCATGGGCTAGATTACATCAAGGCTGTGAATGTCTGATACAATTAATTGTCCAGCCCTAACACACACACACACTCCACATCGCCACAACAGTTGCTACACAACAAAAATCACATGAAAGAGAAAAAAAGGCCGAGGCAGACTGAGAACATCCCACTGACCGTACATGAGGTCATCTCACTGGGGACGGGCTACGACACACACACTCTCACATAGACACAGATAAATGATGGGGAAATCTGACTTCAGGCCCCATTGTGAGGAAGCGATTGTAGCATTTCTACTTGTAATCGTTGCGGTTAGGAAATTCCTGATGCATAAATGCTTTCCCAGC
Organism: Distichodus sexfasciatus; assembly: GCA_032718565.1. Lineage (NCBI taxonomy): Eukaryota > Metazoa > Chordata > Actinopteri > Characiformes > Distichodontidae > Distichodus > Distichodus sexfasciatus. The sequence continues at coordinate 84,087 of JAVGVS010000148.1, read as the reverse complement.
ACCACCTTTAATTTCATTAACAACAAGTAAGATGAAAAATGTTCCTCAACAATGTTTCTTTCATGACTAAAATAAGACGTTGAGCTGAAACTAGATCTTTGATAATAAAGCTGTGAGGAAATGAAGCAGGACTAACATGTTAACCGGTGAATTGAGGGATGTCAAAATGTGTCCAGTTTGTACACACACTAATAGAACGCAGCACTGTGATAGGTCAGATTGGTTGAAGGGCATGTGATGTAGGTGACCAAAACAAAAGAAGACTAAAACAAAAACCAAAATGCATACGTCATTAGACACCATCTTCAGACACTTTAACACCATTAACATCATTTATTTTTACTGTCAGAAACATTTGTATTAATATTTTACTTTCGATATGTATTTCATGTTTTTTTATTATGTATTCGATTATTTTATATTTTTTATGTTTTGCATTTATTTTTTTTGTTTTCTTAAATACATTATAAGTCTAATGTATTATTATTATTATTATAGTTCGAGCTGACAAAAACTAGACAAAACTATGAAAAATAAGTTATTAATATGACAAAGAAAATTAATTTAGACTAGAAAAATAACATAATACTGCTTATACTGAATAGTGTAATTGCACATGTAGTACATTGCTAAGATATTTGCACTTTATATTTATATTAGATTATGTGTATGTATATTAAAGGTCTATATTTCTAGAGATATAAAGATATCCTGAGTTATGTTGTTCTAACGTATGTATGTTGCACCTCTGGTTGTGAAGGATGTTATTTCGTTATATATCATTTCTTTAACTTAATCTTTGGTGAAGTCTGATGAAATAATAAGCTGTGTGTTACTGCTCATAAACCCTGTAAAGTCGGGAGTGTGTGTGTGTGTTTGAAGGAGCTGCAGGAGGGGGTTGAGGTCAGCAGGAGACTCATGAACGCTATGACATCATCCAGCAGTGATGAGGTCATCATAAACCACACCCACACACACACATCTGCAGGAGGAAAATGCCGGGACTGTATGTGTGCAAGAGGCCTGCTGGAAACACAGACTTGACCCAGGCGTAGCATATAAAGTGAGACAGAACAGACACACACATCCAGAAATCTACGTTAATTATTATACGATGATAGCACTGGAGGTGGGATTCGAACCCACCACCTCTTGGTCCAGGGGGAAATATCCCAAGCTCTAGACCACCACTACACTCAATTTTAAGTGAGCGATTATTAGCCATTGTGAACAAACCAAATGCGAGCTCTGCATCCGTGAAAGAGCAGTGGGCAGCTTATTTTTGGCAGCAACACAGAACATTAGCTTGGAGACGGTACCTTAATCATGAGTACCTCAGTGGTACCTTTACCGGTCTGCGACTTGAACTGGCAACCTTCTGATCACGGGGCCAACCCCCTAACCGATGCACTACCAACTGCCCCCAAGCAAAAGTTTACTGAAAACAAAGACTTGCACAGAGATTAATCACAGCTTATCACACCCATACTCGTGCTCATACGGAACGAAGATGCCAAAATCCGGCTACATTTTTATTAAGGATGCACCGATTTGATACATGGATGGGCTATCAGTCCAACAATGATTCAAATAGCTGGACTGGATATCGTGGTTTATTGTTCAACATTCACACTAATTCCAACATATAGGGCCCTATGAAATCCGTTTGTTTTTTCCTAAATTCCGTTTTTTCCATTTTTATTTGTCTGAATTCTGTGTTTTACGTTATAATCATATTTATTCACCTAAAAAGTGTCTAATTATGGAGTGGATGTGGAAAAAAGAACAATGCAATAGAAAAATAAAATCACATTAAATGACTGTTATTCAACTTCAACGAAGTGCTGGGGTTCAGCAGAACATTTTCTGCTTTGGTAAAACATTTACCTGTAAACAACAAAAAAACATTCATTTTTTCATGCAAAACGTGATGTTTTTTTTGATGAAAAAAATGTTTTTGATGTGAGTTTTTGACTGTAAGTGGTCGTCACGTGTTCTTGCGGGTACAGTCTATCGTGTGCTGGCAAAACTTACAAAAGAAAAATCATTTGGGTATTGTTCTGCTCTAAACTTAGCACTAACAGTCGAATTCCGTAATTTTTTTGAGGACTTCGGTGTTTCAGCGAGTGTTTCATAGCTGACCGTTGACTTTTTCCCCTCTGTGTCTGTGCGTTTGTGTGTGTGGAGTCCCGTCAACATGTAACGTACAGAGGGCTCCAGAGGCCAAAACTGATTAGAAACCATTGCTTTGCTTTGCCCACACACCAATAACATTCCACGTTTTACAAGGGATTCCATTTTATTTTTTGCGTTTTCCGCATCACGCAAATCATAGGGCCCTACTACATATTGATATGAGAATGAGCAGAACAAGCAATGCAGCACACTACCAAACACACTACCAAAACACCAAAAGCAAACCACACCATTATACTGTTTAATTTCTTTAACACCAGCTCTCACTCACAATCTCTGTGTTCTTGATGGTTTTAGCGCCACAGCATTAGGAACAGTCGCAAAATTACACAACTGTGTTTAAACGAATCATTTTTGAGATGTTATTTTAATATGAACTCAGGATCGGCTAATACCCAAAGCTCAAGTATCAACATCGATGAATGAAATGGAAAAAGTTGGATTGGTGCATCCCTAGTAGAACGGCTGTAAAAGGCGGTGCTTTATATGGTGCTCTAGTAAGCTGTCTTTAAGGTGAATTGTGGCAGCTTTGGCATTCCATAGATCTGAGTGTGAGGGTGCGGGGTGTTTGGAGTGCGTGTCGGCAGAGTCGAGCGCGCACAGACACCAGACTTTGCTTGTGAAAGTTCCACTGTGCGATCAGAATGAAGGCGCAAATAAAACACCAGTTTTCTCTGTGTTTACATCCACGTGGTCCCGTGGTGACTACTGCAAACCCTCACCTTCAGAGTATAATACGAAGCGATAGACGTTTTAATTTCATCATCCGATATATTTCGTCACATAAGACAGCCCTACACTACAATTTTGAAGTAAAGGAGCAAACCCCATGAACCGTCCCCTACTGAAGACAGCGTGACCTCACAACGCTCTCCAGCTCCTTCTGTTTCACAAACACCACTTTTATCCTCTTTTCTTTATCAGCAGCCGTGTCATAAATAGACACAGTCGCCTCATGGAGGGAACAGGGGCACAGAGTTGCCAAGTATTACTGCCTAGCACAGTGACGTGCCCACGTGGACTCAGCGAGGCAAATGGACGCATTGGTCTTTCTGTTTTAACTCTTTTAACTCTCACATATTGATTCGATGGACCACAATTTGGCAATTTTTTGCTACCAAACAATTTTGATTGCATAAATGAACAGATAAAATCTTGTGCAGCCTTAATGAGAGTTGGGCTTCAAACGTCTGTTGGAAGAACAGAAGGAAGATGAGAGCAGACAGAGTGCTGGTGGATGGTACACAGGAGAGCCGGCTGGAGATAAGATCCGGGCTGGAATGTAAACACGGCCGATTTATGAGGTGGGGGCAACCCATAGAGGTCCAAACCCCAAAAAACACACCCACCTACCAGCCTGCTCACAACTCTCATCAGCCGACAGAGTGTGTGTGCGTGGGGGGGGGGGGGGGGTTTACTAGGCATTTGGTGCTTCGTGCCCTGTCCTCAAGCCTAAAATGGAAAAGTGATGCCAGTTTTAACTGATCCATTTATTTCTGGACCGACACCGATACCAATACTGAATATTACTATCAAGGGGAGCCATTATCGTTATTTTGAACTGATAAATGTTAGCTGTAAAAATACAATGAAATTTTTACGTGTATAGCGCTATTTACTAGGGGTGTGCAAAAAAAAAAAATTTGATTCACAGAAGAATCGCGATTCTATCTCTACCGATTCAAAATCGATTCATACAGGACACAAAATCGATTCATATTTCCCATTTTGTAACAGCACGAGTTTAATTGTTTTTCCGGATAGGAGTTTGCCAATCCTATAGATGGCGCAATGCCGGTTTCTGCTCAGATAGTAATCCTTGGTCTAAGCAGGGTCCGTGTACTTTTTGGTATTTGAAATTTCGTTTCAGAAAATACCATTTAAAAAAGAAAAAGAGACACTTATTTAATTCTCAACTTAAAGAGGAAAAATGAAAAACGCAAAACAACTATTTGTTCCTTTTGTCCTTTTGCACATCGGAAAAGAAAAGCGCAAGAAACAAGAACCAGGAAACACCCTTTATTTATTTTGTCTGAACCGGAGGTTTTTGTAGGTCAACAAACAAAATCAAGGAGAAAGTGAGTGTGCGCACGTTTTGAATCGAGAATCGTTATGAAACGAGATTCGTTTTTGAATCGAGAATCAGTTTTGAATCGAATCGTGAGCCCAAGAATCGAAATCGAATTGAATCGTGAGGTTTTCTGCATCGTGCACCCCTACTATTTACAGTCATTCAAATATATGCTATATACGTATATAGTATACATATATACAGTATATACAGTACTGTGCAAAAGTTTTAGGCAGGTGTGAAAAAATGCTGTAAACAAAGAATGCTTTCAGAAATATAAATAATGATTGTTTACTTTTATCAATTTACAAAATGCAAAGTGAGCGAACAAAAGAAAAATCTAAATCAAATCAATATTTGGTGTTACTACCTTTTGCCTTCAAACCAGCATCAATTCTTATAGGTTCACTTGCACAAAGTCAGGGATTTTGTAGGATTATAGTCAGGTGTATGATCAACCAATTATACCAAACAGATGCTAATGATCATCAATGTCACACGTAGGTTGAAACACAGTCATTAACTGAAACAGAAACAGCTGTGTAGGAGGCTTAAAACTGGGTGAGGAACAGCCAAACTCCGCTACCAAGGTGAGGTTGTGGAAGACAGTTTCATGTCATGGCAAGATTGAGCACAGCAACAAGACACAAGGTAGTTCTACTGCACCAGCAAGGTCTCTCCCAGACAAAGATTTCAAAGCAGACTGGAGTTTCTTTGTTTACAACATTTTTTCACACCTGCCTAAAACTTTTGCATAGTACTGTACATGCATATATATATACACACACACACACACACACACATATATATATATATATTAATTGATAGTAAAGATAACTATCACGGGGCGAACACCCTACCTTTACCCCACCGACTGCTATACTATAAATTAACTATTCACTTTGGTCTATATCTCTTTTGCACCGTTTTGCACCAAACCGAGTCAGGTCGTCTCGTCTCGTCTCGTCTCAGTGTGTCATGTACATACTTGAGATGACAATAAGTTTGTCATTTGTAATATTTTGGTCATATACAGTAATGGGAAGACCGGCCATGCGTGAAAAAAGATGACGCTGATTCCAGAAATCAACTTTTCTGCACCTCATTAACTGATTCACAGATTTTACAGGGCGTTAACATCTGGTAAATTACACTTACGTTATGTTAAACGTTTAATAAAACCTGTTTGACCAGACTAACAATTATCATCACACTGCAATCAACTGGACGAAGGGGTTTATTCGTTTTCAGATTTGCTAAGCTTGAAGTCAAGATGTGTACGATCAAACTATCAACACCTTTGAAAGTGGACAGCAAAAATACAAGCTTTACAAGTTTATGAGAGTTACTGAATATCAGAATCCGTATGAATTTAAGTTTCCATTTGACTCACTTCACTCTGCAATTAGGAAACAATGTGGAAAAATTAGGAAACGGAGAAGCTTCAAAATCCACAAATCTTACAAATTGCAGCTTTAAAAGACAGAGTAGCTGTGTGTCTTTAGTGTGTTTTGGAGTGTAAGAGTGTGTGCGTGTGTGTGTGTTCTCCTGACAGGCCTCCGTGTCCGGGCACGTCTCTAACTCAGGTTGTTATAAACAGGGTTGGGTATGAAGCACACCTTCACCGAAATCCCAAAAACATCAATGTGTATTTAACAACAACATGACACTGCATCCCAAAATAACGTGATAACAGTGTGTGTGTTCAGTGTGGGAACACGTGACCAGCAGCATAGTGTGTGAGTGAATGTTTCTCCAACAGCGCGAGCAGAACTTCAGCCTTTGGCCGGACCGAGCGAGACGTTAACAAGAGTAGCTTAAACATGAAACCACATTCCAACACAAAACACACACACACAACACACTACACACAAGAGAGACCGGGGAAAGAGATAAAGAGAGAGCTGTAAAGGTGTTTTACCTGAAAGAAGCTGCGTATAAAATATATCACACTCAACATGACCAGCCACCAGTGGAGACGCTCCCTCTCTCCTTCTACACCTCCCTCATCTCACGCTCTTCCTTTCTCTCTCTCTCTCTACTCCCACAGACTAGAGTATCTCCAGCTCACTGCTGCTCGCTGACTTGCTGATATTTCGGACTGAGAGGTAGTGTGTGTGTGTGTGTGTGTGAGAGAGAGAGAGAGAGAGAGAGAGACCAACACTATGAGACGGAGTGAGAACGAGAAACAAAGAAAAACTGAGATAGAAGAGAGCATATGAGTGAACAAGCGTGAGAGAAAAAGAAAGACTAGAAGAGAGAGAAGAGATAGAGAGAATGAGTGAGAGTAACAGAAGAGAGATAGAAGAGAGACAGAAGAGAGAAAGAGAGAGAGGGAGGGAGAGAGAGAGAGAGAGAGAGAGAGAGAGAGAGAGAGAGAGAGAGATAGTATAAGAAAAAGAAGAGACGGGAGAAAAGTGTGAGAGCAAGAGATAATATGAGACAGAAGGAGAGTGAGTAATGGAGAGAAGAGATAGACAGTGAGAAAGAGAAGAGAGAGAGAGCTGTAGAGAGTAAAGAGATAGTAAGAAAGATAGAAGAGAGAAAGAGAGAGAAGTGTAAAGATGTTTTACCTGAAAGAAACTGCGTATGAAATATATCACACTCAACATGACCAGCCACGAGTGGAGACGCTCCCTCTCTCCTCTTCTCTCTCTCTTCCTCTCCTCTCTCTCTCTCCCTCGATTCTCTCTCTCTCTCTCTTTACTCCCTCAGACTAGAGTCTTTCCAGCTTCCTCCTGCACCCTGACTTGTTGATGTTTTGGACAGAGAGAGAGACAGCGTGAAAGAGAGAGAGAGAGAAAGAGAGAGAAAGCATGCTATATGTTTGCAGAGGAACGCCGCCGGCAACGACGACAATCCTGCTCCAATCACATTTCATTATTTAATTACACAACACCATAATCACACACACACACACAGAGTGAGGAGAGGCCCAGCCTAAGTGTGTGTGTGTGTGTGTGTGTGTGTGAGAGGAGGAGAAATTGAGGCATGAGGAACACAGCGATCCCAACACCTCCTATTAGTGCAGTAAACACTTTTAAAATGAAAGTATTTTAAGATACAGCTCACGAAAGAGTGTGTGTGAAGTTATGAGGAAATCACACACACACTCACTCACACATACACACACACACCACACGCAGACTCACACACACACACCAACACAGACAGAAACACACACACACTCAAACACACACCCGCCCAAAGAAACTCACACACACCAACACAGACACACCCACACATACACACTCATACCAGCACACAAACTCACACACACCATCACACACACGCAAACTCACATACACCAATACACACTCATTTACTTCACTCTCACCTTTTTAATTTGCTTAATACACACACACACACACAAATCCAGAACAGGTAGTTTCATGTCTGTCGTCTCCAGTGACGATGTGAAAACTGTCACAGATATGAATATTTGTTTTTGATACATGTTAAGACGTAAATAAACAGAGACGGCAGATGATTTTAGCAAAATCCCAGGCTTAATGGATTCTGCACCGTGGTTAACTTGCGCCCCCTGCTGTTCACCCACACTCAGTACAGAAAGAGAAAAACTCCAACTCAACTTCACCATCTTCTCCAACAAATATCAAGTTTAAACTAAAGATGGAACATGAAAATGTGCAATTTTATTTGCAATGATCTGTGCAAATACTGCAACAGCAGTCAAGTGGAGAAAAAATACAATTACAATACTGGAATGTACTTTTCTGCATTAAATGTGCATAAGATCTGCAGCAGATTAATAATAATAATAATAATAATAATAATAATAATAATAATAATAATACACACACAATAATATGGTAATAATTTATTATTATAGCAGTTTTTAACACACACACACACACACACACACACACACACACACATTATTACATACATATTATTATTATATCGCCCTTTATAATAATACACATTAGTAGTAGTAGTAGCAGTAGTAGTAGTATTACATTGCCCTTTTATAATAATAATAATAATAATAATCTCTTTTTAATAATAATAAATTGCAGTCTCTTTTCCCTACCTTTAGTTAAGTTTTTATATTTTATAGCCTATGCATATGTATTTATATGTGGCTTACCTATATACATTTGTATTTATATATTTTTCTTATTTTATGTGCCTTATCTGTTCAAGACACTGTTATCTGTTGTAGAAACTGAAGCCACGTCATCTCGTCTCTCTATGTATATGTACACAGCAGTAATGACAAAGTTTGTTTTGACTAATAATACTAATAATAATAATACTAATATCATTAATAAGATGAAGAAGAAGAAACAATAACACACAGCAGCGAAATGACATTTGTTCTGGAGTTGTGTTACGTACAGTACAGTGATTTATGGCAACATCGATGACACATCGTCTCGTCTCTACGTACATGTAGATAGTTGAGATACATTCTTATCTTTGACTTTGGCAGCATCCAGGAGCAGTGTTTGCAGGTACTCTTTGCTCATGAGTACCCCAGTGGCATCTAACCCAACCGCAACGGCAGCCTTGTACCAACGGGACAAAAATTTTTCTCAGCCAGTCACTAAAACAACCAGCTCCTGAAGCTCAGAGTGTGTTTGTGTGTGTGTTTGGCCCCATTCAACCATAAATCACCACCTGCTGCCCTCAACAACAAGTCTGTCTGAACAGAACACACCCACACACCCACTGCTGTTCCCTGCAAGATGGCTGGCCTCTCTCATGAGAGAGCATGGTGTGTGTGTGTGCGTGTGTGTGTGTGTGTGTGATCAAACACTAGTGATGAACACTCAGGCTGTCAAGAGCAGCTAAGTCAAACAAAAACAGCAGTGGGCACTTTGGGGACGGTACCTTGCTCAGACTAACCCAGCCAACGCAAAAGGTAAATTGTCAGAAGTACTGGATAGATACATGGAGAGTTTTTCAGTTAATCGTGATACTGATTTCAGCTGGGATCCCACTCCAGCCCACACTTAACTCTACTTTAGAGACATTCATTTTAGACGCAAGGTTTGAGCGGAGCCGCTTTTTTATGTGACGGACTACTATTGGGTCTTGATAAAGGTGCATCTTTACTAGAGGCTTCCAATTCATATATCGGGCCGACATTTAGCATTTTCTCTTTACGATATCGCATCGGCCGATATCCCAGCTTAGTAATGCTCGGTTATTCAGGCTGGGGTGAAGAAGTAGGACTGGATTAAGAGATTAAAAACTATAGATTATTTGCACTCTTTTGGTATTGTCGCTATAATTTTATCTTCTCAGGAATAGTTTGTAAATTTGAAAAACTGCCTTTTGCTTACAACTATTAGTCAAGTTCAAATGTTATATATTTATTTATTATTTAGACATTGATGGTTTTATTCATGTTATTTATGTTTAGTCAGTGTTAAATAAATACAATTTTGAGAAATTGCGTGTCCCTTTGTTATTACTTCAGTGTATATTTTAACATGTTTAGAGGGTACTGTTCAACACACAAAAAATATCGGCAGCATATATCGCTATCGCTGACCCTGACCTCTAAATATCGGCAGACCGGCTTTAGAAAACTCCATATCATCACTTCCTATACCATTAGCCAGTCGTGTTTACAACAGTCTGAGTGTTTCAGTTAATCGTGATATTGATTTCAGGTGATTCAGGTGATCATAACATCTGTTGCATGTGATGGTGTGACTTTTTCCAATTAATCGTGATACTGATTTGAGGAGATATTTAGGTGGAATTTAGGCGGCTGGGTGGAGCTGCTGCATGTGATGGACCGTTTTTTTTGGGGTGTGCTTCCTCTCTGCCCCACTTATACCGCTTTTCAGTCAATTGCGATGCTGATTTGATGTGATATCGTCCAGCCCTATGTGGCCGTGAGAACCACATCCGCCCAACCAGGCGTGAGAGAGACAGAGTGCTCTCCACCTTGGCAACCACAGCAAACACACAATTGCTGAGCCACTGATTCTCCCAGGACAACGAGGCCAAACCCCTTTCTGTCGACCTCCGGGGGGGTGGGGAGGACGGGGGGGGTCACATCAATTCCAGCTGCTCGGTACAGATACAACCTGCCGAATCCAAAAGTGGGAGAAGAGGTTATGAAACAGCGCTGAAGAACAATGCGGTTGGGAGATATCAAGATCTGCTGTATAAACATGTCACAAACCCACCAGGTTCCTCTCACATCTGGAGAGCATTGCTATTTATATTTTTGTTTTAAAAGTGGTTTCATTACTGACAAAGTACAAAAAAAGTTATTAGTGTCACTGATTTTAACACAGCTTCTACTAGTTCTGGGCGATATGGCCCAAAAACTATTGAGCAAGATAAGATATATACACAAGATACAGTACAAGGTGACCAAAAAATGTTCTTGCCGTTTTTTTTTTTTTTTCATTACAAAGGGACAGATCTCCCAACCTGAACTTCTGGAACCAATGCCTGGCAGTGCTCATTGATAGAATCATCTCCAAAGGCTTTGAATCTGCTGCGGATCGTCGCACCTTTAAAGTCACAAAGCTGGCAACCCGGATTTACCTGTTTAACATCGGCCCATTTCTTCGCCCCCACTCAAGCTTGGACTGTTGCACGTAAATGCACAAAATGCTTGCACAGGACAAGATCAATGTCCCCACTCCTATCTCGACCGCTTTTCCAGGATGTGACGCACTTATTTCCATCTCAGTGAGGGCTTCTTCCGATGCAGGGTCAAAAACGGTAAGAACTTTTTGGATTCCCTAAAAATCTTGATATCTTCTCTGTTTCTTAGAGAGAACTATATTTCCCACAATCCCCCGCACGCGACTCGGAGCCGCGCCACAATAATTCAATTGAGTTTTAGTTACATAGCATTTTAACAATGGTTACGGGTTACAAAGCGCTTACATATTTTACAAACCCCCAAATACAAGCTTCCATGTATGACGCATCTGTAATAAACACTGAAAATATCAAGTAAATATCTGTATTGTATATAATGTTTATTTGTCAGCTAAACAAGAGTTTTGTCGGAGGTCAGAACCAAGTCGCCCGCCTTTTCCCAATTAATGTCTCTGAAATGGCGGGATATCCATCGCTCACATTCTCCCGCTGCCCCTGCATACATGCAGAGTCGAATTGATAATAACGGATAATGCTTATGTTGTTATGCCTTATCGCCCATATCGAAAACGGTAGTTTTCGTTTACTGAAACCGAGTTTTCAAAAATAGCCGGTTTCAGTGAATGAAACCTTTATTTACGCAACCGCAAGCAGCTTCAGTGATTATGCGTGGACGGGCAAAACGGAGGTTTAGGTTCATAGCGTCATAAGTGTACGACGGAAAATGCGTTGACGCCAGGTGAGGTTTTGCGATGTAGCGACGAAGGTACTGGCCAGAGCAGTTTATTCTGGTCTCCCTACTCAAGCTCTTTGTGCTCGTTTGCACCTGCTAACGTTTAAAAGTAACTCGACTTCCCTATCTGTCCAAACCAAGCACAAACTTGCCATTGTTCACCGCGCAACCGGATGTAAAAGTCATTGTAACTGGATGTAATTCATTCGTTTTAAGCCCCTGCGATTCTAATTGGCTGATGTGGTTCTACGCAGCTCTTGAGGTGTATTTGTGACTCTGCACAGCAAAACCAGTCGCTTGTCGCAAATTTTCAATATTGAATTATTATGTTTTCATGAAAAGTATAAATCAAGCTCAAAACCACCTATGTTGAATGAATCGATTTACATATGACTGAGATATCAACATTCAAAGGAGTCGGGTTTCTCCTGTCAGGCCAAGTGAGAAACGGAGAAATCTGCCTTTGAAGTTGATTATCGACGAAATGGCACGCTGGTGCGGCCGCGGTTACGCTGGCTTTTGGCGAGTCACATGCATTCACACAGTCGCACGGATAGCCTGGTCGCGCGAGTTTAACTGAACCGAGACGGAGAGCGATTCCGGAGAAATATTCACGCTGGTTAACGAAAGTGGATTACCGCAATATTGAAGTAGAGCGGCCAAAACAGAAATCGCGACATTTTAAATGAATTTCACCACAAAAGTCACTTTATAGATGGAAAAAGTTTTTCAGCTAAAATTGATTCACAATACAATATAGACCTTCCACTGTTTCATAAAATACCAAAAACAAAAATCCAAGATTTTACCTCATTTAAATAAATGTGAAACTCCGCGCATTTAGCGACTGGTTTTGCTGCAGAGTCACATTTGAGCGAGAAAAACATCCTGCTTTGTAAATTCCTTTAACATTAGCTACTAATATCAGAGTATATACGAGGTGCGAGATGGAGCTGGAGATGAAGAAGACGTAGGATGGAGTCCACCTCAGCCAAGTTGGAAGAAAGAATTACAACCGGTTCACCGATCAACACAATGCCCCATACACACACGGGACCGCAACCGAGTAACAGAGTGTGAAGGCAGTCCTCTACGGAATTGTGAATTCATCACCATTTCAGTCTGATGCACACACACACCCAATTATTATTATTGTCCTTCACACTGCCCTTCTGTGTAACGTCTATTATTAATACGGCTGCCTTGTGAAACGCTTTGTCTGGCTAAAAATACACTTTGACAGTGAGGCCAAACTGGAGCTAGTGGGGAAGAAAAGATAAAATAAACTTGTAAAGAAGAAAAAGCCTGTGTTTACTTGGACTCAAACACAGCAAAGAAAGACATGGTTCTTAAAGATACACAGAGAGGGAGAAGTTTAAAACCAGGCTGCTAAGTGAATGAGGAACATTAAAAGGGGACACTCTACCCCAAAAATCCTAATTCTAACATGGTGACACAGACAACATCAGGCTCTGAGGGTCACGTCATTAGATGGAAAAGGCAACAGTTTCAGCTTTTTCAATAGCCACGTAGAACTACTTTGGTTAACTAGGACGACGATATGTATATCAATGATGCCTATATCTGAGATCTGCTTACATTCACGATGCCGATAAATGAGAAAGCCAGAGTTGAGCGCCAGAAAGATAAGATATTTTGCTCAAGCAATGTTTCACTGTGTGCTCTGAATTTGCCCATTTTCACCACAGCAGCAAGTCATGAGTGTGAAAGAAGAGGGAGCGAAAGATACCAGCAAAGTGCACAACATTTCGAAAAGTCGCCTTCGCCTATGTAGTGTACCAAGTCAATTATTGGTGAATTCTGATGTGCACTACTTTAAAGAGAGCCGATAAGCTACAACCCCAGCGAGTTCCTGACATGCATACTACCACATTGAAAAGTATGATAAGAGCGCGTTACCTACCCACACTTATTGCAGGTGAAAATACAGCTCGACACGTTCATTTGCGTAGCCTGCTATACATCGCTAAGTGAAGATTTCAGATTTCATTGGCAGTTCTGCTCCATCATGTTTCGAGAATTTTGCCACAAAATACCGCCACATTTAAAGTTATTACAATGATCCATATTAAAGCCGTAAAATTTCCACTCGATTTGAACATGCTCGGCACAAGCCGCCACGCTTCACATGTACGAGTAAATGCGCTATCAAACTAAGAATCAGTCTAGCGTATTGATGACCTAAAAATAATACACTTTTAGCTGATTCCACATGACCTGATCTTATCGCATCCCTAGATGTAACGATGCATCAAAATTCGCATACCAAATACATTGATTCAATATTCAATAATTACAGCAATTGATCTTGAAATGGTGAAAATATCGGTGATATCAAGGACAGGCACTCGATATATTGCCCCATCGCACGTTCCACATTAGCTTCTGTGGGTAGAGTATCCCTTTAAGGCCATGTTGGTGGATGGGGACGGTCAACTGTTGCAGTTAGTTGGCAGTTAGGCGTGTTAGGAGACACGCTGGGTCTTGTTAAAGCGATGAAGTTGGCCACAGGCCAGCCATGCTGTGTGTGTGTGTGTGTTTAGAGGGTTGTGAGGACTCGGCTGTACCCTAAAAAACAGGAGAAAACTACCATTGGTGCGTTGTTATGGTTTGTGAGGTCCAGTCCCTACAAGAAACAGTGAGGTTTTAGAAAAATGCCATGTTTTATTATTTATTTATAAAATTGATTATTTATTATTTACTCATTGAGAATCTAAAAGAGGTAAAGATTTGTTGTTTGTAAATGAACGAAGAGCTTTTGTCATTGCAGTGGCAGTATATATAGATAAATTATTATTATTATTATTATTATTATTATTATTATTATAGTATTGATACAGAGGTTTATTTATATATATTCATTATGAGAGCTGTACAAAGACCCATGATGGAAGATATTAATGCAAGTGTGTGTGTGTGTGCGTGTGCTTAATACAGTACAACTGATGTCCATGACTCAGTGTGTAATACAATACTTGAGAGTCGTCCTGAGGGTGTGACTTCTCGTAATTTTTTACATTTTGGCACAGGCGCCTGGAGCAATATGTGCTAGTCGGCCACATTTGACGCCGCTACTTTTGTCGTTTAATACCTTGCCATAATAGAAAGTCAATTAACTTCAGCCAATTTTATGTGCCTGCAGTTTCTTAAAAAGGTGCTAGAGATCGCTCCCAAGTCTCGTAGACCTGTAAAGGTACCACTTGAGGTGCCTGCGAGCAAGTAACGTCTCCTCAAGCACTGCTCCCCCCTGCAATCGCCAAAAGCTGAGATCTTAACTGGTTAATTTTCTTGATCATGAACTCTTTAGTCACAATCAAAGTATGTGTAGTACTATATGTAATTTTACTGTAAGTGGAGCAGGTGCGTTGGTGATTGGTTAATACTCTATATTATCTTATACCAGTATTATATTTCCAACTAAATAAAGGTTGCGTAATGGTTACATAACATAGCTCTCTTGTTGGCACGCAATCCCAAAAATTAGGAGCCAATTCTGCACTCCCAATAATAATCCAACACCATAACGATGAGGAACCACAGCTCAGCAGCCTTAAAGTAAAAAAAAACTTTACATCTGACAGTCCACGTGAACAAGTTTAATGTAAATAAGGGTAACGGAACTCTTCTGAAGAGCTTATAATGAGCAAACATCTGCTGGACGAGATGCAGCCAAGAGCCAAATTTTGGACTGCGCTAAGTCATGATTTCACAGAGAGAGAGATTCCCAACGCCTGAAACACAAACATTTTCCCATGTTTCTGCATTTTTGGCCCCACAATTCAACTCGGACATTCCTGCTCTCAGCTGCTGTACAGATATTTTCCCACACCACAAAAAAGTTTGTTCAAAAGTGCAGATTTGAGCTCCAAAGAAATCAGTTCTTGCTCAGAAAAGAAGCTGTTGAATTAAAGTTGCACTAAAATAATATCTGTGACCCGTCTTGTGTTGGGTGACTGCATTGATGACCCGTTCAATTGGGGTGTCTGTTATTTCACTAATAAATCATTTTGTACAAGCATGCGTGACTCTGCACGGCAAAACGCTTGTCGCAAATTTTCAAAATTGAGTTATTATGTTTTCATGAAAGCTTCAAAACGATACCTATATCGCAAGAATCGGACGACATATGACTGAGATATCAACATTCAAAGGAGTCGGTTTCTCCCGGTCACAAGTGAGAAACGGAGAATTTGCCTTGAAGTTTGATTTATCACGAAAATTTCACAGACGCTTTTCAGTGCCACACGCTTACATTTACGGGTAGCTTTCCACGCTTGCATTCACAGCCACACGGGATAGCTCACTCAGTAGGGTTAACTTTGAACCCAGATTTTAAGATGGACCGGAGAAACATTCTCATCATAGGTCAATCTGGTGGATTTCATCGAAATACTGGAGTAGAGCGCCAAACAGAAACATAACATTCTGTTGAACCAATCACCCGGAGAGAAATTTAGCTTTTAGGATGGAAAGGGTAAGTTTTCAGCCAAATTTATTCACAACGTGACAGTAGACCTTGCACCGTTTTCAAAAATGACTAAAAAACAAAAATCTAAATAAAAAAACAAAAAAGCTGCTTTCGGGAAACCTCCGCGACTAGCGACCGGTTTTGCGCAGAGTCACATATGGTTGTGTAATTATTATATTCTTTCTATTCGAAAACATTGTTTAGTATTCGATCTGTGTTCTCGCCGTTTCGCCGAGCATCAAAAACCTGGCACGGGCAGCAGTATCGGAACTGAAAATGCTGGATCGGTGCATCCCTAGTGATAATTATCATGTAACTCCAGTTCAGTGATCCGCACTCCGATTTAGAAGTGACACAACACTGGTACGCCAGGAACGCCACGCCTCAAAACTCCTTATAATCCTTTCCGCTCGGGAACAAGCTTCTCTAACTGCCCCACACGTGCCCAAAATAACGGTAATGCCCTCTTCAGAATGCCCCTCCTCAGATGCCACACATCCACCCTACAGTAAGCAGCAGAACTCCAAACAGACAGTTATGGTTGGAGCAATACTGAACACCTCACCTAGGGCTGGGCGATACAGCGTCAAATCAATATCTTCGCTGTCTGGTGCAACCCTTTAACTGTCCCACATGCCCTCTCAGATGCCACGTCCATCCTAACCTTCCCAACCATTAAACTTCTCAGAGAACAGCTGGTGAGTGGTCAGAGCCGAACCTCACAGTTCTGCCATACTTTTTGAAACCATTTACAAACGTTCTGCCCACGTACCCTTGAGGGTATTTTCATAGAACCATAGCATAACCCTTAGGGAATGTTCCCTGGAAGTTCTATTAGTTACGCAATACGTACAGAAGAAGCACTATCTTTTTAACAAATGTTTTAAAAATTCAAATGTATGGAGAGAGGAGAAGAACTTTCATCTATGTCCAACTTGGACCGCCATCGCAGAACAGAGGCGAAGACTTACGACACCAATCAGTCAGCCACTATGTTCTGGTTTTGAGATCCTTGTATCGCTTAACATGCTGGTAATACACTTTGCCTGGTAATCCACCTTAATTCATACCTTGCCATTGCAGATCAGAATGGCCCGGTGGTCGACAGGCGTAATATCGAATCCACATTTCCAAGGTATTCACTATCTCCCCAGAGGATATAGACCTGGAATTCCACATCAGCTTTTTTTTTTAGAACTGAGGGAGTTATTCGGATGAGAGCTGAAACGTCTTCAGGAATGTGAAAAGAAGTCCAGTCGCTTCCGCTCAAGCCCTGGTGATAAAAATGCCTGCCAAAATTTGAAAAGTAATCGAATTTATCGTCACAGGCAAAATAATGTTGATTAGAGGATCGGGAGGACGTGTAAGTGATTGAGTATAGAGTTCTCCTTTAAAACAGATGCCTGCCCAAACAGCAGCTGCCTCGCCAAGCAACACCAACATGTTGGACGCTACAGAGGCTGGTCACTTCTTAATAAGAGACACGATGCGGGAAATGTTCCAATTAGTGAGTCAAACATCCAGCAATCTGTACCTGTTCCCAGGGAGATGTAGAGGAGATGTTTATCCAGATAAATGGATCATCTCTTACCTGTATGTCAATTCAGTGAGGCCAAGAAGAAAGGGGAGCAAAGGGTGAGTCAAGAATCTTCAATAGCTACGTCGGTGAATTAGCAACGTAGAAACAAAACCTTATTTTCAATATTTATTTCCAAAACCAAAACGAATTGAGTATATATACAAAGGATTTATCAACGCTTCCTCGAATCGGGCTATAATTGCTTATTTGTCAATACGAGCGGCGTTTACGCTTTGACCCGTATACATTTGCGCCATATTTTAATGCCATTTAATGTAATGCGGGAAAGTGTAGCGCTGGCAACAGTATGTCCGGGTCCGAGGGGATTAGAGCACGCTGCGCCTTCTGGTCTTAAAATGCATGGTGTTATTTTTAGTAGACAAAATTCTGAGCACGGCGGAACGCTTCACCAGTGTTCAAAATCCCGGCTTTTACGCCGCTCAACTGCCTGCACATCGAGAATTTTGCAAAATCTAACCAATTGTGTTTCGTCACTAACTTAGCGAATTTAGCGAATGTGAGCTCACGCATGGGCTGTGTCCCGAGCCGCATACGCGTAATTTAATAGGTAGGGTAGGCAACATGCCTCTGATATATTTTCTATGTGGTAAAATGATCTCAAAGAATAAATCAAGCTGGAAGCTTAGCGGGTTGCTCACACACTAGGTAGTGCACATGCAGAGGATTTTGTCATTGTGACACACCACAAGGAAAGCATGGTGACACAGTGCAATCATTAATGAAAAGTGACAGGACCCATCCATGCACCCGAGGTGTGAGACCCATCCATGAAGGAGCAGTGGCCACCCGGGCGAACACTCCTAGCATACGCCACACGCCTCTATTTGACTTGGAGTATATATAATGACGGAAGTGACTTTTTTCTGGAAAATGTTGTGTAATTACTTTGAAATGTCTACCGCTTCCACTCTCTGCTTTCACGCTCTGCTTTGACTTTGGCGCCACAGAAATGGTTGTCCATACTCCCCAAAGAAATGATGCCAAATTAAAAGTGTGGCAGTGGAACTTTTAAAAATGATTTTGTTCTATACTACTAACTCTGCCTTTCATTTATCAACAACGGCAGATACATACTAAAAAACATCGCTATCCCATATCGAATATATTTTGTCCCATAATTCCCATATCGTGCATCGCTATATATGAATATATATAATGACTGATTCTGAGTATTAAAATCAGTGAAAAACATTTAGGCCAATTTTCTCCAGTCGAGGATTGCTCTAGGGTCTAGACTAGCTTTTGGAGTTTGAGTCAAAGTCAAGTAAATCCTTCAAGGTCATCTCTGCTATATACCACAGATATACAGAGAGAGACGAGACGCACGGGTCTGTTTTCACAGTGCAACAAGAAACAGGGAACAAAGAACAAACAGGCATATAGAATAAACAATATATAAATAGAATACAAAATATACACTTTAAACTAGAAATGGAGTATTAAATATAAACTTGAAACCAGAGGTAGAAATAGAGCAATTTAGGATGCAGTATTAACCTACAACTATGGTCTTGGAATTGACTAGGATGCACCGATTGCAATTTCTTGGCCGATTCCCGACACCGGTTTTTTTGGGTGTGATCGCCGACACTGCTCGATAATTTATTTTTCCTCAGATACTGAGAAAATTCAGAGCTACTGCTATAGTCACATATTTACAAAATAATGGGTTTCAACTTTTTTGTTCGAACGTTACTTCATTTATCAGTTACTTTTATAATAATGATATATATTATGGCAGCTCTACAGCAACATAAACAGAACCTAATTTTTCAATATAATGCTTTATTTACAACAAATTTTCATAAATTTAAATAAATAAAATGCAATCTGTAAAATGTAAACAACTAAAATCTGAATATGTCCCAAAAGTAATACTTGGCACTGTGTATTTTGGGGCGAGAGACGATTGGGGATTTCAGTCGTATCCTCAACTATGGAAAACGGTTGATCATCTAGTGATCATTCTTACTGACTTGCATCTGTGTTTATGTTGAACTGGGACAGACAAGGGCAAGGAGCCATTGATTGCTTGTTTATTAAACGTAAGACTTAACTATTAAATTATAATTATAAGGTTGATAAACTATAACTTGTGTTTAATCTACCTGTCGCCGCTACTCTTTCTACGTCATTCTGGTTTTTTCTGTAAAAATCCGTCTGTAGGGTGCAGTCAAATTGCGTTCAGGAGCCATCGGGCCAATAGGATCAGAAGCTGCCAAACCCGCCTCACAGACTGCCAAAACTGTTTCTTTCAAACCGTTAAGGAGAGAGATATTGAAGACACGAGAGAAAAACGATTGCGAGAGGAAAATACAGTTTGCGCTGCTAATATTATCACAAATCACAAGACTCGACTTAATTTTGTGTTTCCTTTAGTTTCGCATATATGCGATTTGAAATTTACGCCAATTTTTTGGCAAGCCATTTTATGCAATGGTTTTGGTATTGATGTGACACACCCATATTCACACCTAAAATTCATTTCGTCAGCTGCCATGAGCGTCACCTATTCAAAGTGAATGAGAAAACGCCCATGGATGGCGAATGGCCATTGAAGGCCATTAAAAGGTAAGTAATGCGCGCATGCTAAGATCGGGTTTGACGGTAATACGCAGGAGGATATTATCACTTACCGGTGCATCTCAGAAGTGACTTTTACACTGAATGCATTAGATTAGCAATAGCCAATATGAAAAACACATTTCTCTTTACAACCAGTCTATTAATAAAACAGTATTCTAAAAAGTCTGACTAATATTTGCTTGAATTCAAGATCAGGCTTAATCCATTTGTAGAAACCAGCCCCAACGTAGTAAACCTTAAGTAAAGTCCCATACTGTCATGCCATTGGAGACGAGATAATCATTTTTCTAAATAAACTGTGATTTATGGGTCATGTGAGTTGTGAACTGCTTGGTCAGATTATCAGAAAATAAAACATCTTCAAAACCAGCCGTCGAGCAGAAACAACTGATGTTGCAATAAAGACACAGTAAAGTTCTCAACACCATCAAATCTGGTCCGGCAAGTTGGCGAAATTCAACTACATGAAATTCGAATATGATGTTCGATAACATAATGAGTGCATCCAAAAGCAAACAAAAGAACAATATCAATGACGATGACGCATTTATGGATGGATTCTGAGGACAGGATTAAGCCCAGTCTTGGATCAGTTCGCAGTACCAATGAGATTCACCACTGAGACTGAAAGCTAGTTCAGGCATAGGCTTAACTTAGTTTAAAACTGGCCCTAAGACTGATACACAGGACGGAAAGCTAATGCAGGTGATTAAACAAAGAGCATTAATTGTGGACCTGGTAAGGTTATTTACGGGCCTGTCTGAATTAACACCGAAATTGAACAAGTATAAGACTTCTCACATCCTGCACACAACTGCTTCCCCTCATTCACACAGCATGCACAGTGCACCACAACCACGTGACCTCTGAGTTAACTCCTGACAGTGACGGAGCAGAGGACAGCTGACATGAGCAGCACCTGTGAGCAGGTGCTTGGGGATTTGGTAATTTGCCTATGAGTACTCTCTAGTGGTCCTTGCAGCAGGTCCAGGACTTGAACCGATCCCTAACTGTGACGCCACGTTCACACCAAGAGCTACTAATCGCCAAAAGTTAATTGACTTTCTATTGACAAGAGTGAGGGCGTGACAAAAGCGATAAGCGTCAAAAATCGGGCGACTAGAGCGACAAAAAAAAGCTTAACTTTATGCAATTACAGGAGGCTGCTGTTTGTAAAACGCCGAACGTAAATATTCTTGCCATATAATATACCTGAACCGTGATCCTACCATACTTTTGTTCCAGCTAAATGACTCGTGAGAAGGTCACGGGATGGCAGAGCAGCCTGTCTTTGTAATGCATCTCTTTCACCCCAGAGAGGATGACCAGATGAGGCGATGAAGTGCAAATGTAATGCATACTAAATTATTATTGCACAATATATATTTCAAATTTACTAAACTACAACATTTACGTAACTTAGGTCATTCTGTTCTTGGCTGTAATTTGATCGATTAATTAGCTTCTGCTTGTCCGGACCGTTTTGTTTTTTTTTAGGCCGGGCAACGGCAACAACGGTACAGTATAGCTGGCGTTGAAGCTCCACTAAGAACGATCAAACGTTCGAATGGCGCCATGCTCGACACGGGCGCCAAGAGCAAACAAAAACATTTTGAAGCGATGCTTTTTTGAGCGTCTTCAGCCATTTATAGCTTTCGTAGCTCTTTAGTTGCAACCAACTGTCCCGGTTTCAGGCAGGGCGCTCATCCAGAGTGACTTCCATTTCTTCTAATTATAGGGACAGTCTCCCTAGAGCAACTCGGCGTTAAGGGTCTTGCTCAGGGACCCAGTGGTGGTAGTGCTGGAGCTAGGATTTGAACTCACGACCTCTTGCTCCAGAGGCGAGTATCTTAACCACTAGATCACCAAGATTCAAGACTTTTAACATTTTTTAGCATGTCATATTTTTGGGATGCACAATAACATTGGAATCGGACGATAATTGTTCATTGGCACCGTCCATGCTAGATATTCCGGCTGATATTTGATGACACATTTATTGTACGCTGAAAAGGTAGTGCTTGTGCCAGGCACGTCCAAAATCCGAGGTGGGATTTTATACGGCCTGCGCCTTTTGTCCTAAAATGTACGGCGTTATTTTGTGCCAAAATTCTGAGCGGCCAAGGGAGAACGCCACCCCAAAAACCTGTTTAAATATTTAACTAACTAAATTGTGTTTGTCTCACTTGAATGTCTCATTTGAATGTGAGCTCACACATGGGCTGTGTCCCGAGCCACCTACAGTACTTCTGCACTTATTAGTATAGTAGGTAACAAGGTGACTTTTTCTAAAAATGTTGTGCACTATGACTGGAAATGCGTTTCACCCTGCTCCACCCTGCTTTCAATACCGCTTGACTTGGCGCTGTGTTAGAAAAATGTCAGAACTATATGCTGCCTTTTGTGCCCAAATTCGGACGGCAGGAACTTCTTTTGGTGAGCAGAATATCTTGTCCTTACACACTCAACTCTGCATTCCTCATTTATCGGCGTCGGTATCGGCAGATACAGGAAAATTATCGATAGTTGTATCGCCAATAATTCCCATACAGCATCCTTACTTCATGGGATCCCTACTTCCATAAAGATTGAGCCAAGAGAATTATGATTTTGCGCATATCATATGTAGATTCAATGGAAAAAAGTGTAGTTGTATTCTGCATATAACTATATTGCACAGTCTCTTGTTCTATCACCAGTTTAAAGTTTATTAAAGTTTATTTTTTGCTTCCTCGACGCAGAGGCGGACAGTAACTAAGCACATTTACTTGAGTACTGTACTTACAGTGCTTGAGTATCTGTATTTCACATGACAGTATTTTATTTGGAAACTTATGACTTCCACTTCACCACATTTTAAAGACAAATACTGTACTTTTACTTCACCACATTTCTTCTATCAAGGTTCTCAAGTATTTCAGGTCTGATGATAAAGTGGATGTTATTCTCCTTTTCTAAAACGCGGACTGGTTGTCAGGTGAGACAGTCTATCTAATCAGTAGGTTACATCAATGCCTCTTGCAGACTGGAAATATAAAAGCAAGTTCAGACAGTTCTGCCGTTTTCTGTCTTGATTAGAACATTGTTGCTGTTGGAAGGTCATGAGGTTAGAGGTGTAGAGCTGGGTTTTAAGAAGGTTGGAACGTTGCTTTTATGTTGTGAGCTGCATTTACAGCTATTACACTATCCTTCTGATTAACATGCACATATATGTGTCCACACACTGCCAGAGCTGGGTCAGAACACAACCACGCTGTTTTGTGGGGGTGTATAGTCTTACAACTAATTCATAAAATAAACTAAAGACTGGTTTTCTTTATCAGTTTAAGCTGTTTCATTCTGGAACATTCTACCAGTCCCTTACTCTACAGCTTCTACAAGCTAGTCAGAGGCATTAGGTTCTGTAAGTGTTGTGGCACTAATGCAACAGTGTGGTGAAAGATACTTTCGTATTTTTCAAAACAAGTACTTCAGTACACTGCAAAAAATGAATCTAATGTGTTTCAGAAAAATCTTAAAAAGAAAAAATAGATCTTGTTTTTTTTCAAGAATAACTGGACTTGACTAGATTCTCATGTAAGATAAATAATCTAATTTAACATCTAACGTTATTACAAATTATCTTTGTATTAAGAAAAAAATGTACTGATTATAAGAACTTCTTAAATGAAATAAGAAATTTAATTAAGAGAATTGACAGGTTCTCATGCTTCCACTACGGTTAAGAAATTCATGACAACTTTGCTTATTTTAAGAAACATGCCAGTTTATATATATAGAATCTATATATATAGAAAATCTATATATATAGAAAATAGTCCGGATATAGTATCTGTCTATTATAACTCTACCTCTTGCACACTCAGTAAATGTCAATTTCAACCTGTTAAAAATACTGCATCCTGACTTGACAAACATGTTTACCTCTATGTCTCTCTCTCTAGCCTCTAATTATATATATATATTTAATAAAAAAAATTGTTAAAAAAATTCCCTGTCTAGTCTAAAATGTATATTGTATATTGTCTCGGTTTAAAATGTATATTGTTTAATGTATATTTTAGTATTTTTTACTTATTTATTGTTTATTCCATGTGCCTAGCTCTGCCACTGCGCTCTATTTATTCTGTTCTACTGTTCTTTGTTTGTTTGCACTGAAAAATAACCGAGCCACGCCGCCGTCTTCGGGCTCTCTAAGCGTATCTGCACAGTATATAGCAGAGATGACACAATAAAGTTGACTTTGACTTTGACTTTGACTAAAAACGTGGAAACGGGGGAAGATTTTTTTTCTTGTTTTCTTGATAAATTTTCCTCACTATATTGGCAGATAATTTTGCTTGATTCTGGAACCTTTTTTCTTATTATTCTTTTCTTTTTCTTATTTTCTGACACACTGATTTTTTTGCAGTGTACTTAAACTTCTAAGTAAAATTTTGGACTGTACGACTTTCACTTCTGTGGTATTGGAGTAACGTTTGTCTAGTGCTATCTGTACTTTCACTTAAGTAACGAAGTTAGCTACTTTGTCCACCTCTGCCTCTACGTGCCTTATTCGCTCTTACTGTAGAAACTCTGTCGTCTTGTATGTATATAGTAGAGATCACAATAAAGTTTAGTTTGACTTCGATTTATGAGGTAGTGTGAGGCCGTGAACCTTCCTTCTTGGCCTGATGCCAGATCAGAATAAAAAACGACCTCAAAGCCTTCAGATGTAACCGCTGATGAAATAAGGAGACAGTAAAGCAGACGTTTGACAGTCATCATAAGCCGAGTATGAGGATTAAAAGGAGTAAAAAACCGAATTCTTCTTAAGAAGCGTTGATGATCGAAGCCCCGTAATTTTATTTAGACTCAATATTAATACTAATATTAATAGTAATATTAATCAATATTAATGTTGCTTTGTAAGAAACTGCACCTGGTGCCTTACCTGTGCCATGCGGTTTTGGGCACAGCTCCAGCCTGGCATCCTAACAGTAGGTAAATCTCACAGAGCGGGAGTTAATCTCGCCCTCACCGGGCTCAGCCAGCCGCGAGAAAAACACAAGCCCATTGCACACGCAGAGAGGGAGCGAAAGAAACAGAGAAGAAAGAAAAGGAGGGAAGGGAAAAGAGCTTGTGCAGCTGAGTAAGACGACTCTGGCCGTTTCCAGACTAATACACAAATAAAGGAGGAAGGAACCAATCAGAGGGACGAGGAGAAGACTCCGTTCCTCCCCTCCACCCACCCACCCTCCTGTTTTCCTCCCCAAGATGCCAACCGTTGTTCGGTGGTCCGACAGGTTGAGTCAGTCGCTGAATGGGAAAGAAGAGCAAGAGAGTTTCATTTAAAAGTAAACGGAATCCTGAACACTATGAAGCTGCTAAAGGGATAAGCGAGAGAACAATACACGTGTCGATAAATGAGGAAGGCAGAGTTGAGGGCGTAAAGACCAGATATTTCGCTGATCAAAGTTCCACAGCACACTCAGAATAACGCCACAGGTCTTACTTCTCACACAGCGGCAAAAGTCAAGAGAGCGTGAAAGCAGCGGAGCAAATATAGTGTCAAATAGGGCGCGTGTGACACTCACGTGCACTACCTAGTGCGTAGAGAGCCGTTAAGCTACAACCCCAGCTAGTTTCTGAGATGCATACTACCACATAGAAAAGTACGTAAGAGCGCCTTACCTTCCATACTTTTAAGCGCAATAGTACACGGCTCCGGGACACGGCGCACGTGCAAGCTCACTTTCGCTAACACGCAGTTGATTCGATACAATTTTTCGTGTACGTAATGACAAGACATTTTGCTAGGTGCTCAGAATTTCAAGGCGCAAATAACGACACGCTTAAGACAGAAAGCGAGGTCATAAAACTCTAATTCGGACTCTTTGGACATGCTCTGGCACAAGCGCTTACCTTCCTAATGCATAAGAACTGGCCATCAAATATCGGCTGGAAATATCGAGCAAGTCTAAGCATCGGTCCGATGCGGATGTAAAAAAAAAAAGCAATAACCGCCCGACTCCGATATTATCGTGCATCCCAATTTACTACTTTATTATGGTCACACCTAAGACCATGTTGTGCTCTTCATAAGGAAACGCCCTGGTGATCATGCTTAAACAACACACACGCAAAAAATCATTAGGGTGACACGGGAAACCATCTCACGAAAACACAAAACCATCTTGTAAGCGTTCCTAAACCAAAACGTGAGCATGCTCAAACAAAACTGTGATACCTTCATGCATACTCACTCAAAAACATTTTGTGCTCACACAATGCTTTCTCTTAAACACACAAAGAAACATGCTCCCATGCTCACAAGGAAACAGCTAATGATCATTCCCAAATCTCACGCTCGCTCAAGAAGATCTCTGTCTCACGCGAAAACATCTCATCTCGCTTAGAAAACTCAGAGCATATACAAAAACTGAGAAAATTGACTTTTTAAAACCAAACGACTTTGAGAGATCCGCCATTATCTGGAAACCAAACCTCCCAGGAAGTTTCAGAAAGGTCAATTGTGGTGAGCCTGTCAATATGAGGGAGAACTCATCTCCAATATTTATAGCAAATGATTTCGATGATGTACGATTTCATGTTCAGCGCACATGACACATGCCACGGTTGCACAAATAACCTTTTATTATTGTTTTCTCACTTGTCATTGTAGGCGCGCTGTTCCACTCTTCCCAGTTACACACATTTGCGTCACATACAGTAATTTACATCCAATGAGGTCAGAAACGAGTGGAAATCCCTCGGGACTGAAGGGAGCGGTTTTATATCTCACACACAGCACCTGTAGTCGGTTTGGGAAACCAAGCATAAAATAAATATAATAATAAAACTAGGCGGGAATAAATCAGAGCAGAACATAAACTGGCTAAGAGTCTCGCTTCTGCCTCGAGCTGTGAGGTCACTGACAGAAGGGGAGTGTGTGTGCGTGAGAAGCGTCCGTTCCCCCGGGAGCAAGGAAAGAAAAGAGAAAGAGAGCGTTTACAGAGTTCTTTGTCTGCTGTACAGGCTTGAGCAACTGTTCTCTCTCTCTCTCTCTCTCTCTCGCACCTCGCCTGAACGTGTGCTAAATCCTCGCGTTACTGCCCTAGTGAATGCCGTCGACGGAAAGGCTTTCTTTGTGCAGGAAGGAGGACTTCATTACCTTGATGATCAAATAAGTTATTCCAGCACATGCCGGGGCGTCACGGTGGCGTTAGGGGTTGTGTGATGTGTGTGCTCGAGATTGTGTTGTTAATGGAACCGTTATGGCATTCGCTCCAGGATCGGAGGGTGACGGGTTCAAATCCCGGATAGGTAAAGGTACCACTGAGGTACTCATGAAAGAAGGTATTACCCCAGGCACTGCTTCTCATGTCAGCTGCTCACTGCTCCCTCACGGATGGGTCAAATCCAGAGCTCCACATTTGGTTGTGGTGGACTGTGTGCTGTGCTGTGTTCACAATGACAAATCATCAGTCAATTTCATAAGACAAAATATATCAGATGACGAATTAAAATGTCAATCGTTTCATATTATACTCTTTCTTTTATTTCGCTGGGTTCAAACAGACGCTGTTTATGCATTGCTTTTCATTTGAAAGGAGTGATTATTTGTCTTTGTGAGCAATTACAGCCAAATGTGTTCTCTGCATTTGACTCATCCGTGAAGGAGCAGTGACAGCTGACATGGGCAGTACCGGAGAGCAGTGCTGGGGACGTTCCTTGCTCATGAGTACCTAGTGTACTCTTTATCAACTGGATTCCAACTAGCGACTAAAGACAGGGCGAACGCCCTAACCGTTACGCTACCAGCTGCCCCATGGATGACGGTTTGAAGTAGTGACGGCGTAAAAAGCGGTGTTTGACCAGAAGTCACTAGAGCGGCGAAGAAAATGTGTTTTTGCGTTGCTTGCAAAAGTTCCACTGAATTTACAGAAAATGCATTATACTGTGATAAAGATCGTTATCAGGAGATGAAATAGCTTATATCGGGATATGAGATTTTAGCCCTGAGATTGGAGCGGCAAAGCGAGCTGTCGGCTCTCAGCAAAGAAGGTTCCTCGGTCGAAGTAGGTCTCTGTGGAGTTTGTGTCTCCTTGCGCTGGTGGGTCTTCCTGCGCGCGTTTCCTCCCCACAGTCCAAAAAGGCACACGGTTTAGTTTGATTGCTGACCATAAATTAGTGACATGAGCTTTGCATGTGACCCATCCGTGAAGGAGCAGTGGGCAGCTTTTATTTTTGGCAGAGACCGGAGAGTAGTGGTGTTCGGGGACGGGTACCTTGCCTGAGTAGCTCAGTGGTACTCTTTATTCGTCCGGGACCCGGCGACCCGATTACGGGGCCAACTCTCCAACTGTTACTCTTCCAAATGCCCCTTAGGTGTAAATGTGAGTATGTTAGTGTGAGTGTGTTTGCCCTTTGGTGTGCTGCCCCCTGCTCAGGGTTGGACCCCGGATAGGCTCGAGTCCCCGCAACCCCGATAGGGATTAAGCGGTTCAGATAATGAATAAGCGAGCGTTGTTCCGTCGAGGAGGAAAGAAGCAAGCCGTCGATCGTCCTGGAAGGAGCGAAGTTGTCATAGGAGTTGGAAATTAGAGGTCGACTGATATGGGTTTTTCTAAAGCCGGCGCTTTCTATATTTAGTGTCAGGGTCAAATGGCTATCGTATATATGCCGCTTCTATATTTTTGGCCAATAATACATTTGCCTCTGTTTGTAGTAAAATATCACAATTGATAATAACAAAGGACACACAAAAATTTCTGCTAACATTTATTTAACACTGACTAAACATAAATATAAAATATAAATAAAAACCAAATGTCTAAACAATAAATAAATATATATAACATTTGAATCTGACTAATAATTTAAACAAACAAAAAGTTTTCAAGTTACAAACTAGTTGCAAACAGTATAGATCACTGCATAGCAGCAAAATCCGGGTTGTCCGCAGAGATGAATATCGGCAAGATTAAACTCGGATATCGGCCGATGCCCACATCGTAAAAAATGATAACTATCGGCCTGATATATTGGTCGACCTCTAGTTGAAATAGTAAAAAATATCAATAAGAAATTCAAAGAAATTCATCCATGTATTGAATCATCAATCGCTCGTGAATCATGAATCGACGTTGAATCGAATCGTGAGCCCAAGAATCAGAATCAAATTGTGAGATTTTCTGAATCGTGCACCCCTATTAGGTAAGATTATGTCAAGTAGACGTTCTGATTGTGGTTCCTTAATTACTTACAATTAATTGCCCAGCCCCTGTAGTGATAAATATTTCAACTTTGCTGCAAGGCAAGTCATGAAGGGTTTTGCAAATCTGCAGGAGTCTCAAGTTATGTAGCATAAATAATATCACTGAAAGCAGCAAATATGAAATTAAAATTGTGGCTTGTGAGCGTGCACGGACTAGCCGCCTGATTGTTTTTTTTTAATTTTGGTGAAACGGAACACAACAACAAATATGCAAATGGAATTTTAAAAGAGAACATGTGGAGGTTGAATATCTCCTGCAGGGTTCAGGTGACACCGGTTCAGAGAACAGGTAAAATAGGTACAGGCTGGAACACGAAGGCGCGGATGAAAAGACGTGTGCGGGCATCGTATAAAGAGAATTTTGTTTAATGCACTCCGAAAAATCCCCGGCAGCAATAAAGCAGGAAGTCATTTCCGTAAAGACGTGTTAACAGCAGCGCTCTGGGCTGATTCCAAAACAAGGCCTTCTCTCTTCAGGAGACAATCATGCGCAACTTAATCATTTATATTAACAGCATTTAGCAGACACTCTCACACGAAGCAACTTCCATTTTCCTAATTTCCAACTTCATGAAGGCTAAAGGTCTTGATCAGGGACCCAAAGGTGGCAGAGCTGGAGGTAAGAACCCTCTTGCAGGCTTGGATTATTGAGTCCAAGAATAAATGCTGAGGAGATGAGACCTTTTCCGATTTCTCATTTTATGAATCAATTGATAGAATGGCGGCACGGTGGGTCTAGTTGTTAGCGCCGCTGCCTCACAGCAAGAAAGGTCCTGGGTTCGAGCCCTAGGTCGGGAGTAGGGCCTTTCTGTGTGGAGTTTGCATGCTCTCTCCGTGTTCACGTGGCGTTTCTACGGGTGCTCCGTCTTTCCTCCCACAGTCCAAAGCAGCATGCAATTCATAAGTTAATTATTACTTAAATTGGCCCCAGAAGGTGACTGTGCGAAAGTGTGTGTGTCTCTATGTGTTGGTGTCTGCCTAGGGTTGTTCCTCACCAGCACGTAAGTCCTGGAATAAGCTCCAGTCCCACAGCGACCCCAGTTGGGATTAAGCGGTTCGGATAATGAATGAATGAATGACCTTTTAGAACCTTAAATAGAATTTGAAGGGATCAACTGTTACAACGTCAAATAGAATTTTAAGGAATCAATTATAACCTTAAATAGAATCTGAAGGAATCAATTATAACCTTAAATAGAATTTGAAGGAATCAATTATAACCTGGGGCCAGAATTCATGAATCAATTATAACCTTAAATAGAATTTGAAGGAATCAACTGTTACAACGTCAAATAGAATTTTAAGGAATCAATTATAACCTTAAATAGAATCTGAAGGAATCAATTATAACCTCAACTAGAGTTTGAAGAAATCAACTGTTACAACCTCAAACAGAATTTGAAGGAATCAACTGTTACAACCTCAAATATAGGGCTAGGCGATAAAACGATAACGATATGTATCGCGATAGACACGTGACGATATCAATAAAAAATGTGTTCTATAAAACGCCGGGAGTATTTTTGGCTCCTTCGGCCGGAAGAGTGTCAAGTGGGTTAGTTTGCTTGCATTAAAGGGATCCCCGGGACTAGGGTAAGACATGTTGGCCTTAGAAGATTAAACGCGGTGTCATTATGTAAATGTGATATAAAACACTTATAGCTTTTTATTTTAATAAAAGTTTTAGAAAATTTTTCACTCGGGAGGCCAGCTATTGTTTACGTTTCAATGCATTCTGGGTAGTACGCTACATGGCTGTTCCGCCCTCGCCTAATTCCGCTGACAGTACAGCCAGATGAACGCCTGGCTCAGCCTTTTGTCTGAGGCCCGAAAGACTGTAAATCAGGAGGACACCGCGAAGACAGCACTTTAACTTTATATGAAAAATGAAGAGATCAGAGAGGAGGGAAGCTAGAGCGGGGCAAAATCGATGGTGTCTGTGTGGCAACTGCTTGTCAATGCCGACCGAGAGGGAGAGTGTTTGTTGTAAAGAGATTCATTTGATTCATTTGTCATTTGATTTATGAAAATATACAGTAAAACGCTGTTATGGAGGCTGACGAGGGCAGCCCATAAAACATCTCGATTGAGGCAAATCCGCGCCTATGTTCTCGCAGCTGTGATACACGAGTGTCTGTAAATAACCAGAGCATCTTGTTATAGGGTTTAATGTATATTTTCATAAATCAAATGACAACGGTAGATGAGCATAACATTTATATTGAACACGTTAATTACACGTATAGTTTGATCCATATGCTTACCCTGGACAGCTGCTGACAGAAAGCGATATGCCTTTTGTTTGCCGAAAGTTAATGAGGGGGACACTCAGCTCACAAAAGAGCCGAAGACAAAAATAATGACCTATCTCGATGAGAAATATGCTGACCCAGACACAGATGATCTCCTTGACATGGCTACTTTCGTGGACCCTAGGTTTAAAGGCCAATACATCAGACCAGAGAAGGTAGGGGCCATTCAAATGAGAACTGTGTCTGAGATCATGGATGAAGACCAGGGCCAATCACAGGCAGGGCCTTCTGAGGGAGCAGCAGACCAAGGTGCAGAAGGAGGAGCTGTCAGTGGACCACCTATGCCACATGGGCGTGAAGAAGCAACGCAAGTCATTGGGGAGCTTTTTCAAAAAACAGTGCCAAGAAGATGATGCTTTGCCTCTCACTGAAAAACAAAAAGTGGAGAGTGAGCTGGAAAGGTACCTGATGTGCCCTGATACAGACAGTGAGTCTAACCCTCTGGACTGGTGGAGGCTACATGAACACAACTTCCCCAGATTGTCTCAGCTGGCAAAAAAGTACTTATGCATCCCAGCCACCAGCACCCCCTCAGAGAGAATTTTTAGTACTGGGGGTAATATTGTCACATGCACCAGGGCAGCTTTTAGACCCAGAGAAGGTCAACCAGCTGGTGTTCCTAGCACAAAACCTGGACTGAAAATACACTTGAATAGTTCAACTTCAAGTATGATTAGTGTAAGAATAACTTGAAGAGTTACTTTTTCATATTTCTGCAGGTTTTATATTTCAAACAATGTTACTGTACTGTATCAGGTTTGTTTTTTTTTATATTACAGATGTATCTCAGTCTACCTCAGTTTTATTTATGTTTACAAAACACTGCACATATTTTAAAACACTTTATTCACTAGAAGGTGAACATCTAGTGAACTTCCTAGCACTAAACTTGCACTAAATTCTCAGGTTTCTCTGTTTATATTTAACACTTTGCACTATTTTATTACACTTTATTAAGCATTTCTTACATTTTCTTTCATTTTGCACCTTAAATGTTAAGAATTTCGTTATGTCTAATAAGACTTTTAGACTTATGTGTTTTACATTTTAATTATTCTGAGTTTTCCGTATTAAGGACATTTCTGTCTTAATAACTGAGGATGATCGAGGAAGGTTAAGTTTAAAATAAAATATTAAATGTAATATTTTTCTGAACTTATTTTCCAAATGGGTCATAAAAATATCAATAATTATCATATCACCGATATGAAACACTGATATCGTGATAGTTTTCAGACGTATTGCCCAGCCCTACTCAAATAGAATTTGAAGGAATCAACTGTTGGCAACTCAAACAATGAAGGATGAACTGTTGGCAACTTTTTCATCCCAGAGTCTTAATGCCAGATGTTAGGGGAAAACTTTACTTTCTGAAGTCGGGCTTTTTCTGATAAGAGCCACACGTGCCTTCTCCCAAAACTATGTTCTTGGACAGTCTCCGTCGCAACCATATCACAGACCTTTGGATCAAATGCACGTCGGCAAGAGAAGAGCCACGACAATGTAATCAAGACGAGGCTTATTTACAGGATCTGGGTGCTAAGCAGTAAAGGGTCTGGACCTGCTGGAACCTGCTCTTTACTGATGCATGCCCTGCCAAAAACGCCATAACACTGAAATCAAGAAATGATGCCTGCCCTGTCACACCTCGGCTACATTACATTGCATTCATCCTTTGTGTGCAAGGGAGAGTCAACAAGGTGCTCAGAGTTGACTTTTCTGCCGCAGCACCAGAGCAGGCTTGACGGTACCTTACTCGTGAATACCTCAGTAGTAACCTTTACCGGTCCGGGACTTGAACAATTGAATCATTTAACTCTCCTACTCTCACAATAGCCTTGGTCTTGTGTCAGTTTCACTCTCTCACTATAGTCTCACTCTCATGATATGTTTCACTCTCACACTCCCAAGACAGTTACTCTCACATTCTCACATGCTAACAACAGTCTCACTCTCATGTCACTCTCACACTCATTACAGTCTCACTCTAAAGATGATCTCATTTGCTCACACACTCTCGCACTTTCCCGACAGTCACACTCTCGTCACTCTTGCACACACTCTCATGGTAGTCTCTCACTGCATGTCACTTCCCCACACTGGCGATAGCATTCTTGCGAGTAGTCCCGCTCTCGCCTCACTCGTGACTACAATAGTCTCACTCGTCCTACTCTCACACTCATGATAGTCTGACTCCCACAATAAACTCACTCTCACTTCACTCTCGCACTCTTACTACAGTATAGTCTCTCGTATCACTCTCACAGTAGTCTCACCGCACACCCCACTCCATTTTCTCTCAGACTCACTATAGTCTCACCTGTACTACATGGTAGTCTCACCTCACAATAATCTCACCTCATTTCACCTCACACTCATTTCAGTCTCACCTTGTACCATGGTTGTCTCTACTATAGTCCTTCACTCTTGTATCACTCACACCTCAAGTAGCCCCACCTCTGCTGGGCCAATCTCACCGTATTTTCCTCATCCTCTTTCTATGTCTCACACCATGCCTCTTGCACTCTCATGATAGTCTCCCTCTCGTCTCCCTCTCGCACTCTGACAAGTCTTGCTCTCGTGTCACTCTTGCACTCTCATGGTAGTGTCACTCACACAACAGTCTCACTCTCCCATCCCTCTCACGATAGCCTCACAGTCTCACTCTAACTATAATCTCACAATAATGAGTCTCACTCTCGCGCTCTCAAGAAAGTCTCAGTCTCGTATTACGCTCATACTCTCAAAAAAATCTCATTCTCGTGTCACTGTCACACTCATGATAGTTTAACTCTCACACTCCAACAATAGTCTCACTCTAGCACTGAGGGGACTGGAGTGAGAGCTGTAGAAAGGGAGCTGACCAACATCATAGCAGCAACATTAAACCCCTTCATAAGCTCGTAATCGGGCATTTTTGCTGCTTTTATATTAAAAAAGATGAGCGTGCACCTCATCGAATTCCGATTCATATCGTTTACTTGTCCAAGCCCTCATGCACGACCCTCAGCCAGAGCGAATTCTCCTTTCCCGTTATGTTAGCGTTCTGCAAAACTCGACATGTGCAGACACGGCCCTCGTCTCGTCAGATAAGAGGACGTACAGAACACTGTTTTGAAGCAAACCTCCTCACGGCCTAAGACTCTGAATAATGCACAAACTCTGTGAGCAAATCCACATTTACTCAATACATTTAACATCCTGAGGAAATACATGATGACTGTCAACAAAGCAAGGTTTAGGCTGTGATTTATGATTTGCACGGTCATGTGATTAAGCAGGATACAAGTAAGATCTTCTTTCTGGCCCTCCTTTAACTCCTTCCCCAGGCCTCTTTCGCAGCAGACATGCTCCACTATTTCCTACAAATTTCAAGAGGGTTTTAAAATGAGGATTGTCATTGTAATCACAGCACACCCCAAGCAAGTACCACAACCATGAGTTTATATTTAAGACCCATCCGAAGGTGGCAGTGCTTGGGGGACGGTATTTCGTCAAGAGTACCGCGGTACCCTTTTTTATTTGTCTGGGACTTACAAGGATCCTTCAACACAGAGGACAATTCATCAACCAAGCATAGGAATGTACCACAGTTTTATCAACAGCCGAACCTCAACTCTTTTTTTTTGTAAACTCTGTTTAGTTAAGAAAGTGTCATTTTAGCCACAAGGCGGAGTTTCCACTAAGGCCGTCGTTCCCGATTTTGGCCACAAGGGGACGATTCTGTTGCTTTATTTATACAGCATGCAAGTCAGACAATTGCCATATTCACACCGGTAATGTTGATATGATCAATATCATGATTAATTGAACATTATACCTAATTTACAATTAATGATTGGATTTTTTTGTTTGTTTATTAGATTTCTTTCTTCCCCCCTGTTTATTCACTGAGGTTTGTACTGTAAAAATGTTGTAAAAGCTGAATATTTTTTCAGTGGTTAGCGGTTCTATTGCACTATTCAACTATTTAAACAGATCACTGCTATTGCTTTTCTTATCCTGATACACTCCCTCAGTGGTAGAGGAGAATTACCAGCTACCGCTTCTTGCTTCATCTTTTATTTTCCTTTCCTGTGCTTTCCACCATTCTTTCTGCTTAAACTATGAGATGCACAGATTCAAAATCTATAGTGCCTATACTTCCATATATAACGAATAAGTTGCATTTCTGTGAGTAGGAGACTGAGATTATTCTGTTATCCTTAAGGAAATACTTGACTTAAATACTGTTTTCCTAACCAAAACAATATCATAATTACACACCCATATGTAAACGCTAAATTATTTATTATTAAAATAACATCTCAAAAATGATTCATTTAAATACGGTCATGGAATTTTGTGACGGTCCTAACCCCAAGCGGCGCTTAAAAACCATCAGGAACAAAGAGGACTGAGAGGAGAGCTATGTTGTTACGAAATTAAATCAGATAATCATGTAGATTCGCTGGGGTTGTGTGTCACAAACACAGTAGAAAAAACTTACAAGCAATTGGACAACAGATCGCCCATATAATCGACCCAATGCCACCGATACCCAATCCAGCTATTGGAGTCGTCGTCGGATTGATATCCCATCCACGTATTGAATCGGTGCTAGTGTTGTAGTCAAGACCACCTTATCTGAGACCAAGACCTGACCAAGACCAGAGGGGATCGAGACCGAGACATGACCAAGACTCTGAGGGGCCGAGACCGAGTCGAGATCGATCTGGAAGGCTTACGCCCACATGCACTAAGAAGCGGAACACGAAAGCCCACACCTCAAAAGAGCTGGAATAGCTAAAACAATATATTAATTATGCAACATTAAAAATGTTTATCTATTATTTCTCTCTTTGATTATTGTCTTATTGCAAATAAACTAAACAGAACAAAGAACAAACATTCAACACGGAACTGTAAACCAAAAACCCAAAAAGTTTATGTGTGCTATTAGCGTCGGGTAACCCGTCGGCGCTTAAATATCATTGGTATTAAATCGAAGAAGATTCAATCCATTGAAGCCAGCCTATTATTAATACGACTGAGCCGTGTCTCAGCTGGTACCTTTAGTCCTTCGCGTCTAAGTCCATGATAAGACCGAGTACAATGCGGTTTAGATCCGGGGATTTAGACCAAGACCTTCAAAAACCAGTCTCGGGCTCGATCTCGAGTACTACAACACTAATCGGTGCATCACTACTATTAACATTAATTCAACAATTCACAGCTAGCTCAACTATCAGCAGCAGAAACAGCTATCAACAGCCTTTATCATTTCTACTTTTGACCTTTTTCAGCATTTTATACCTTTCTAATTTTTCAACACATGACAATTACACAATTTCCTCAAAAGTTGACAGTCTGTTTCAAGTTGGTGTTTGATGCAAGTAAGTTCGAAGGAATTGTAAGCTATATTTACTAGGGCTGGGTATGGTTGCTGATTTCCTGAATCTATCTTTATCCCCGATTCATGCTGTCATGATCCTATCTAATTCTCGTATCTAATCTTATATATTGATTTATTTAGAGATTTCTAAGGCCAATACTAGTTTTGCCTGGTTATAAAATAACTGTTTTAAAACCATGTTGCTAAAACATCGGCCTTAGGCCAGACGTGTTTGAGCTTTATGGAAGCTTCAGTCATGGCTCTATTTGGTTTCGGTTTCAGCCGGGTCTCACGTTTTATAGCTCTCATGCCGGGTCAAAGCGAAGAAGTAATAGCCAGAAAAGATTGAGCCGCTAATTTTTTGAATCGACATCATATTTTTCTAACGAGAATCGATATTGATCGCTGAATCGATTTTTTGAACCCAGTCCTAATATTTACAGACGTAATCAGACGTGTATCCAGTGACCTCCATCTCCTCATTATAAGAGACAGCCTCCCTGCAGCAATGTGGAGTTAAGGGTCATGGTCCAAAATAGGACAAATATAAAACACAACACTTAACGGACTTCTTTAAACTTTATCAAAGTAGTGCACTAAAGCGGAATGTATGCCTGCACTCTGTCTCTGCAATCTGTAAATTGAAGGGTCAGAGTCTAGACTGATCTAAAACTGATCCAAATGAGCATTACACAAGTGGAACAACCAGTCTGACTGCGTTCAGCTTTAATTGGGATTTAACCGTTTTCCGTTTGCAGCCGTCCAACAATAAACCGGATTGCCCCGGGGAAGTTTAAAGGTGCCAGTGAGGCTGACAACACTGTTTTGTGTAAGTCTGAAATTGTCACTCACTGCGGACGACACAATAATAAAGTAAAAACACAGTGGCTGAAAAGAGTTGTCAGTCTTACCTGGAGTAGAACCGGAGGCATCCTTAATCTCTGCTGAAAGAACACAACAACAACACGCCTGGATTAGTCTTCAGGTTTCTCTTGATTTGCACAGTAATATTCCATCGGGCTCCTGATAAAAACTGTAGAATTAGCGCGTCGTAGAATACTCATGGAGATTTCTATTGTTAACATGGAACATCCAAAGACGTCTCACGTAAAAAGTCTCAACAAAAACTTCCAAAAAATATGTCCTGAAAAATGATTCCATCTACTTATAGTAGAGGTTGACCTATCTTTTTCAGGGTCGATACCCATACCAATACCAATAATCACTATTCAAGGATATTCTGAAAACAATAAGGATTGAAACAATATGTCTGCTTTAAAAAAAAAAAAATTGGTGTCAAAATGTAGAATAACAAAGAAAAAATAAATAAATAAATTTTCAAAAAATTAACAGAACACAAAAAATGAGTAAACAATCAATTTGAAACTTGCCTCTTAATTAATAATCTCAATTAGCAGAGTTTAATGTGATGCTTAAATAACAGAATAATACCGTATAACACACACAAAAACACACATATATACTGTATATTTATTTATATAGTGTTATGGTATATATATATATATATATATATATATATATATATATATATACCATAACACTATATATATATATATACCATAACACTATATATATATATATATATATATATATATATATATATATATATATATATATATATGTGTACACACACACACATTATTATTGTATATATATATATATATATATATATATATATATATATATATTATATACAGATACACACATACACACTACATATATATATTACTATATATTATATACATACTATATTTGTAAATACTTTTTGGTCTATAATCATAAATATGCTACATATCAGCACCGATATACAGTATATCAGCCGAGCTCTAAGTTATAGGGCACTCTGCTCAAAGATCTGCAGCTAATAATGAAAGACAGCTATTGGGGACGTTTTTCATTTCCTCTGTTCATAGCCAGACTACTGTTTTGCACTAAGTGGTGTTTAACCAGCAAGTGTGGTGTGTTTTGGGGCAGTGAGACTTCTTTTGTTGAGCTGTAAAGTTGGTATGTGTTTGATCGGTGAAGCGTCAAAAAACACACACACAACCCCCCACAGCCGACACGGCACTCTTAACATCAATGAAACGATTAAAATCGTGTTCGGGGTTGGAGTTTGTCTCTTAGCGATGGTCCTTCTCTCTCAGCAGCAGGACGTCTTTCAGAAAACCAAGGGCAGTGGAACTCTGAAACTAACTATAAGCACAGTCCAAATTCCCAACAAACTACAAGCTGAGCAAAGCTCTGAATAAAAACTACAAGCACAGTTCAAAATCCCAATACACTACAATAAGCTGAATGAAGCTCTAAATGAAACTACGAGCACAGACCAAACTCTCAATAAACTACAAGTTGAAGAATCTCTTATTGAAACTACAAGCACAGTTCAAATTCCCAATAAACTACAATGAGCTGAACAAAGCTCTAAGCAACATGTTGAACTGAAATTCCCAATAAACTACAGCCAGCTGAATCAAGCTCTGAATGAAACTACAATATTCTTAATTTTGTTAACAGCAAATTTTCGAGAAAATAATGAAAATAAATGAGGCCCTATAAGAACAAGAGCAGAGACTACAACCCTAGCAAATGCCTAGCATTAATCATTAAACATTAATCTGCTGAATATGATCCTAAAAATGTCCTGACCATTCCAAGATAAGAGCCTGCTGCCAGCTCTGTGTCCGAAGCTGGCGCTCCGGCGAACTTTTCCAGGTTATAAATCTTTGTGTGTGCCTGGGATTCATAGCTCCGATATTCATGGCTCATTTCAAATGGCAAAATGTGAAAGTTGCCCAGCAATGGGGTTGAGTAGAGGAACTTCTGGGCAGCCAAAACAAGAACTGGGCAATATGACTTCAAATCAATTTTACGATTAATCAAACATTTAACCTTGATTACGATTAATGAACGATCCTTTTGTATTTAGGCCCTCTGTAAGGTTTGATCTGTAAATATGCTCTATTATTAAAGCTGGGATATTTTTTCCTAATGATCCACATGGTCAAAGCAGTGGGACTAAAACTGGTCCAAAATGAGAGTTCACAAGCAGAACAAGGAAATTCTGCAAAAAGTATATGAAAGATGACATTCAGAATCAGTCACTGAATAATTCTCACTTCGTACCTTCAATTAATGCTTTCCCATTTTACAATTATGCAATAATTTCAATCAAGGTAAAATAATCCTGATGTGATATCATATAACAATATTAACTCATTAACAAATAATCTACAACAACCAAACATCCCAGAAATTCCATTTCATATACGTTTATTCATATACATTGCATTTGAATACATACCTGAAACTGTTCATTTCAGTTAAATAATAGTGCCAGTTGGTAGTGTAACGGTTAGAGAGTTGGTCCAGTATAAAAGGTACTCATGAGCAAGGTACCGTCCCAAAAAGGTCAAAAAGCTGCCCACCGCTCCTTCATGGATGGGTCAAATGAAGAGCTCACATTTGGTTGTGGTGCACCGTGTGCTGAGTTCAAAATGACATACTGTGTAATCACTCACTCAAAAAGTGAATAACGGGCATCACTCCACTGGAGAACTTAGAATAACTTCAAGGAACAATATTTTAAGTATATGGTTGCAGCTCTGTAAGAAGGCAGACTTGGCCTGTATGAATTCTTATTTTAGTGTGTTTTGAAACTGTATCCTGTCTAACTGGATGCCTTACATGGTATTTCATGACATTTATAAAGCTTTAAAGAAACAAGTAAGTTAATGAAGTGAAAGGAACAGGTGAGAGAGGCATCAGCTAATTACTAAAACAGATGCACTAAAGACACGGGGCATCCCCCAGACTCTAAGTTTAAACTATAACTCCAAGTGCTCTGGGCACAGATGTTATATAGGTTCAGCGTTAAGTATAAGGAGCGAGGTTTCTGCCCCATTACTCTTTTTATAATGTGTTTAAAGATGCAAAGACCTCTGTTTGTTCAGAAACTTGGTGAAAAGTTGATAAACTCTTGATAATGGTAGAGATGAAGTGTGTGAAGATCTATAGTGAGACTTTGTTGACCAGTATAAACTCCAAGTTCAGAATGTAATAATGCTGTTCAGCAAACTTCAGCATTTTAATTACAGTCGAGTGTAGATAGGACTAGGAATTGGCATCTAAATCACATAAACTGTTAAGAAGTAAAACCTAGCTGAACTAATATAGGGTTTTTAAAACCTATCAGGTATCAAAATCAGTATTTCAGAGGACTTAAAAATAAAATATAAGCTAATTTTTTTTTTCCAGAATCACAAACCTCAACAATATTATTATATGTGATTTGTGTTGTTTAAGAGTCCTTAGCACGATGACATTAAATAAGGCACATTGCAACTTAAAACTTTTTTTGGACCAAAGTAGAATTTTAATTAAAAGCTCCAAGATCAGAGTTTAATAGTGCTGTTCAACTTCAACATGTTGAAACTGACTCAGACTTGAAATTATAGTTATCAAGACTTAAAATAAAGTTTTGATGAATAAGAGTCAACAGTATAAAAACACAGAAAAGTCAGTGGAGTTGCAGTTTTGTCCATCTGATGCAATTCAGGAGCCAGAAATCCTTCCATCAAAAACAAATAACAAAAATGTCATTTGACATTTTCAGTCCTCAGCTAATCGAAACCTTTAAATTAAAAACAATTTAATAAAAATAGACTACCTGTGCATAAACTATAAAGTGACATCACTATATGTATGATATCTAGGCCTAATTTTTTGTTAAGAATTCTCATACTGCAGATCTTACACTGCAAAAAATCAGTGTCAGAAAATAAGAAAAAGAAAGGGATAGTAAGAAAAAAGGTACCAGAATCAAGCAAAATGATCTGCCAATATAGTGAGAAAATTTATCTTGTAAAGGTCTCCTAAAACAAGAAAAAAATCTCTCCATTTTTCCGTGTTTTTAGCTTTAATATTCTTAAAATAAGCAAAGTTGTCATGAATTTCTTAACTCGTAGTGGAGAGCATGCGAACCTTTCAGTTCTCTTAATTAAATTTCTTATTTCATTTTAAGAAGTTCTTATAATCAATACATTTTTCTTAATAAGATAACTGTAGCCAAAGTTACTTCAAATTAGATTATTTATCTTAGACACTAGACAAGTCAAGTCAGTTATTCTTAAAATAAAAAAAACAAGATCTATTTTTTCTTTTTAAGATTTTCTGGCTTGTTAAGATTTCATTTTTTGCAGTGTAGTCTCTTTTTCTACCTCTAGTTTACAGTTTACAGCCTATTGACACATGCATTATTTGTTCTTCTCTCTGAAAACTGGAGACACATCGTCTCCTCTCTCTACATGTTTGTTTTTAGCAGAGATGTCAATAAAGTTTACTTGTACTTGCCTGATTGATTTTTTTAACTATTAACCGATGTTGATGTATCGATGCAAATCGATGTATCGTTACAGGCGTATTGTACAACACGCAGGTGATTGGGATTTGGGACGGGACCTCAGAGAAACCTTCACACAAAAATCACTTTCTAACGTGAAAATGAGTGTATTTTCATGTCGACTTACCTGACAAAGTTTGAGCACCATCCAGCAGAAGATGTAGGCGGACAGGGAGAACTTGGCGTTCATGTAGCGGTCCGGTAAGCAGGCGAGGTGCAGCTGCATTTGGTCGAGTTCCCCCTCAGAGCCGCCGCCGCCGCCGCCGCCGCCGCGACGAGCCCCCGCTTCATCGCCGCCGCCGCTCTCCGCTTCAGCCATCACTACGCGCACTATCACGCTACAAAACTCCGCTCCGCGTCCACCAACCCTGACCCTGTCCCGCCACACGAGTCGGTCGAGTCCCGAAACGGTTTAATCAGTAATTCCAGGTGCATTATTCTGGGGTGAAAGGACAGAAAATCGGTGTGTAAATGCTGAGGGAAAACGTGAGGGGAAAGTTGTCGCCGAGAGCTGATGAGACGAGTGTGAGCAGCCCCTAGAGTTCTGACTTTAGTGTGTAAAACACACACACACACACACACACACACACGCGGCTCGACGTTCACACGAGTGATCAGTAGAGGCGCTAGAGACGAGCTTCTGTGACAGGCAAAAAACACTTCGGGAATAATATGGGCCTCATTTCTTAAATCCTTAAATCCCCCTTGAATATTGCATATTATTGAACGTTATTTGCACAAGCCTTTACACCCATGAACTTGAATAAAATCCATTACAAAACAAAATGATTGCGGCAAACTTGTGGTTAATTTGTGCCAGAATATGTTGCCACAAGTTTGCCATTGTCAGTCACTAGTGGCAAACTTGCAGCAGTGTTCTGGCAACAATGATAAATGTATTTGCCAGTGATGGCAAACCTGTTGTGAACTTTGGCTGACAAATTTGCCAGTTTTCCACAAGTCCACCACAGGTTTGCCACAAACCTAATTTGCATGAGAGGATTTGTGGCAGCATTGCCAAAGGTTAACGGCAACTGTTTGCCAGAAGCCTACAATTTTTGTAGGGGTTAAGGTGACCAGATTTGGTGACACATGGCAACGTGCTGGATTCATTTTGTGTGCATGAATGTGTGAATCTTTAGATTTAAATAGTTTTAGTTATTTGTTTTATAACTATTTGCTATTATAGAAAGTAGAGATATGTTTCTGGAACTGTCCATAACTTTCCACGTACAGTGTTACGTAACAGAATTCTGTTAATATGTATACACGTTAAATGTACTAGTATGTAACAATAGAAGTAGTACGTGCCTTATGTGTCGTAATTTGATTGGATCCTGAAGTATATATATATATATGATACAAGAACGTAAAGAACTAGTTTTGCATTGAATTGTGTTAGAGCTGAGAACTCAGGAGCATTACAGTTTTTTGGCCATGTTACTTCACCCTCCCGCTAATCACTTCCACTTTATTTATTCAGTAAGGCTATAAGAAAAGTGAGTGAAAGTGAGTAGAGGGAAAATGAAGTAACGAGTTTGGGAAAGCTCCATGGAAAAGCCACACAAATCCAATGCAAGAACGTTTGCAGCTGAGGTAGAATGAAATCTCAGATGATTTTAGAATTCCAGCCAGACACATTTTTTAGGTCGTAAAAAGACAACATGTCCAGGGAAAAGAGAACGTGTGGTCACCTTATCCATAGGCTTTAATGTGGACTTGGCCCATCCTTTACAGCTCTCACAACTTCAGCTCTTCTGGGAAGGCTGTCCACATGGTTAAGTAGTGTGTTTATGGGATTTTTTCTATTCTTCCAGAAGAGCATTTGTGAGGTCAGCCACTGATGTTGGACGAGAAGGCCCGGTTCACAGTCTCTGCTCTAATTCATCCCAAAGGTGTTCTATGGGGTTGAGGTCAGGGCTTTGTGCA
Source organism: Distichodus sexfasciatus (assembly GCA_032718565.1). Lineage (NCBI taxonomy): Eukaryota > Metazoa > Chordata > Actinopteri > Characiformes > Distichodontidae > Distichodus > Distichodus sexfasciatus. The sequence goes on along the minus strand of JAVGVS010000148.1, from coordinate 39,519 downwards.
GGCCTCCACACCAAACTCATCATCCATTTATAGAGCTCACTTTGTGCACTGGTGTGCAGTCATGTTGGAACAGGAAGGGGCTGTCCCCAAACCCTTCCCACAAAGTTAGAAGCATGAAATTGTCCAAAATCTCTTGAAATCTAAGAGTTCCTTTCACTGGAACTAAGGGGGCAAAAACTCAACCCCTGAAACCCACTGAAACCATTGAAACACCTAAATTCAATGATTTAGAGGTTTACCAGGTTTACATTCCCTTTTTCACTATGACGTTACATTTCTGCACTGTCTACTTACTGTATCGTCTGTTTGCACCTCACCCTGTTCACGCTGTTGAATGTCATGATCAGTGTTATTACATGTTGCAGCGAGGCCATGGAGAAACACCACCTCATCACACTTTGTACATGAATAAAGCTGCTGCTGATAATAAAGTAATCTTCAACTTTAAACTTGAAATGTAACTGAAAAAGTTGCTTTTTCTTTAGCCGACAGTAATGAAGAGCTGTGTTCATTATGTTGGCTGTTCCCCCATGAGTGGCATTTAAACTCGAGAGGACATGGTGCTGACAGTTCGGCTGGTAATCTGCTCACACTCAAGCGCATTCGTCCACACATGAGACTGATTTTCACGCTGAGTTGAACTACCACACACACACACAGACAGAATACTGTTTCCATCTGGGTACTTTTCAACACAAAGCCATGAGTTCAGCAATAACAGTTTTTATTTGGATGAGTAACTACATCAGCACACAACCAGGCACATATATTGCACAGATTTATTAAGTATAATAATAATAATAATAACAGCTGCCCTATCACATGGTGGAGATTGCACTGAAATGAGAGTCATTTTTCTGATATGATACTGTACATCTCTTACAAAAGGCATCATGCAACATATGCTTGATATATCAATATTATCGGTAAGGAATTTATATTGTCTCATGCAATGTTCATATTTTCATATGAACATTGGGCCTCCTTCACCAACCGTTCTTAAGAAGAAATTTGCTCTTAAAACTCATTTAAACAGTTTTCATGATTATTGCAACATTCACCAATATTTTTGTATTTAAGATTTGTTTTTAGGTAAAAGAAAACACTATTTTTTTCTGCAGGGTATCTGCTAAATGTTATAAATGTAAATATATTTCAATGTAAACATTGTTTTAATCATTGTTATTAATTATTTCACAAAACATCTGAAACAATTCTAGAGATTAAGAAAACGTCACGAATTTAATATTCTTAAGAACAAGATATTGCTAAATGAGGCCCAATGTTTTCTCACAGCTTCATAAACCTGAGAAATCATATTTAAACACTTCTACAGGAGATAGATATGTGTGTGAGAGTCCCAGCCTCATGGATAAAACTGACACTTTTGGGTTTTAGCAGCTTTATAGTTCAAGTTGCCATGTTGAAGTTGTGGCTGTACAGTGTGGGTTAAATATTCATTTTCACTTTACTTTATCATATAATATTGGGAGGAGGGTCAGGGATGAGCACTGGCTCTTAATTAAATTATGGAAGCGAAGGCCAGAAGAAGGTCAAAATCCATTATTTAAACCTAGACTGGTGTTGCTGTCTCTTTAGGTTACTTCCATATCCAACTATTACATCAGAAGCGAAGAAAAGCAGATGAGGCCAAAATTTCAATAATATACTGAAACATCTGAAATGGATATATGATATACAGTAGAGGTGTGAACCTTCACAAGTCTCATGATTCGATTCGATTTGATTACAATTATTAGGTCAATGAGTCGATCTGATACGATATCTCAATGCAACTTTTCTACATTACTTCACATTGCATGGCAGCCATAGTTACTACTGGGATGTTTCTTTTAACACAATTTTTATGCTGTAGGCAGAAAATCACCAAGCAATGTCATTATGATATAATTCAAGGGTTTTCAACTGCTTCTGTCCCAGGCACTACCACTCATACTAAGCAGTCTGAGTGTACAAGGGAGTATTTGTTGTAATACTTTTAGATATTTGCATTAAATTCATTATTCATAAAGAAGGTCAAATCATCTGGAAATGTTTTGAAAAATGAAAAATGAATACTTTTTTTAAAAAGCAATATCAGTAGTGAAACTGGATTACATGTCACAGTCCACCTGCAATGCACTGCGAACCACTAGGGGCCAGCGGACCGCCGGTTGAAAACCTCTGTCATCATTGATTATGGTCTGCCACTGCACAGAATCGTCCACGTCTGCGGTTATGCGATTAATTTCGACACCCATAATATACAGACATCTAAGTACAACGTTTAAATATGTATACTTAGAACTCCAATTCAGGCCTAATATTTACTCATTTTCTGTGTAGTAAATTCATTTCATTACATTCTGACCACAGACTCTGGCATCATCTCTATGCACAAACCAAAAACATGCCACCTGCTTGCTTTGAGAAAAAAGGAACTGTGTGTGTGTGTGTTTAGAATTCTTTTGAACAGCAGCAACTCAATTCACAGACACTTTCTCAAGCCAACACTGAGCCTCATTCATTCCTTAATTAACGTGAATGTGCTGGCAGACCTCAATCAACCACACATCTGACTTCATATCCAGACTTTTATACCACTCTGGATGTGGCTCTACATTTATATTTACCTTAAAATACAAATAAAACCTCTCGTTTGATACATTCCTCCTTCATAAACTAATCAGTCCCTCCAGGATTTTGCAGGCCTTTCTTGAGATTTGTCATGTCCTGGTGTGTTGCTTTGTTCTGTGTCTGTGTGCTGTGTTGCAGGACGTCTGGGTGGCGGCAATTGTTACATGCCTATTCTGCTTGGCATAGGGCCTTGGCATAGGGCCTTGGCATAGGGCCTTGTCGCTGCACCTAATTTTTGTCTCGTTATTTTTTTGTTACTTTTGACCTCATTTGTTATCCCTTCTTTGACTTAATAAATATTTTACTTTTATTGATAATTTTTCCCCTGTGTGTTAGAGGTTTTTTGCCATCTCTTCTCCTTGTTAAGGTGATTCACCCCTAGACCGTCACCTAACAAATTGGGTGCTTGTCTAGGATGATTATTTTTTGTTTATTCTTGAGAATAAATAATTCAGCTGTCGGAAGCACGCTGGTGAGTTAGGTGTCTCCAGCTGGATTCTCGTAATCCTTCCATCAGAGCACTTATTTTGTTTTGTTTATTTGTTTTTTGGGGATTTTGTTTGGCTGGTGTTTTTTGAAGGGCAACCCGGGGGGAGCGTCATGGTTACTGTTGGTTATAGTTGGCTGGCTGTGATCGCTAACCTTCAATTGGTAACGTTCTCCGAAGAAGAGTAGGTTTATGTAGGGGGTTTTGCAATAGGTAGGCCTAAAATGCCTGATTTTGCGGCAGCTTTTCTAAAAAATTGGGATGAAAGTTGCCGTGTTTTTAGGAGTTTTGTTGCAATAAAGTTACGAAAACAAGTCAAAGCTGCAGAAAAAGTTGCCTTTCTTTAGAATTATTCTTTATAATTATTCTAAGTGATAACCTTGTCAAAAAGAGAAAACAAAAGATTTCATGGATTACAGAAAGTGTAATATACTTTATGTTTCCTGTGTCTTCCAAACATAACAAGGAAGTGAGTTTGCTGATGTATGGCTCAACATTTTACGGAAATGTTGGTCAAAACTTCCGGAAAAGTTGCAGTGACTGGTCAAAATTGCAAGGCGGTGACGAATTGCCGGGCATTGGTTGAAATTGCGTTAATAGTCGTGATCGCAACGACGTGAAATCCTGGAGGGTCTGACTAACAGCAGAAAGACATTCAAATAAACATACATAAATATAATATGCAATTAGCAGAAAACACTGGGGATTGTCTAAATCATCTTTAGCATGATATCTGGCATGCTGTTGCATTTATGAGTTCTGACTCTCAATATCAAACTATATACATTTTTAACTGAATATCATTTTTTAAATGTGTGGCCCATAACTTGTAGCATAACAGTCTTTTTTGAACATTTTTGCCAGAAGGTTCTTTTCAAGGTAGCACCGCAATTAAGTTCTTCTGAATTCTACATAATTTGGTTGGTTGAAGAAGGGTTTGCATCGTACTTTTTACGCTAGAAAGTTGTGAACACTAACTTTGCAAATAAAATCACCCAACAACCAAAAATTCAGTCACTATTTCCCACAAATGATTCTGTACACACTATGGTTTGCTGAGGCTTTTCTCATCTTCCGGATTCACCCCAAAAAGTAGAAGTAAAAGGCAAAAGTAGCCACAGAAAGGCAGGATAGTAAAGAGTTGTACCAATGTAATGCCACTGATCGATTCTGAGTGGGACCGATCATAAAACTGCATCAGATTGTATAGAATTAAAAAATTGAAAACAATACAAATATTGTTGTTGCTACAGGTTATAATCAATGTGTGAAGCTGAAGGTAACAGGCAGGATGAAGCATCTGGTTCTACAGAAGTATTGGTGGTCTGAGTGGGTCCGAGTGGGTCTGTGTGGGTTCCTGTGGGTTCAAGTTAATTGGTTTAAATCCGTGTAGGTCAGTATGGATTGGTGTGGGTCATGTGTGTCCAATTGGGTCCGTGTGGATCAGTGTGGGTGCAAGTGGGTCAGTATGTGTCTGAGTGGGTCCAAGTGGATCGGTGTGGGTCCATATGGGTCTGAATGGATTAGTGTAGATTGGTGTGGATCTGAGAGGGTCGGTGTAGGTCAGTGTGGATCAGTATAGGTCCAAGTGTGTCAGAGTGGATTGGTGTGGGTCTGTATGAGTTCGACTGGATCGGTGTGGGTCCGTATAGGGACAAGTGGATCTTTGTGGGTCCAAGTGGGTCTGAGTGGATCATTGTGTCAGTGTAGATAAAAGTGGGTTGGTGCGGATTAGTGTAGGTTCATTTGGGCCAGAGTGGATCGGTGTGGGTCCGTATGGGTATGGGTGCTACGGTGTGGATCCATATGGATCCGAGTGGCTTGGTGTGGGTCCAAGTGGATTGTTGTGGGTCTGAGCGGATCGGTGTGGGTCTGGGTGGATCCGTGGACGTCTGAGTGGATTAGTGTGGGTCTGAGTGGATTGGTGTAGGCCAATGTGGGTCTGACTAGATCAGTGTGTTTCTGAGTATATCGGTGTGGGTCTGTAGGGGTCCGAGTGGATCGGTGTGGGTCCAAGTGGATTTGTGTTGGTCTGAGTGGATTGGTGTAGGTCGGTACCATGTGTCCAGCTGCTGCTAGCTGCCATATAGAGTTGGTGATATTGCACTGCACTGGGATCTGTACTCAGGTGAGAGAGAGGCAAACCCTCACTGGAGTCTAGAGTCTAAAGTCTGGGGGAAAAGAGAGCAGAAGGATAAAGTTACTATACAGAAGAATTGATGCTGTTTTGAAGGCAAAGGGTGGTCACACCAAATATTGATTAGATTTGATTTCTCTTTTGTTCATTCATTGCATTTTGTTGATTGATAAAAATAAATGATTAACACTTCCATTTTTGAAAGCATTCTTTGTTTACAGTATTTTTTCACACTTGCCTAAAACTTTTGCACAGTACTGTATACTATAGTACTGAGCAAACATCTTGAGACACTCTTCATTTATTTATATTTTGCCGGAAAACATACATATAAATATCATAAATTAAGACTATATTTAAATATATATACTGAAAAGATGCAATATGAATGACATGGTCTAGCACTGTGGTCCAGGACTCAAGTCCCTGACCAGTAAAGGTACCACTGAGTTTCTCATTTGTTTCCTATCTGTGAGTATATCTGCTGTGTGAGAGCACTGTGCACTGCTCACATCCCAACTCCAGCTTGTCTCCTCCGCACACACACACACACACACACACACACACAGTCTTTTATTGTGTCCAGAGCAGTGGGGATAAACTCTCAGTGGCTTCATGTGCCAAAACCAACAGCAAAGCGCTTATTCCCCAGCTCCAGCATCTCTAAATCACACTCCTAAACAGAGCTGCAGTCTCTCAGCTTCTCACAGCTGCTCTCTACTCTGCTCTCATCCCACAGCCAGAAACACACTGACCAATTATAGTCCGGTCAGAGCCAGGGAAAGGGCCTAGACACCGGAAGACTGGGACAGATCACCTGCCGAATTCATCAACAAGCATAGGTCAGGACCAGGGACGTGCAGCTCCGACACGTATTATAAGATTATTAATCTTATAGCACATTTCATACATAAATGCAACCCAAAGTGCATTACATTAAGCATAAAATCAACCAAAAAAGAAAATAGAAGCAAGTAGTTATTAGATAATCAGCAATTAGAATTAAAAAGATAGAAGATAACAAATAAGATATAATGACAAAAGAAGTAAATAAAATGGCAATAAAAGATATTAAACACAATTAAGTTGTTTAAAGAAACAGCAAAAAATAAAATTAATTTAAATGATCTTTAAAAACAAAAAAAAAGTATTCAATCACTTAAAGATTTTAATATTAAAAACAATCAACATAATTAAATAAAAAATTTGATACTATACATAAAATAGATGTGTAAATAAATAAAAAACAATTAAACCCAATTAAAAAAACAACTAAAACTAACGTAAATGATTTAAAAAGGGGGAAATAGGGATACTGTAGTTAAAAATAGTAAAGGTGAAGTGAGGAGTTTTTAAAAGCTAAAAAGGTGTTCCATATTCTAGGTGTGTAATGACTGTGAATGCATCCCACTCACTGAAACCAGGTGCCATGGTAACCAGCTAATGTGGTCCACTTCACCTGTCTGGTCAGTGTAATCTGCCTTATAAAAATCCATTTCACTTGTGGCCATTTAAAGCCGTATTTTAAGCCCTGGAGCATCATCAAATCAGCAAGGAGCAAGAAACCGGTCATCATTACCAAAATAAACTCCATGCTGTCAGTGCGTCTGACAAACAAACACCTAAACACCTAAAATAAGCTTGTGGTTCCTTTGGTTAAAAACACAACCTAAATACTGCCTCCTTGTGGAAGACACATGTCACTATAAAACCCAAAAAGCTGGACTCACACTTCAACACCTGCACGACGCTGAACACAAAAAGCACACTGACTCCTGCTGATGCAATCCCGCCTGATAGAACACTGATAAATGTGTTCTTCTTGTTTAATCTGGGCCGAAACACATAGAGTGGTTCAGAGAGGATCTGCCCCCCCACCCGTTCCAGATGTGGAATCAAAACAGCTGTATGGAGCAAAAACACAGATCTGTTTAAATCTACAATAGATCACTTATTACAGCACGCCTGGGCCCCTGAACTCACCAAACTCTCCATTTGACTTTATTTCACCCCTTTTTAAATCAACTAATTTTTAGCTTTTGTTTTTTTTATCAATTTAAATTGTATTTAAAATGACTTTTATTTTTATTTTACTTTATTTTTATTTTTTTATTTATTTTTATCTGTCTTCTATCTGTCTCCAGTGCTGAGACTCTGTGTTAGCAGACATAATAACAACCTGAACTTAAACTTGAAGACAAAAAAGCCACTTAGCATTTAAATGACTTTGAAACTGAAGCTAAATCTGAGCCTCTAGAAAAACTAAAGCCAGGTTAGCGTTGTCATGGTTACCACCTTCAATTAGCTAACAAGTTCCTAATTTATTCCTCGCAGGTTTCTGAAGGAAATTGGTTAGCAGGACAGACACCACGTTTTTAATCAACGTCTTTCTTCACATAAATTCAATGACATGAACGAGCACCAAACTCTACGAACGTATTCAAACATCTACAATACTGTCCATTAGCATAACAGTCTCCATTCACGTCCACTCTCTCTTAACGTTAATGCCACATTTGCATCTTTGGGGTGAAGGTGGCCTTTATTCGGCTGCCAGCTTTTACAACTGCAGTCGGACAGATGAAGTTTACATCAGATGCAGCCTCCAGAATTCACTCAAAGACACTTTTAGATTGAACAAAAAGTCCTGTATCCAGACTGGTGCCTTTAAAAGCAGGGATCTGGCATCTCACAAGAGGCTCCGTGTGTCATTCGTTCCTTCAGTGTTCAAAGCCAAATAAATTTTTTCCAAAATGGGAAATCAGAAAACAGCTCGTTAGATTTTTTCATTTTGGTTTTGCAAACAATTTTAAAAAACACGTTTTCGGGTTTAATTTGAAACAAAAATGAATGAACGACGCACAAATTCAAGAGCAACCTGCACTAACATGGAGACAGAATCTTTAATTCACTGCAAGACTTGTGAGAAGCAATAAAAGAACAACTGTACTGTAAACTAAGTCTGCTAATCTCCACAAAGCAAGCGCCGACATGGAGTCTAGTGGAGGCAGACAACTGCAGTGAATTATTAATGTGCTTCTACCTCCATCAAGGTTTCATATTCACTCCTCAGATCATGAATTATTCAAAGGATCGAAAGGAGTCACTCAAGTAGAGATCTGAGCGGGAGTACAAATAAGTGGATGGAAAATTCCTGGAGAAACCGTGTGATTCGCTGTGTGCTGGAAAGGGATAAAGTTTTAAACTAGTAGAAAGGAGAAATAAAGTTTATAATAAGGGTAGAATCTGTGGTAGAAGGTTAGTACCAAAATCTGTGTGGTTGAAAAATGTAGGAGAAATAAATTCAGGAGATTTAAGTATTTTTCCAGAAATGACAGTGTTGCTGCAGTTTAACATTTCCTTAGTGAAGAAACAGGTAAAACAGAGAATTAAAGTAAAAAAAGCCACATTAAGACATTAGATGGTTCAATGGAATGAAAAAGTTGGCATAATGTAACAGAATGTAAAAATTTCTGCATTAAAAGTCTTTGGGAAAATGTTGTGACCTCTTCTAATGGGAAAGGGTTGAAAAATGAAAGATTAATAAAACATTTTAAGCTACAAACAGTGTCTCTACAGCAAAACCTGTAGAAGTAGTTACATGCCAAAAAAAATTAAATAATAATAATAATAATAATAGAAGAACAATAAACTGGATGGGCAGTACACAATGAAATTGTGATTGCTTTGTGCTAAAAAAGAAAGCGGTAAAGTGATGTAAAAGTTGAAAAGGAGAAATTATAAAGTCTGTTTGTAGTGTTTCTTCTAATAATAGCTATAAATATAGCCAGAAGTGGCAAATAGTGGGGTCCAGGCAAAAGTCACGCAGCTGATGCAGTAAGCGTTGATAAAAGCTGTCAGTGAATCAGTAGTCAGAATTAGTGAATAAACCGTAAAAATGCTCTGTTATGACATAAGTCCGCAGAATTATTTGACACCTCACTTGACTCTAATCAGCTAATCGGCCACAAAAGTCACAAAAGTCTGTTTAGCATATTATGCAAATTAGATAAGCAGATCACTACACTTTTCATTAAATGCTATGCAACACATCATTCCTACTTGACCAAGTTTCAGCTTTATGTTACTTACGGTGAAGGCTGCATAAATATATAGGGGTGCACGACTCTCACAATTCGATTTGATTTCGAGACATGTCGAGACAGAAATGACGTGCTGTTGTGTAAATAAGATGAATAACAAAGCCATTTAGTTTGTTTAATTAAAGGACATGGTATAGAACTGTTCTATTGGAAAGCTAACCGTAAATGACTTCTTTTGTGATCTGGTGCTATATGTAGTGCCCCCTAATGGCATGGGAAATGTACGTATACTGACTGTATTTTCTTCATGCAGATTTCATGCAGATGTGGGCAGATTTCCACATTGCGCCATCTATCGGATTGGCAAAAAAGTAGTTTCATTATGCTAGTTGAAAAATATGAAATGATTTTTTGGAATGCATGAATCAATATTGAATCTGCAGGGAAAGAATCGTGATTTAATTCAAATTTTTTTGCACACGCCTATGAATATGTCACATTTTCAGTGCCCCCTATCGATCAAATAACAAAATGTATAATACAATGTAATGCATTTTTAGCACAACAAATTGTTCTTTGCTAAAATGCCAATTATAGTCCGATCACTATGCTGATCATTTCAGCTTTGTGCAACTTACAGTTCAAGCTGCACAATCTGTTTTGTCCACTCCCTGCTTGGACCCCTAATAACGTTAAACTATAAGTTGCTAAAGTAATATTAATAGATAATGACAACCTTAACGGAGACGCCCCCTTGAGGCCAAAATAAGGACATTTTTAAACTTGAAAAAGGATTAAAGAAGGTTGCACTTGGACAAATAACATAATAACCAATATGTCTTCGATGAACTGAGCAATGTCTCTACAACAAAAACCGTGGAAGCAATAACATAAGATAATGAATAGAACAAGATGACTACACTACACAATAATTGTCAGCCGAGTAAAACTAAATAAACCTTTAATAATGCATTGCAGTGATGTGATAACCGCTGCCACAGATCAGTGCGCACCTGTAAAATAGATCATTATTAACAGTTCATTTCGAAAAGAGAGAGAACAACAGAAACAGGACATGATTTATCCCATTGACGGCAGCTTTTCCTGCTCTGTGCTGTTGCTATGGTTTCAGGAAGCATGGATGTTATGAGGAAGATGATGTTCAGATGGCAGAAAAGCTTTGATATTCAACACCTTGCCTCTCTAATCTTCATCAGTTTTCTACACTGTACTGCACACAGCCCTTCTTAAGCAGCTCTAGTCTAAAATTAAAAATCAAACAGTGAGACTCTCATTGGGCTTTGTTTTAACAATTGAAGAGTATGCCACAAAAATGCATTTGACAAATGTATTAAAATAGAACTTTGCTAGTTTAAGGCAGCAAATATAGTCATTGTACCTGACATATGTTATAAAAGATATCTACTTATTCTCAACATTAAAACACGGGTGCATCAGTGACATGCAATAAACCATTCAGAGAATCAACTACTGTTTCCTTTGAAAGTTTTTGAAACAATTGCAGTATTTTTTAACAATTTATAGTGATAATGAAAAAGCTACAGTGTATTAAAAACAGCCTGATTACTGACAAACTACTGAAAAGTTAAATCAGTAGCATCAGTAATTTCTGCTAGCTGCTCTACCAACACTGATATTATGACATTTATTTAATATCTTTCTGCTGACAATTATAAACAGCAAGACATGTTCATGGTAAGAGCAGTCTATCATTTTAACTACATATTAGAGGTGTAAATCACAAGTTTCATCACGATACGATATTATATCGATTCAACATTCAATACAATATCGATTCGACCTCTGCCGATATCACAGTCTTCTACGATATAATTTCTGTTCGATTTCATTGAGGAGTGAGCGATCGATATGAGACAATATCAAATGGTGATTTAACATCATCACTTCCATTCATATCAAATCACTAAAAGCAACTAAAATATCATTTGACATTTTTACGCCTGAGCTCAACCAATGGGTTTTCATTTTAGATCGATCATTCAATTGATGTATCTTTAGACCCATTCTGTATATAATATTTGTACTCATCCAGGAAAAAAATAATGTTATTTTCCCATGTGTCTTTTTGCCCGGTAGCACAACACCCGCGGCTCGGCTAAGAATAGCGTAGCAGTGCTGACGCTAACCCACTCTCCTGATGCCCTAATTACAGATCTATCAGAGCTCACTGACAGCAGCACCGAGCTCGCTCACCATGAGCACCTCTTAGAAACCCTTCTGTAGTCGAGCAGCAGTCTGCTGAAGCGCTGGCAATTCTCCTGACACAAGCAGAAAATGGTGTTTAGTAAGAAACTGCACTCGCGCCATAAACATACAGCAAGACGCACAAATATTCAAGTGTCCAAGAAGCCTGGTGAAGTCAGCACAGACTAATTCTCCTTCAGGCCTGGGAATATAGAATAATCATCAATTAAAGCCATTTATTTAAGTGGTATATGCTGGGAACTGAGACAGCTTCAGTTAGCTTTACCAGCAACTATACTTTGCTAATGAATACCTCAGTGGTACCTTTACCGGTCCAGTAAACGGAATATGAGAGGGTGTTAGTTTCTGTCATTTTTACTCAAGCACAAAAAGAGAAATTGGACTCAAAATGAACTGTGAAATTTTTTCATTTTGGTTTTGGAAACAAATATTGAGGATTTGATATTTTAATAAGAATGAATGAATGTTATGATGTTTCTGTCAGAACATCATGGACATCACTTTGTAACCATAACTGTAATCTTATATTAAGTAGACTACAGAAATGAATGCAAGCTCTGTGTGTTATACAGCACCTGTTGGATGCAGGCCTCATTTCTTCACCCTGTGCCTCTTTTCCACCTTCTTCTTCTCCTCTTGGAAGACGTCCTGCAGACCGTCCCTCTTTACCGTAGACTTTTTGGGTCGTTGTGAACGTTCATGAGGTTTTTCTCCACCTTTCAGGACACTGTGGCGTTGTTTGCCAGAGAACTCAGACCGAGCCGAGTTCAGGAGAGGAAGGGAAGTGGGTCTGGAGGATTGAGAAATGTTGATGTCGTTGAGGAGATAAGAACTATTGTACATCTCAAGATCTAAACCGTTGCAGTCATGGATTGTGACAAAGTCTTTCCGTCCTGCTTCCATCAGAGACAGACTGGGGGTGGCACGGACATCTTTAACGTTTGGATCATTGCCAGAGTGCAGATCACATTTTCCTGATGCCTTCCCTTTCCTCCTGTGCTTGATCTTGATATTCTTCTGGACGTGATCTTTCTTCATTTGACCATCTTGCCCTGGCTCGGTGACATCTCTCATTTTGGAGTCGAAAATATTTTGAGGACTCGAGTTGATATTCAGTGAGGAAAGCTGACTGGCACACTGCTCGACCAGTGAACGAAGGCTAATGTCACTTGCCACGCCATAGCTACTGCACGGAGACGGTAGCAAACTTCCATTTAACGCCTGGGGAGTTCCAGCTTTTCTTGACTGCTGAAGGCTGGCACGAGCCCAGAGCTCTGAAGTCTTTATGCGCTCGATAAATGAGGTACAAGAGAGGCATAGGTGCAGCTCGTTGGCACCGGTCCTCAGGGAGGCTTTGCAAAATTCACAAAGAGATTCTTTGTTTATGGCCAGCACGAACAGGGAACTTGAGCCAGAACCGGGAGAACTCACCACTGGAGACGACAAGTCTTTGTTAGGGGTTAAAGGAGAATTGATATTGAATATCCGAAAGCAGACTTGAGGGTGCACTGGGGTTCTGGGTTGGCTCTCTGGCGTTGTAACAGTCGAAACTGCTCTGTTGTTTAGCTCTGAAGTGTCTGCTGGAAGACGAGTGATGTTTAGCTGACAACTGTCCTTCAGTAAATCTACAGTCATGTCTGCTTTACTGCTTGCAATTTTTAAAACACTGGCACTTTTGATCTCTTCCGATTGGGCTATATCTGTTGGGATTGGGTCTCCGTTATGCCTGCTGCTGACCTCAGGAGATGCCAATTTGGATGGGCCGCTGTTTACTGTCTTCTGTTTCATCCAGTTAACGATACCCATCGCCAGAGAGATTTCAGTGTCACAAAGCTTTAGTAAACAGTCCTTTCCGACCCAGTTACTATGCAAGAGGTCATGATTAATGACATCCACAGTAAGAGGTGGTGCCAGATTCTCTTCTGCACCAACATGGAAGCTATACATGGACAGTGGAAGGTCGCTATATTGGCCCATGATGCTGTTTGCTAGATCCCCGTCATCATGAAAGATGGGAGTCGTTTCCGACTCTGACGGGTCATAAAACAGCTCATACAGGGCATCTCCGCTGTAGGTGTCTCTGGGGAATTTGTCAGAAATGATAGGTGTGATTGAGCTTCTCGTATGGTCCTCACAGTAACCTTCATCACTAGTGCTTTCCTGGTTCTCACTTTTTGGTGTGGTCATGTCTGTACTTAACTTCTTAATCTCTATCTCTGAAGCTGGTCCTGCAGGGCTCTGTAAAAGACTACCTGACTTATCTGTGGATGGTGATAGAGAAACGGGGGTTGCGATCGTATTGCTGTTAGTACTTGAGTTTTGGGAATAAAGTATAGTCCGATTGAAGGTTTCCCACATTCCGAACAAATCTAATACTTCAGCTTGGCCCGGTGATGCCATCTGCTCCTTGCCTCCCTGAAAGGCAGCAGCGGGAGGCTTTATCTTTGGACGTTCACCAACATTCCCATCCTGTTCCGCTTTTGGGGATCCCTCAAGCGAGACAATGTATTCCTCATCTGCAAATATCTCCCCACATCCAGCTTGAGAGCCAAAACTCTTCAGCGAGGCGGCGTCCTCACAAACATCTGCACCATGTTCGCAAGAGGAGTCTGAAAGCACACCACTGGTTTCATGGCAGTTCTGAGAGTTACGTTCCCGCCGTCTGGATGACTTCTTAGTCCTTTTTGATGCCAGTCGGTGTTCGCCACCTTCTCTGCACGGTGTACACGGTGATCCAGCTTTTTCACTGCTGTGCTTCTTGGAAACAAATAAATCCTTGATGGCTTTTCTCGGTTTCCGAAGAAAGATCCTCTTCTTTGGAATGGATTTAGCGATGGAAGGCACAAACGGCACTTGAGGTGTCAGATTGCGGTAATCAATAATTTCACGGCTGTTGCCAAATGAGTTCGGATTTTCACACAGCAGCATGGGAGTTGTCCCAAATCCAGGAAAACTGGTACTGTTGATGAGCCGGGCACAATCCGTCCAGGGTGTTTTTCTGTCCTCAGGGCTGTCTGGCTCGTCCAGTCCCATTCCTATGACACCATCATGGGTTCTGCTCTTCCGAACAGAATTGCCAGACTGAGCCCAGACCTCAGGTGGACTGGGACTGAGCTCTGGGAAAGGTCCAGAATACAGAGTTTCTGGAAGAGGTTGGAAGTGCTGTGCAGCATCCACATGATTCACAGTAACAGTTATATCTTCTGGGCTGCAAAACGCTCCATTACCTTCACCACACTGACCTCCTCCTTTAACTGGGTCTGTTTTGGGGCTACTCCTGCCCCCTTGAGACTGCTTTTGGGTCCTTGACAGCTCCATAAAACTGGGTAACATTCATAACTGTAAGTGGGAGAGATTATATGAAAATAAATTTTTATGCAGTGAGATTAAGAGTTTAAATAAACCACATCAATGCGTTGAAATGTACATCCAATGAAGAAACATAGGTCTATTTCTTTCCTACTGGTAGTAGAACTCCATACTAAAGCTGGGCAATGCAATTTCAAATCAAAATCCCAAATAAATCAACACTGTACCTTGAATGCATAGCTTTGATGGCTTAGATGTGGTGAAGTCACATAACAACACACATGCTACTTTGATAGTATGCATCCAAAAGGAAATGCATCAGTACCCGTGTTGGGAGTAACATGTTAACAAATGTAACGCAATTACAGTTATGTATTCATTTTTGCTGCAAAGTAGTAATGTAAGCCATTACTAATAAACTTTCAGTAATTTTATACTTGTTACATATTGCTGTAATGCATGTTACAACACACTTTTAACCCAAAATTTAGTACTGTTTTGATTTCATAATAAAACGTGAGAGCTTTGGCAGAAGAGTAAAATAGTGTGAGTAAAAGAGCTACAGTACTTCCTACAGTGTATGTGTAAAGACATTACGCTACACCACATCGCCCTCCACTGGATGTAGAATGAACCGCAGTAAACTACATTTTAGCATTTTACAATGCCAAGTCCTACTTCCACACTTAGTTTGGTGTAAGTAACTCAAAGTAATGCAGAAGTTGTCTAACGCATTACAATGAAGAGACAGTAATATTCAAATGGAACCAAGTACTTTGAAATAACACTAACTAGTCATCTATAATCTGATTACATTTTGGAAGTAACTTGCCCAGCACTGGTCAGTTCACACCTATTCCTCACACCTCACACCTCAAGCTAGTCTTGAACCAACAGCTGCTGTTTAACCAAGCTACTGTCCTGTACCTCAAGAAAACAGAGTTAAACAACGAGAATACACGTGTGAAAACTAGTAACCATAGCAAAGTAAATAATAGGGCCACAGTACATGAACAGACACTAGGCAAAGTATTAATAAGTGCTAGTGGTCTAGTGGTTAGGACCCTCACCCCAGTGGGTTCGAATCCTACCTCCAGCACTACTACCACTGGATTCCCAAGTTGGAGACATGAACAAAAATATTTATTAATTTATTAATATTTATTAACATATTTTTTAAAGTATTAACAAAATTTTAATAATCAAAATAATCGTCATGAGCATCAAAAAGAGGTTCTGATATATTTTGTTTCCCAAACAAGGACTAAGCCCATGCCGAGGGGTGGGTAGTAACGCATTATATGTAACGCAGATGAGTAAAACAGTCTCCGCATTCCCTTTTTCTAAGCCGTAATTTTATTCTTAATCAAGTAAATATTTAAGAATGAGCGTTAGTGGAGAGCTGTGACACCAGATGTCATTCACTCACTTTCACTCTCATTTATTCACTCACATACACCCACTCACATTTACACAGTCTTTCTCACACACCCACTTAGTCTTCTGATAAGCTATATGTAGAATGAGAAAATACAACAACTTATTGTTAAATGTCTTTAAACTGTTAACATATTGCTCCAAATGTATGGCAGACAAGAGCAGAATTATTTCATTAAAACTTGAAAGGCAACTGATTTACTTGATTTTTCAAAAACGGTGTTTTTGTTATTTAACACTGATGTGTGCGCTTGAAATACACCTAAATGAAATCCAATCTGTAATGTTAGTAACTTAATAACAAAGTACTTGAGTAGGTTTTTCAAACTGGAATTATTATTTTCACTGGAGTCATTTTGAAGGCACTGACTGTATTTGTAATTTAAATTATTTTCAGTATTCTACACACCACTGCCTATGTTCAGAGACTAGCTTTTGAGTCTTATGGGGAATCTCCATTGGTTCTGCACTTAGTGCAAAGACTAGGAAGGCTTAATCCCGTCCAAGAGTCCAGCCTATAATGCTCGATTGTTCTGCCCAGCCTTAGACTGACTATAGGCTACTCTCTGCAAATGAAAAGGAAATGCCAACTTAAACGGAATGATGAGGAAAAGCAATGCAGTATCAATGCGTTTGTCCTATGTTCAGCATGTTGCGTTTGATCAGTGCTTCAGGAAGCGTCGTCAGCAGCGCCTGTGCTGTAATTTCGTGTTAGTTTCTGCGCTAAGCGACATCTCCATCACCGGAGTGACACTCTACCTGTCCCCACGTAAAAAGCTGCGGGCTCGAAAACACGCGATTTCCACCGCAGCGTTTTCATAATGAGTATACAAAACCTGTGAACGCCCCACACCCCCTGCCATTACACACAGCAGCTCGTCATTCGGCGGGATTCGCACATTTACTCCAGTAAAAGATCAGACGTCATTTTTGCAAAATGAAAAAGCAAAAATAATAATAATAAAATAAACATAAAATAATAATAATAATAATAATCAAGGCGGATATGTATTAATGCGTTTTTTCTGGTGCCTGCGTGTCCGCCCTTCGTCTCAACATCGTCGTTTTATTATGTATACTACGCCAGATCTTCCAGAAAAGAATTAACCGCCCAAACACATTAAAATAGATGACAACATAAACCCTCCTACCTGAGCAACACAATCGTTGAACACAATACAGCAGTTGCCTGTGTGTGTGTGTGAGAGAGACTGGATGCAGGATGCAGGATGCAGGAGGATGCTGTGTGTGTGTGTGTGTGGCTAAGAAACGAGAAAGCAAGATTGGCCAGGAGGTTCTTCCACTGACTCCCCTATAATGACTAGATGTAACAACACTACTGCTACACGATAACTGCAACCCCAAGCCCTTTTTAGTTTCAAATAAAAACAGACATTTCTTTATAAAATAATTTTTTCCTTACGGGCACCGGTCCAATGTCCTCAAAGAATCAAGTATTTTAGGGACAACCACACAACACCATAAAACACACACACCGCCCTGTTTTTGTGAGGCATTTATTCCATTTCTTGCACCATAATCAAACATTTTACCTCACCATAAATCGCTATTATTGCTAATTACATGGCTATCACTGCTTCAGGTAAGAAGGAATGGTGCACCTCGGCCGTAGCCCACAAATCGAGTGACCGCCTGTACTGGATAAGAAATATGTTTTGACTTCTAGTGGGCAATTAATAAGCCATACATAGTCCATGCTGGCGTCATAACAGAGCTTTTTATAATTGACATGAAATTATAAAAACACCACCCAAGTCCACCCATGAGCACTGTTAGAGGTTAGTATCTTCATAAGAAAAAGACACTCCCCACTACAAGTCACAGTCTTCGCTTCAGACCTTTCATTCTTTTTCCTGTCATTTCGCTTTGTTTTATACTTTCTACTACGGTGTGTTGCCGCCTGCGCCGGGGTTGTTCCCCACCTTGTTCCCGGGATAGGCTCTGGTCCCCCCGTGACCCCAGTTGGGATTAAGCTGCTCTGGAGAATGAATGAATGAATGAATGAGATTTCCTACATTTTAACCTTATGCATCGATATGATTAATGGAGCGAGGTTTTACCTAATGCAGCAGTTTTGCACTTTATTGTTCCTACACACATACACAGACACTGCTGATGGTCAGTGCTGACCCTTAATAATCACAATTACTGTCAGTTAGTGGTTCTGAATGTCAGTCTTGGTTAATTTTTAAATAACTGCTCATCCCTAATAAAGCTCACCAAAACCAATCTGTTAGGGGTTCAAATAGACTTCTCAAATTTTGTTACGGCACAAACAATGCATTTCCATGAAAGATATAAAAGCATTTTCTTCCTTATATAGAAGAAGTAAACCCACATACAATAAACTGTTTAGATTAAAAAGTGAATATCATCATAGATGACCGTTTCATCAAGATTTACTGCCTATAATCGCAAAATAAATTCTGATTTAACAAAACCAACAAACTTTATTTCCGTAACAAGAAAAACACAGTCACAGCATCATCATTGTACAAAACGGAAAGATTGATCAAAAACAGTCAATCGAACAGTGAAAGCGCTGAAGAATCCAGTGTGTAAATAAGGTGCGACGATGCCGGTCACAGGTCTGGGCCCCAGCCCAGGTACATCTGGCACAGCAGGTTGATGTCGGTGGCCTCCTGGATGAGGTAGTGGACGTGGCCCTCGATGGACAGCGGCAAACCCATCACCTTGTTGCGGTTCTTAATGACGCCCTGCAGACGCTGTTCGATGTCCAGCACGCGGGGTTTTAGCCTGAGATCAACAAAAGCTGCTCAGTGATGATTAAAGCCTACAAATGAAGTTTGATTAGAATTGAGGTTGACTAGTTGTAAACTGTGTAAAATATGGAGAAAATTATAGGAACATCTCATATGCCAAAAAGGTACACAATCTTTAATGAATTTGGGTGATTATTAGTCATTATTGTGAACACAGCACAGTGTATCGATGGAAACCCCTGGCCGTCCAGCCCATTATCGCTTGGTTCCAGTGAACGATTCTTTCTAAAGCGTGACACGGTAGTGCTTTCCATACATCAACTGAATATTAAAATAAATAACGCTGCCAGGGACCTGAACTCTTCAGCAGTATTCAGCTGCTTTTGTCAAGACATCTGTGTGGTGTCGTGATGAAGATGAACTGACCTTTCTCAAGGATTCATCTCTCCCGACTCGCTATTTGAGTTTTCGAGAGCCCTATAAGTACCCACCTTCCACCAGGTCGTGGTAGGAATGTTCTCAACACGCTGTCGTTACATTCAACACCCAACATCAAGTGATCATCAACACAAATCAGACAGCAGGCACACACCACACACACTGAAATAACATCGCTTTCATTACAGAAATTAATTACACACAAGTCAATAAATCTGTCTAAATTACAGAGGGAAAAAATCTAAATACTATAGACACCAGGGTTATAAGACAAAGACAAGTACAAAGTGGCTTTTGCATGTTTGTGCAAATGGTGTTTTAGCATAAAAGAAAGTCTGCTGTAGATGACAGATACACGATAGATAGATAGATAGATAGATAGATAGAGGATAGATAGATAGATAGATAGATAGTTGCACAGATGGATGTATATACAGATGGATGGACAGATAGACATATGGATGAAGACAGTTTTGTTGATAGCACTGGACTGCATAAGTGGCTATACATGAGTAGAGTAAGCGAGGAGTGTGGTGTTGAAAGGAGTGTGCGGTGTTGAGGAGTGTACGTAAAAGGAGGAGTGCAAGGGTGTTGGAGAGTGTACGTGTGTTGAGTGAGTGTGCATAAAGGAGTGAGTGTGTGCGCGGAGGTGTATGTGTGTTAAGTGAGTGTGTGTAAGTGTGTGTGTTGAGTTTGTGTATGTGTTATGTGTGTGTTGAGTGTAAGCGTGTGTGTTGAGTGTGTAAGCAAAGGAGGTAAGCGTAGTATGTGTTAAGTGTGTGTGTAAAAGTGAGCGGTAAGTGGGTTCATGTATTTGACGCATTGTGGGGGACCTTTTTTGTCCCCAAAATCACTTCTTTTATCTGTTTTTTTAGCTTTAGGGGACATTTGAGAGGTCCTATGAGGAAAATGACTTTATAGGAAATGTGCTTGTTTTATTTGAGAAACTAAAAGAGGTAAAAGATGTGCTTTTGGTTACTGAGGCTAAGGTTAGGGTTAGGATTAGGTGGTAAAATGATGTACTTAGTCATTATGGGAGTCTATGGGAAGCATTCCCTACAAAGATAGTAATACAAGACTATAGGCGTAAAAAGGAGTGTATATGTGTGTATGTGTTAAGTGTGTGTTGAGTTTAGCGCAGTATATGTTAAGGGTGTGTGTAAGGAGGTGTATATGTTGGAAGTGTGTGTGTGTGTATGTGGAGTGTATACCTCATGAGTGGTTCTCTCTGGTCCCTCATCAAGCGCAGTGTGACTTTCAGGCCCGTCGAACAGACCTCCGCCCCCATCGCCCCATCGCGTGCACCATGTTCTGGGTCAGTCGGAACGGAACCACCTCCGGAACGTCAAAAGTCTCGCCCTGAACACACCACACACACACACTTTTACACCACACACAGCTCCAGCAACACATCTCAGCACTGGTACAGCGGTCTGGGCCTGGTTAAGGCGGTCACGCTGCTACAGCTCTTAGAAGTACTGCTTATCAGTACGGTACTTTAACGGGTGTCATATTGGTACTAGAGGTGAACCATTTCCCACTTGTTAATCTATTTAAGTTTCTGTTTATCACTGCTTCCATCCACACACACACAAAGGGTCTGACCTGTTGAAGAGGCAGTTGAAGTCGACGGCACACACTGGCCGGGTCTGAGAGTCGGTATGATGTTCTCTCTGCGGTCGGTCTCCGAGTCCCAGGATGTAGCCCACTATGACATGACAGCGTGTGGAGCGGCAGGCACAGCTGACCTGCTGTTGTACTCCAGCACACACACGCATCGCAGTTAATGAAAGTAGTGACTATTTGTCATTGTGAACACAGCACAGCATCACAGTGCTGCACTAAACCACATGTGAGTTTGCATCTGACGTGTAGCACCTGGGGAGTATAGTGCTAGACGGTGTACTTGTCTATTAGTACCTCAGTGGTACTCTTACCAGCCAGACTTGATCTGGCCACCATCTGATCACGGGTCAACTCCCAAACGCGAAGCTAGCAACTGCAATCAACCAACACTAAAACAAAATAACATACACCACTACTACTGAGTTCAGACTAGGCCTAGAGATCCAAAATCTGAAATCTGATCTTCTTAAACTGGAAATTTGAGATCTCAACTGGAAATCTTAGATCCTAAACATGGAAATCTTAGATCCTAAATCCTGGAAATTTGAGATCCTCAATCTCTGGAAATTTGAGAGATCCCAACTTGGAAATTTGAGATCCTAAGCTTGGAAATTCCAGATCCCAAATTTGTAAATTTCCCAGATCCTAAGCTTGTAAATTTGAGATCCTAAGCTTGGAATCTTAGAACCCAACTTGGAAATTTTTTAGATCCTAAACTTGAAATTTAAGATCCTTAACTTGGAATCTTAGATCTCAACTTGGCAAATAGCCCTCACTGCATCAAATTTAAGATTTTGCCTCATAAGTTTGCAGTGCAGATGTGAGTGTTGTACCAGGACGTAAATGGGAAAAGTCTTGAGGAACCACTGTGGAAGACAGGAGGGTGTCAGCACACAGCACATTCCACGTGCAGTTTTCAGCTTCTTTGAAAGGACGCCGTTTTGGCTAAAATCAGCTTAGCAGCTTTTTCTCGCCATAGATCCCTGAGAGGAGGAGACGTCAGTGATTCCTGATTTATTTATTCATTATAAACCGTTTAATCCCGATCAGGGTGCTGGGGACTATCCCATTCCCTGTTCTCCTCCCTCCTCTCGGCTGTCGTTCTCAGACTTTGCTGCTGATCCTCCACCTCCTGATTGATTCTGATCTAACCCTAATATCTGATCGACCTAGTGAGTGATGTTAGATGTTGAGTTTAGCCTCTACGTGTGTGTGTGTGTGGACACACCTTTCCTTAGAGAGTTTTGGTGAGGATGTGGCGCAGGGCCGCCGTGTTAACCCACTCCACGATGCCACACTCCCTATCTGTGATGACGGCGAGGTGCGACACGCAGATCCCGGCCTCCTCGACTCAGCATCTTTCTCAAGCACTGTAACACAGCGAGAGCTGGTGGATCATGTGAACGATCAGGCATTTATCTACTACTGCCAAAATGGTCACTGCTCCTGTGTTTCTTACCTTGTTAATGAGGCAGTTGAACTCCATCAGCCTGCAGTCCTTCCTCAGGTCAGCGTTTTTGCTTCCAGTACATCATGGTGTAGAAGCTTCTGCCTGATCCCTTCAGGAGATCTTCTTGGGTTTTTGGAGCGAGGCGAGGATCTCAACCTGCAGGAGAAACAAACAGAGATGAACCGATGCAACTTTTTCCAACTGGGCCGGTGCCGAGTATTGATCGGATATCATTCATTCATTCTCTAGACCGCTTAATCCCAACTGGGGTCGCAGGGGGACCGGAGCCTATCCTGGGAACTATGGGCGCAAGGGGAACAACCCTGGGCAGGTGCCAACACACCGCAGACACACACTCACTCACATTTGGGTCACACACACATTCACATAGTACAGGGGCCAATTTAGTCAACAACTAACGAGGTAGCAAGTTTTGACTGTGCGAGAAACCGAGCGGAAGGAAACCCACGCTAAACATCGGGAGAGCGCAACCTCCATAATAGTTATTCACGTCGGCCCTGCTCAACCCAGGACCTTCGGCCAGAGGCGGCAGCGCTTAACCACTGCGCCACCGTATGCTCCAGTCGATATCAGTGTTGAATTAATAATGTGTATCAAATCGATGTGCAACATTAAGACAACTTTACCGCAGCACCGCTGGCCACGAAGAACCAAGTGCACGAACCTAGGAACACTCGAAAGTGAGTGACTTTTTGTCATTGTGAACGCGCCACAGCACAGCACACAGTGCACCAAAACGAAATGTGACCTCTGCAATATCACCCATTCAGAAGGAGCAGGGAGCTGTGCTTAGATCTGCATTCTGCTCATGAGTACCTCAGTGGCAATTTTAGCGGTACTGGTCTTAACCGGCGACCTTGATCACGGGCCAAATCCCCTACACTGCCCTACTGGACAGAGTGCAGAACCCGGAGAGTTCTGGAAGGATGCGGCGGCCACGTGTCGCTGCCGCCAGGTAGACCCAGTGTCCGGAAGGCTATGCCGTGGTGGGGTTGCCTACTGAGGAGGGTGGGATGAGCACCGACTGCAGAGGGATGAGGATCTCGCTGAAAGTGGCTCCTCCCACCAGCTTTTTCAGCATCTTAAAGTGCACGCCATGCTGAGGTGGAGCTGTTCCGCCAACCTGCTAATAGCAAAAACATACACACAAATACAGACGCGCACTACAAGAAACACACGCAAGCAAGACATCACACACAAACACAGCCTAGTGTTACTGTGTAAAATTGGAAAAACAGCTTTTATTTGGGCTTTTTTTTAAAGGTTTTGGATGAAAACGAATGCACAAATGATAAACAGGTTCTCTCTCCATCCCTTCCTTCCTCCCATTCTCGCCCTCCTTCCTCCCCTCTTCTCGCCTCCTTCCTCCCTCTTTCAACCTCCTTCCTCGCCTTTTCTCACTCACTTCTTTCTCTCCCTCCTTTCTCCCCTCTTTCATTCCCCTGCTTCTCCTCTGTCTTTTCTTTCTCTCCTCCTTCCTCCCTCTCTTTATCTCTCCTCACCCCTATCTCCCTCCCTCCTTCCTCCCGACTTCACCTCTCTCCCTCCTTCTTCATTTTCTCCTCCTTTCTCCTCCTTGCTCCCTCCCCTTTCTCCTCCTTCCTCCTTTCTCTCCTCCTTCCTCACTCCCTCTCCTCCCTTCCTCCCTCTGTCTTCCTCTCCTTCCTCCCGCTCTCCTCATTCCCTCTCCTCCCTTCCTCCCTTTCTCTCTCCCTCCTTCCTCCCTGTCTCCTCCTCCTCTTTCTCCTCCTCCTTCCTCCCCATTCCCACCCTCCCCCTCCTTCCTCCCTCTCTTTATCTCCCTCCTCTCTCTACCACCCTCCCACCCTTTTCTCTCCTCCTTCCTCCCTCTCCTTCTCTCCTCCTTCCTCCTCCTCTTTCCCTCCCTCCTTCCACCCCTCTCTTTCTCCCCACATTCCTCCCTCTCTCTTTCGCCTCCCTCCTTCCTCCCTCTCTTTTAAGTTTCCTCCTTCTTTCCGCTTCCTCGATCTCCTTCAATTCTTTCCTCCGCTTTCCCTTCTTCCTCCTCCCTTTCTCGCCTCCTCTTCCTCCCTTGGTTCTCCCTCCTTCCTCTCTCGCTTCTTTCTCCAATTTCTTCTCATTCCCCATCTCTTTCCTTCCTTCCTTCCTTCCCCGCCTACTAATAATGAATCCAGTCAGAGTTTCTATGTCCACAATATGAACACACAGTTTGAGAGATAAGCGGATCATGAACTCATGGCTTAACGGATGCGTGTGTGTGTTCCCACCGTTTGTTGCACAGCCCACCAGTTTGTCCGCCGTCTGTTTGCCGCCTGGCGAACTTCCCAAACGAAAGTTGTCTGCTGGATCGCTTTCTTCAGGATCTCCTTACAGCGTTCATACGCAGGGGAGGATCAGACAGAAACACACAACGCCGGCTTTAGTTCGTTTGTTGTCGTGACTTGTACAGCACTTTAGCTAAAACCGCGAGTTTTGAATCTGCTCTACAAAGAAATCTGATTTGAATGAATGTGTTGATGTAGTCCTGGCTGTATCAAGCACTGGCACCGGATCGCTGGACCTTGGAGACGGCGGCCATCATCCACATGGCCTGCTGTGGGTAGGCGAGGAAGACCTTGGCCACGATCTCCATGAGCACGCGAAGACGTCGTGGTGTGAGTGGCAGACGCGAGAGATGAGCTGGGAGAAGGCGGTGAGGAACTGGTAGGGAGACAGGTGCAGGGCTGCAGTTCAGCCACAACACCGATTGATCTGTTTCAGGTCCTCGGTGCCAAGAAGGGTCAGCACGGCTCATGGAAATAAAACGGGGCGGTGTTAGCACGGCGAAGAGCCACGAGGACGAGATTTGTCATTAGAAGGAGCCTCACCTTTCTCCACCTCGTACACTTTGGCACCGAAGTCGAGCCACAGCGTGATCATGCGGGGCATGGCCTTGGTAGATGTACTGATTACCAAACTGAAGAGCTCTGCAGAGATGTGAATATCAATGCAAAAGTTTTATTGTCATTGCACCAAATCGCTGCACAATGTGTTCTGATAACGCCTCAAACAGCTGGATGTGGATGTAGACTGATCTACGGAGGGACCACCAATTCAAGTTTTGCCAGGGTTTGTACCCTTGGTACTGTTCTCAGTGTGAACTGAAAAAAGAGCAGCAACTGCCTGCATTTTCTGAAAGAAGGATTTATGTAGCTGCAGATGACGGTGTGCTCCTGCTTTCCATCTTGTTGTCAGCCGTGGGCATCAGTTTGTCGTAGTATTTGGCCAGATAAAAATTCCCATCTTCCCACTCGGGCAAAAGCGAGGTGACGTCCTGCACACACAACGAGCAGAGACTTGTCACAATAGGCATAAACACACACACACAGTCTTTTTCCTCCTTCCTCCCTCCTCTGTCTGTCTTTCTCTCCCTCCTTCCTCTGTCTGTCTGTTTTCTCCCTCCTCGTCTCCCTCCTTCTCTCTCTCACTCTCTTTATCTCTCTCTTCATCCATCTCTCTTCTCTTTCTCTCCCTCCCCCTCTTCCCACTCTACCTCTCTTTCTCTCCCTCCTTCCTCCCTCTGTCTTTCTTTCCCTCCTTCCTCCCTCTGTCTTTCTCTCCCTCCTTCCTCTCTCCCCCTCTCTTTCTCTCCTTCCTTCCTCCCTCTCTTTCTCTCCCTCCTTCCTCTCCCTCCCTCTCTTTCTCTCCCTCCTTCTTCCCACTCTACCTCTCTTTCTCTCCCTCCTTCCTCCCTCTGTCTTTCTTTCCCTCCTTCCTCCCTCTGTCTTTCTCTCCCTCCTTCCTCTCTCCCCCTCTCTTTCTCTCCTTCCTTCCTCCCTCTCTTTCTCTCCCTCCTTCCTCTCCCTCCCTCTCTTTCTCTCCCTCCTTCTTCCCACTCTACCTCTCTTTCTCTCCCTCCTTCCTCCCTCTGTCTTTCTTTCCCTCCTTCCTCCCTCTGTCTTTCTCTCCCTCCTTCCTCCCTCCCCCACCTCTTTCTCTCTCGGGCAAAAGCGAGGTGACGTCCTGCACACACAACGAGCAGACCTGTCACAGATCAAAACAGGTATAAACACACACACACACACAGCACTATGTTTTCTGCACTATTATCTGATGCTTGCAGAAATATTAAATGTTCACAAACTCGCTAACATAATTCATGATCTGCTTCCTAAAACCTGTGCGACGCGTCCGATACCTTGTATATCTTCATGATGGCGTTGCTCTCCGAGTTGGCCGTCTCCTCCATGTAGCGTCCGACCAGCAGCAGGGCTTTCCCTTTAATCTGGACCATCTTGGGGTCAGCGAGGGGTTGCTCCTCTGGGAAACACTGCTTCACCCCCTTCTGCAGCACGATCAGGGCCTGGTGCACGTCCCCCTGCTCAAACACACCCCCATCGGGGCTGAGCAATCCATCAAAAACTCACAGACAACACGCGTTAGGGGTCCAAGCATGAAGTGTTATGGAACCTTCTTGTAATTGTTTGATTTATTCTTTTTTCCCCTACATAACGGATTGTGCATTCTAAACCGTAAGTCGCAGAAAGCTGAAATTTGGCGGGTGTGTAAGAACGGCGTGCATCTCGGCATAGGCTGAAAAACATAGTGATCTGCCAATAAATAGCGCTTTAGCAAAGATTTTGAGCTCTCGAATCGTGTGGCCTACAGTGAAAATTCCTGCTCTGTCTGATTGGGACTATGGACTTCCCATTTTGAGATTTTGAGCTAATGTGCATAATACGCAAAACAAACTTTTGTGAATTCTTACTAGGTGATTATGGCATATGGGGTGACAAATACATCTGCAGACTTAGCCTGATACCGTAACACAAAGCGTTTTGGGATTTCACAAAGGGGTGGCTAAAATTAGTGAATTAATTGCAGTGGGGCATGGGTTATTTGACTTAAACAGCTGTATCTTTGGCCTGCTTTGGCACCAACTGAACAACAGGGGGCGCTATAAATGCTAAATGCCTATATCTCAAGAAACGTAAGTCCAATTTTGCTGAAATTTGGTATAAACAATCACAACTAAGATATGGAAGAGGGAAATATACAATGACGCTATTTGAACAATAGGGGCACTAAAAATGCTACATGCATTTACGCAGTCTGACTCACTGACGGTTACATTGGGGCAGTAACGGTAGGGTGTTCACCCCGTGATCAGAAGGTCGCAGGTTCGAATCCAGGGCCGGCTGAAGGATACCACTGAAGGTACTCCTGAGCAAGGTACCGTCCCCAAGCACTGCTCCCCGGCCGCTTGTTAGCTGCCCACTGCTGCATCACGGATGGGTCAAATGCAGAGGTCACATTCCGTTGTGGTGCACTGTGTGCTGTGGTGTGGTGTTTTCACAATGACAAATAATCACTCACTTTCTTTACTGCATCAGCTGCTTTTGTGTTGCTTGTTGCAAACTTTTGCTTGGACCCCACTCTTTGCCGCTTACGGCTATATTTTAGATTAGTTGTGGGAAATTATTTGAAATAACCCGTATGGTGAAGATTACGTCAATTAGAGATTATCCGTTAATTTTTTATTCATAAATTATTATTCGTAAAATTCGTAAATTTTATTCATAAAATTCATAAACTCAGGACCTCTAATCGACGTAATCTTGGAGATTAGCGTAGAAGTATCAAGCCCATCGGAGTGTGTTGTGGAGTAAATAAGGCTTGGTAAAGGTGTGAGTAGTCAGGGTTAAAGGAGCGCACCTTGGAGCAGAGCCACTTGGCCTTCTCCACGAAGAGCTCGGCCAGGTGAGAGTTCTCAGCATTGAGCAGGGCGTTGAAGGCCGTCTGGTGATGTCCGGCTCTACGGGCCACGCGAGCGCTCTGCAGCCAGCACTCGCCCACCTGCTCCTCACGCCAACACCTGCACAACACAAACACATACACACACATACACAGTCAATTTATTTATTCCCAAACCTGCTCTAAAGGCCTGGTCAATTTTTAAGTTACACAAATACATAAGTATGTTTACACAACCGCAGTTGGCCCAAAGTGCTGTATAAGCAAGACAAAACAAACAAACGTAACGGTAATGTCGGGTAGTGGAACAGTTAGGAAGTCGGCGATGCGATTAAAGGGTCGTCGGTTCAAGTCTCGGACCTGTAAAGGTACCACTAAGGTAGTCATGAGCAAGGCACCGTCCCCAAGCACCGCTTCCCGGGTGCTGCCAAAATAGCTGGCCACTGCTCCTTCAAAGTAGAAGTGTAGTGGTTGTGGTGCACTGTGTGTGCTTACCCTTTACTCAGGCTCAGGAGAGCTCTGCGCAGGCCCAGCACCGGCTCTTTGGCCCTAAAGGAATTCTGGGTCATGAGCAGGCGGGGGTCCCAGTTCAGCATCAATTTGGGGTTTTTGGAGTCTGCGGGAGCCTCACTGTCCTTCTGAAGCTCAACGAAGGCGTGCTCCAGCTCACTCAGCATGTGCAACCTGAACACACACACAGGTACAATGTAAAAATGAATGATTTGAGACAACGGATGCTTGTTTCAGAACCGTTACACCCCTACTCATAATAAAGTTATGCATTGTGTGTTAGGGCTTGCTGATTAACCAAAAATTAACCGCCCCGTGATCGAAAGGGCGCCGGCTAAAGTCCTGCACTGGTAAAGGTACCAGTTAAGTACTCATGAGGAATGTACTGTCCCCAAGCACTGCTTCCTGGGCGCTGCAGGTCAGCTGCCCATTGCTCCTTAATGGACGGGTGATATTGGTTGTGGTGCACTATGTACTGTGCTGTGTTCACCATGGCAAATCATCTCTCAGTTTAATTCACTTTAAGTATGGATCTAACTATGAATAATGGAACGGACTCCTTGAAAGAGAGTGAAAGGAAGCCCAGAATTTGCAAAGATACGTCATGAGATGAGGAAATTGTGGCATGAAAAATGGTATTAGTGGACTGTGCGTGTGTGACGACACACCTGACGATGTACTCGTATCCTCTCTGGTAGGTGCCACACTCGAAGCTGGCAGCAGACAGTGGCACCACCTGCTCGGCCCTCGCCAGCTTCAGTTTCTCGTAGAAGGAGTCTGAGTTCTGCTTCTTAGCAGCCAGCAGCATCTGGCCCAGCCTCACACTCCACGTGCCGCCTTTCTGATCTAAACACAAACACACACACGCCAGTTCAGACTAAAGTAGCGCTAGGCAATGAATTGAAAAGGAACCAAAACCGACATTCAGAACCTACAACGGATGTAATCTTGCCCATGTCTCTTATTTCAATCATTTTGTAAAACTCCATTAAAACTTTTTAAAAATCTGTAAATACTTTACACTAGGGGTGGTCGATATGACCGCAGATCAATATTATGATTAACTGAACATGTTAGCTTTATTGTAATTAATGAAATCATAATAAAAATCAATGAAATAAATTCTGTTTATTTTCGCCCGACACAGTTGTATGCTATTAAAAATATTATTTACACTATAAAATACTATTAACGCGGGGTTATTGTTTCTAATGAGAGAGTTTATATCTACAATTAGACGTTCAGAATGTTGTTTCAATTAATTTTTGATGAATTGCCTATAGGATAGTTGAAATTAATCGCATAATCGACACATCGCGACAGATGTGGGCGATTCCAGATGTGCCACGCCATACAGAGTTTTTCCCTAGTGGTCCACGGCGGCATTGCAGGTGGTCCGTGGCATGCAATCCACTTTCGCTACTGAAATCAAAATTATTCTGTTTTTCAAAACATGTCCAGCTGATTTGGGCATCTTTATGAATAATGAATTCAATCAAATATCTAAAAGGAAATACACAAAATTCTCTATCCCACATTCAGACTGCTTAGTCTGAGTGGTGATCCCTGGGCGTCACCTCACACTCAGATACCACTCACCAGAGGCCAGATAATCCTCCAGCAGGTCCCACTTGGACAGCTTCCACGCCGCTTCCACACGGTACATGTTCAGATCCGACTTCCACTGCGGCCTGCAAGACGTGTGGATTTGGAGTGAATGAATTCATTAAACGTTTGTTCAATTCATTGTTAAACGACTATTGCGACCCCCACTTTGGGAAGTGGAGTTTGTTTGCAGCGGTGAAGCAATGCGAGTTCTGTTCAGCTCACCTGTTAGCCAGCACTCCGTTCACCTGGGTCATGATGGTGGACAGCTGCCCCAGTCCAAGCATGGAGCTCATCAGGCCGTGGTAATGCACCAGCTGCACATACACAACCCCAAACCCCAGAGAAATGTTACACAAACCAACCGTTCCCACACAACAGTAAAATAATTCATCACGTACTCATTGTGTTACAAGATGTTACTACTAGAGGTGTGACGACACATCAATCTACATCGATACAGCAATCAAAAAGCTCAGAATTGATCCAGAATTACAAATTATTGTGCATATTAGGAAATCATTTTTTATTGAACATGAGGTCTATTTTTACTAAAACAGAAGATGTTTCTCCTTTAAGTCACTGGTTGAGCTCAGGAATAAACATTTCAAATGATATTTTAGTTGCTTTATGTGATTTGATGTGATTGATGATATAATATTGCATCGTGATAAAACTTGTGATTTACACAAGTACTAGTCTGGTTGGGCAAGGTTATATGCAAATACGTGTGTGTGTGTGAGTGTGTGAGTGTGCAAGCACATACTTGTTCACACACATTTAATATAATGCACAGGTGTGTAGCGTGTGTCTTGAATTAGATTTGCTGGATTTGAGCCTACGACCACTTGGAATATCGTACTTGGTGTGTGTGTGTTTGTGACCTACACTAATTTTGGGGATAAATGTCAGATTCCACTAGGGACTGGACCTAAAATGTGGCAGTTGGTAGTGTAACGGTTAGGAAGGTTGGCTCCGTTGCCGCTTCAAGTCACAGACTGGTAAAGGTACCGCTGAGGTCCTCCTGAGTAAGGTACCGTCCACAAGCACTGCTCTCCTGGTGCTGCACGTCAGCTGCCCACTGCTACTTCACGGACGGGTCCAATGCAGAGTTCACGTTTGGTCGTGTGCTGTGCTGTGCTCCGAATGTAATTAAATAGTTGCTTTTTTGTGTTTTTGGCCAACATACTGTGTGTGAGGAAGTAACTGCAAGTGTTTGAAAGTGTATCTAAAGTACATTAATTTGTTTGCTAACATGCTTATACAGCAAATGTGTGTGTGTGAGTGTGTGTGTGTGTGTAACTGGCCTTGTCAGACTCCAGCTGTATGGCTCGGTCATAGCAGGCAGTAGATTCTCTCAGCAGGCCGATGCTCTCGTGTTCTAGTATCTGTTCTCTGAGTGATGGTTCCTCTTTCCTCAGAGCGTTGACTCCCCTCACACCGTCCGGCTCGTGCATGGCAGCGTACACCGCCTACACACACACACACACACACTCCCATAATGACTAAATAATTCTACAGCTAGTCCTAACCCTAATCTTAACCTCAGTAACCAAATACACACCTTTTAGTTTCTCAAATAAAACATGCACATTTTCTATAAAGTCATTTGTCCTCATGGGGACCTCTCAAATGTCCCCACAAAGCCATAAAAAACAATAAAAGTGATTTTAGGGGACAAAAAGGTCCCCATAAAAACATGGTACAAATACACACACACCTCTTGTATTACTATCTTTGTAAAATATAATAAAGCCCACCTGCTTTCATCTGGACACTAGGGCTCGACCGATATGATTTGTTCTGAGCTGATAGCAATTATTACTAACCAAGGAGACCAATATATTGAACCGATGTGTCTATAGTAAAAATGAAAATTTGTCCGAATTTGGAATAAAAAATATCCTGATACAAAACTTAAATTAATTTAATGCCTTTTACTATACTTTTCATTCAGAGTACACATCAGGTTTTATCATGTTCTTAACGCAAAAGTGCTAAAGATTGGCGGTGTTAATCGGCCAGATCGATAATCGTCCAACCCCCAACCCACAGCACACAGGAGCAATCACTTTGTATGTGATAATGAACATTTAAAAAACATGAGAAAGGTTTCAAGCTTCCAATCCATCATCATATTCCCTCTCTCTGACCTGCAGGAAGGTGAGATGATCCTGGATGTTCTGCTTCTTGTCCACCATGAAGGACTCGAAGTGCCTGATGGCTCGGGTGTAGGCCTTGGAGCGGAAGGAGGCTTTGGCCAGCACGTCCTGAGGGATGCGGTTCAGGAAGGAGACCACACACTGGTACTCGCTGGTACTCTCCACACCTGAAGCATCCACATATCAATGCAACGTCATCACCCACAATCACGTACCAATGTCAGTTTCAATTCATTTTTTCCATTTTACTTAAGATTACGTTGATTAGAGGCTCTGAGTGTCAGTTTTGATTAGTTTTCGATTTATTGCAAAGCCCCGACTCCAGCTCACCGCTGGTCTGAGGTAAGATTGTATCAATTAGAGATGTTTAAGATTAACTGCCCAGCCCTGACTTCAGCTGATCGCTGGTTTGAGGAACAACTGCATCAAACAGAGGTAATTTCAATAAACTGGTTCTGATTATGATTCGATTAATTGCACAGCTCTAGCTTTATCTCACTGTCAGCCTGAGGTAAGATTTTTGTTGATTAGAGATTCTAAATGTCAGTTTTAATTCATTATCGACTTCATCTCACTGCCGGTGTGCTGTTGCTCCCGGCCGAGGCGTCCCGTGCTCTTGGCAGTGCTGAGGTTCTGCAGCTTGTAGCGCCCCCACTGGGTCAGGTGGTCCAGCATGGAGAAGACGGTCTGAGTGCTGAGCTGACTGAGGCTGGAGGCGTTCTCCTGCAGCCGGGACAGACGAGGATCGTCCTCCTTCAGCACCGCCAGCATCTCCTCCATCACCTAGACACGACAGCGACACACTCACATGCACTGTTGAATACTAGGGCTGCAACATAATTGACAACATCGATTACCATAATATTCTCAGCCCCTGCATTTGTTTACTCATCAATATCCTGGTCTTTAGTACAATAAAAAACAAAGGCTACAGCTGGCACCCAATGTGTCATCAATCAAACATAAAACATTCAGTACAACGCAGCACAGCAAGGGCACAGTTTATATCTGTAGGATTTGAAGTGAAACGCTGTACCTCTTGCTGCTCGTCGGAGGTGGAGCCCAGCAGGACGTACACCAGGATGTGGGGCAGCAGGTAGATGGTCACCTTGTAGTCGTGCTTGATGATGAAGCTACAGCAGTTAAAAACCTTACTGGCCAGCTCGTGCCTCACCTAAAGCACAAAAACAAACAGCTTTCAGAACATTTCCAGAGAAACACTCTTTTCCCCCATTTTTTAAAACACACACATTTGGACCACACACCTATTTGAATATGCAGGTATCAAAGATTCAAGAGTTGATCACTAAATACTGAAAACGAGTTTCCTTCTAAAGTACACGGACCGCAAAATTCCAGAAACTAACTTATTTATTTAAAATTCTAGTTACATACACATCAACGGTCAAAAGGTTTAGCACACACTGAGATTTTCTACATTTTAACTCACTTAACATTTACAAACAAGTCATACTCTTTGCTAATAAATAAACTGAAATTTTGGTGCCAGTTCCCCAATTGAGAACTCAATAGTTCCCCAATTTAGAACTCAATTTTGGTGCCAGTTCCCCAATTTAGAACTCAGATTTGGTGCCCAATACGGAACTCCATTTTGGTGCAGGTTCCCAATACGGAACTACATTTGGTGTCAGTTCCCAATACAGAACTCCATTTTGGTGCAGGTTCCCAATACAGAACTCAATTTGGTGCCAGTTCCCAATACGGAACTCCATTTCCCAATACGTAACTCCATTTGGTGCCAGTTCCCAATACAGAACTCCATTCTGGTGCAGGTTCCCAATACAGAACTCCATTCTGGTGCAGGTTCCCAATACGGAACTCCATTCTGGTGCAGGTTCCCAATACGGAACTCCATCTTGGTGCCAGTTCCCAATACGGAACTCAATGTGGTGCCAGTTCCCCGTATGACCCGTTTCCCAACTTGGTGCTGGGTCCCAGTTTTTAACAGAATTTTGGCGCCACTTCTCAATTTGTAAACCAGTTTGGTGTTGGGTCGCAATTTGCAATGCAAATTTGTGCCAGCTCCCAAAATATGTACAGTATATAAAATATATTTTTCTCTTTATTTTAAAGATGCATCCAAAACCAAAAGGTACAACACACACCTTGCTGATGAGGTATCCTGCCCAGGTTGCAGACCAGTCTGAGAACTTGCTTCCCCGACTGCTGAGGTATATGGGCTTTGTGAGTTTAGACCAGTTGAGCACCTTCTGGGAGCTCTTGTATCTGACATCGACACAGAACCACATTTAGAAACAAGAACCTTTCATTTAAGGGCGCCTTAAAGAAACACCTTAAAGAATAACAATAAGAAAACAATAACCAAGACAAAATAGTAAAGCCGACAAAAAAAATCACATAAAATGAAAGAACAATCAAAATAGTCTTCATAAGTATAAGTGTTGGTGTCATACAGGAAACTCACACCTGAGCAGGACTTCAGTTTTTGGTCAGTTTTGAGCTGCTTGTGTTCTCACTGACCTGCTGTTGAGGTGCGGTTCCAGGATCTCTTGGATCTGTTCTGGAAATCTCCTCCACAGCCTCCGACCCGGTGAGTCCGTCCTGCCTTCCCTGCACTCGAATACCGAGAGCAGCTCCTGCAACACCAGCCTCACAGTTAACCACACAGAAGACAGCAACAACACAAACCTGCTACTGCTCGAAACATCTTTTTCACTGCACTGGTGCCGGTGCAGTTCCGCTGGTGGTTCCCAATCTGAAATGCAATCTGGTGCCAATTCCCAACTGGGAATTGCAATTTGGTGCTGGTTCCCAATACGGAGCTACTTTGTCTCCAACTCTGTGTTCATTTTTGATACCAGTTACTGATATGGAACTATTTTGGTGCCAGATCCCAATACGGAATTGTTGCCGGTTCCCATTTTTTAAACCAATCTGGTGCCAGCTTCCTATTTGGAATGCAAATTTTATGCCAGTTTTCAATTTGGAATACAAATTGGTACCAGTTCCAAATTTGGAGTGCAAAGTAGTACCGGTTTCCAATTTTAAGTCAATTTGGTACCATTCCCCAATTTGAAACCTATTTTGGCGGCAGTTCCCAATTTGGTAAAAGCGCCACATTTTTCCCCACTGACAAAACTGCCACAAAATTGGCTCCAAACTGGCACCAAATCTTCACTGGTGCCGGAGACATTCCCATGCCAGTTCCCAATTCAGAACCCAGTTTGGTGCTAATTTCCCATTTGGAAGTGGTTCTTAATTTTTCCAAAAATCAATGCCGCCGATGCTGCAATTTCAGCTCTGAACCAGCGTTTTTTCCCGCTGGCAGCGCCTCTTTTTAATACAGATCGCTAACTGCCTTTAGCGGGAAAAAAAGATGCCGGTGGAGGTTTTTTGTCGCGGTGCTCAGGGCGCTTCAAGTTGAAGTCCGTTTAACTTTTAGAACAACGCTGCGCTCGTCAATGTCACTTGTCTCTTGCTAGCCAATCAAAATCGAGGAAGGGGCGGGGCATACACCGTCAAGAACTCATTAGAAATGGTGGCGTATCTGGAGCAGCTGGAGAAGATTTCATGTACCCAATCTCGTCTAGAAGACGGGAAAATCTATTTTTAAACGCTGCCACTAATGCTAAGATGCGATTTTCTCATCACATCTTAGAGGCTAAACTCACGCTGAAATAGGAACGAACGCAGAAGTGCCCGATGATGCTTTTCGTAACTTTGCAACAACAAGCGCTGAGAGAAAGCACAGAGAAAGCGCCCCGGAAGTGAGGTTTTGAGCGCTCTCGGAGGGGGAAAAAAATGTGTTTGGTGGACACAGGCCCTAAGTGAGGCGACTTATATAGATACAGAAAATGCCGATTCACAGATCCCAACTCCAGCCCCTCAGCACCGGTGCAGTGGAAAAGGGACAAGAAAAGAACCAAAAATAGACACAGGTTGTTGAGCAGTAACATGACAGTGGTGTGTGTGCGATAGTTTAAGCTCAGCTTCTGCCTGTTTTTTTGACTCACCTGCATGGCATAAGCTGCAGAATCCTGTGCCCTCACGTTATCCGCAAACGCCAAAAACGTTCTGGTCAGTTCGGTCAGCAGTCCGTGCGCAAAGTTTGGGTCATCAATACCACTCTGCACAAGTCACCAAACAATATTAGTTCCTGAAATCATCTTAACCACAACTAGATGGGCAAATCCTGAATATATCGAGTGATTGCAAGCCACTAATTTTTCTACATTACTTCACATTGCACGCAGATTGGGCAGCCACAGTTACGACCTGGACGTTCATTTTAACTACAATTTTTATGCCGCAGCCAGAAAATCTCCAAGCAATGTCATTATGATATAATCCAGGAGTTTTCAACTGCTTCTGTCCCAGAGACCACCACTCAGACTAAGTGGGGAGCGGAGTATTTTTGTTGGATTGCATGTCACAGACCACCTGCAATCCTGTCGCGGACCACCAGGGGGCAGCAGACAACCGTTATAAGCCCTGATATAAACAATTATGGTCACGATGCATCGATTATGTGATGAATTTCAACACCCCTACCATACAGCGGGGTAGATGAGGGTTGCAGTTGGGCCAGATCACTTCAATGAGCTAAAAATAATGTGTTGGGCCACAAACAGGGGAAGCAGCAGACGTGTCAAAAGTACCCGCATTCCTCACTTAAGTAAAAGTATAAACACGTGTTTAAAAAGTATTGACTCGACTTCTTTACTTAAGTTAAAGTGAAAAGTACAGGCTCTAAAACACTTAAAGTATAAAAGTATAAAGGACAAAACCATCATTTTAGGGCAAAGCTGACCGGACTCCATGCCCAAGCGTTATGTAAAGCGCAAGCAGAGAAAAATAAAGCCACATGAATACATAAAGCTCCACTGGTCATTACTATCATTATACATGATGATCGCCTCTGTCCTAAACACATCATACAACAAATATTATAGTGCTGTAAAGAGCGCTGTAGAAATAAACTGAACTGAACTTATTTCTGCCACCGCAATCACCATATCATTTCCCACTGAGTTGCCGCCCGGTTTTAGTTTCTTTTTCTCTCGCGCGCTTTATGGCGTCTATCATAACGACAAATACGCCAATGGGATTGTCTTTTCTGTGCGTGTTCACTACATTTTTAAGCCTCAATCAATCAGTCAAGTTGTCTGGCTGGCACGCATTATTGATACGGAACAGGTAAAACGCATGGCAAAATGGCCTAACAGACGTCATTTAAATTAAACCAAACAAGAGAACCGAGCCTGATTTGAAAACGTAGGTAGAAATGACAGATATTCATGCTAAAAATGTACGTCGTTGGCACAAAAAATAAATAGTCAAGTAAAGTATAGATACCTGAAAATTCTACTTAAGTACAGTAATGAAGTATTTTGTTACTTCCCATCTCTGGGAAGGAGATAACGAAACAAAAAGCGGGAAGAAGATGGAAAAAGAAGAAGGAGAAATGAAGAGAAGTAGGAGATCACAAATAATAACTATTAAAAGCCAGGGCTAAGAAATTAGCTTTAAAAGCTTTTTATTTTGGCCACTTGGTCGCCAAAAGAAGGACTGACAGTTTTGTTTTGCTGGAAATAAAAGGAAAAAGTCGTTTGCATTCGGGATTTTGACAATAAATGCGACAGGCAATCTACACGATAAGATGAAAAATTTACGTCATAATTGGTGTCTTTACAACACAATAAGAGAAGAAGCAGCTGAAAAAAGCAGAATAAAGAACAATGACGAGAACGGGTCTCTCTCTTAATTTCCGGGTTCGACGCCTTGGCTGGGTAAAGCGTCTTCCGGGTGCAACATTCTACGGAAGTTGAATGACGCAGTCAAAAATGACCAGTAGCGTTAGATGGTTGTTCGCTGGAAGTTTGTTAATCCGGTGTGAAGTACTTCCTGAATTTTGTGAAAGGGGCCCATTGGGAATTAAGGCTTTTTAAATCTATACCCACTTGCGGTATCTATACCCACTTTCGGCCACAAGGGGGCACAGTACGCACAGTGCGTTAATTCGAGAAAACACCCACCACGAATATTGCCCCCGTGCCCTGCATGTGGGAGGTGGAGAGGTCGAGCCGGCCGGGGTCGATGGCCCCCAGCTCCCCCAAACATTCGCCACACAGGAGCCGGGCCTCGGGGTTGACGTCCTGACACCCCTTCAGCAGCACTGTCACCAGCTGCGAGATGACCGGCTCCACCGTTTCACTGTCCAGCGCAAACTTCAACACGGCGTCCTGCAAACAACAATACCACCCTCACTACTGTCGATGTACCCGATGTATGGTTACAGCTCTGGTGTTTTGTAGCGTTCTCCTCTCACCTGGTTTTTGTACATGCTCTCCTTCAGGTTGGTCAGGGCGTGGACGCGCACGTCTACGTTCTCGTGCTGGATGGCGCGCATCGACAGCTGCAGGGCCGACTGCAAGTTTGTGCTTTTAGAGGTTTGCTACAGACACAAAACACACAGTCACACACACACCCCGTCGCTCGTCATCCAGCACACTCAAAAGAGGATCACTGCAGATACGAGACGCACACCTTCCTGTTGTCCTGCAGAACCCTGTGCACCTGCTTCAGCTCGGGGTGGTCCGGCAGGAAGTAGATTTCATGGAGAAAATCCTTCACCTCCTCCCTGCGATGTGATAATAATAATAATAAGAATAATAATATTACATATGATTTAAAAGCACATATCACTCAAAAACAAATTACAAAATAATAGACAATACCTAAAACAATAAAATAACAAAATATAAAATAAAATATAAATGAAACCAAAAAGTTGCTTTTTAAAAAAATGGATTGTCCGTACAGTACGCTGATATTAAACTCTTGGTCATGTTCATTTAATACACCAAAAATACATTATTATTATTATTATTATTATTATTATTATTATTAATGGTTGTCATTATTATTATTTGTTGTTACATTATTAAATGTTATTATTAACTGTTATTA
>JAVGVS010000147.1:810000-1041799 GCA_032718565.1 Distichodus sexfasciatus | reverse complement strand
TAATCCTAATTGGAAATTTAAAACCAAGATTGTTAAGAATTTAAAACTCTACGTGTTTAGGAGCATGAGAAAGAGAAGAGGAGACTTTTACAGCAGCAGGGGGAGGAGCTTCTCCACCCTATATAAAGACCAGTGCGGTTCAGTTTCCCTCATTCTCTCTGACTCTTGACTAAAGCCAATTGGCCAGCAGTATTTGGGGGCGCCGGTGGGATGCATGGGGCTGCTATGACTGGCCAGTGCACAATGGCCTCTCCCTTGTGGGGGGGCTGTTCATCTTTTTTCCCCTAACACAGCCAGTGCCGTCTAGTGGTTTCCGGCACTCTCCTATGCCCTCGGTCACCCAATTTTCTGCCCCGGAAGGGGCCCAAGCCCGAAAGGGAAAGAATGTGGAGGCATTCATCTAAATTTCATCTAAACTATATTAAATTTGGGTTGAATTTTGATTTAAAACACCATTGGAGTACAGCTAAAAGTTGAATAAAAACATTAAAAATTACAGTAAGTCATCCTATGAATAGTGTGGGGTCAACAATTGAATTTCATGTGCATTATTCATAATCAAAGCAGTTCGACAACATAATTCTTCATTAAAATGCAAATTTCATAATTATTCGCTAAAACCACCGAGTTTGTGGAAAATTAATTTTTACAGAGTGGAATACAGTTAAGAAAAATAATGTGTACGAGCTCCAAGTCTTTTTTAAATAGCAAGCCACGCCTGAAGAAGACACCGAAGTGTCGAAACGTCGCTAATTTGCTTGCTGCAGGCAGGGAGAGGCCAGGGTCACCCTCCCACCAGGCCATACTGTTCCTTTTATTAAGTCCTTTTGGAGTGAGACGGGATGTTAGGATGGGGGGTGCCAAAAAAATCACATTACCTAAGGGCGGATGCCATTTATGAGAAGGGGGTGCCAATAAACTTACCATACAGCTACAGTTTATCTTCGGGGATGGGGGGGTGAGGAGATCTATCCTCTACCCACCCCTTACCCTAACCATAATCTCAGTGGGGAATGGGCAGATACCCTACCTAACCCTAAGTTAACCAACCCTAATTGGATATGCTATAACCCTAGTGTAATTAAACGCTAATGGTGATAACCCTAATTTTTGGGATTAGCCCTTTAACCCTAATTGGCAAATTAACCCTAATTATATTGAATTTCAACCCTAATTTGGAAAGCCAATTTGTTCAAAATAACCCTAAATGGGAAAACCCTAATTTGGAAAGCCACTTTAATTCTAATCAAACAAACCCAAGTTGGATGCTTAAATTTACCCCTAAAATTTATTAACCCTAATTTGGAAGTCAATCAACTTTAAAATAATCCTAATTGGAAATTTAAAACCAAGATTGTTAAGAATTTAAAACCCTACATGTTTAGGAGCATGAGAAAGAGAGGAGGAGACTTTTACAGCAGCAGGGGGAGGAGCTTCTCCACCCTATATAAAGACCAGTATGGTTCAGTTTCCCTCATTCTCTCTGACTCTTGACTAAAGCCAATTGGCCAGCAGTATTTGGGGGCACCGGTGGGGTGCATGGGGCTACTATGACTGGCCAGTGCACAACGGCCTCTCCCTTGTGGGGGGGGCTGTTCATCTTTTTGCCCCTAACCCTAACATTAACCTCCTAACCCTAACCCTAACCCTAAACCCTAACCCTAACCCGATGAGGGGTTAAGAACTTGGAAAAGTTCCTTAAAAGGGTGGTGCTATAAATTGGTGGTTATAGGATTAAGAGCCTCAGTAGGCTCGTTGTCATCTTGGAGGTAGGGTGGGGCTTAAGGTGCATGGGGAAGAGGAGTATTGAGGGCAAATCCAGCCCCAAACCCTAACCCTAACCTCACCCCTCACCTAACCCTAACCGTTCTAACCCTAGGGTCATCAAACCCTACTTCATTTTAACCCTAATTGGGATAACCCTACTTTGCTCTAACCCTATTTCCAACCCTCAGCTTGGTCCCGGAGATGGTCACGGGGTTCTCAAACCTCGTCCTGGGATGGCCTGTGCACAACGTTGCACCAGCTTTGGCTGGGCAACGGATCTTTTTCTACCCTAACAAGCCCACGCCTCCTGGGAAGTGCGGGAGCGCTGCCGAGCCATTTCTGGGACCCAGGACTAGTAAGGTCCATTTTTGGAGAGTGAGTGGGCACTGGAGAAAATCAAATGTCTCCCCCAGAGTGAGTCTTCGAGGGCAATATGCCACCCAGGCTCTTAGGCTTGGTCTAATCCCTGTTTGCGGGGTTCCAGGGGGCCTTAAAGGCTAATCCCACCCTTTAACCCCGCCCTAACCCTTACCTGAAGGACTGTGAGTTGTCCCCCTCCATGTCTGGATGTCTTGCACCTTTTTCCTGATCCCTAGTGCCTGCTTCCTCTTCACCAACTTAATGTGCCACTCAAAAAGCCAGTGCCTGGAGGTGTCAAGGCCAGCTGTTATTGGCAGGAAGCAAAGGCAGCTAGGGGGTGCCAAATTACAAGCCCGTGTGCCTGAAGAAGGGCAAAAGGACCCGAAATGTCTCGCGTTACAGGCTTGAAGGTGTGGTGGAGGCGCAAACATGTCCACACACTAGGTGCTTAACATCTCTCCGATGAGGGGATAAGAACTTGGAAAAGTTCCTTAAAAGGGTGGTGCTATAAATTGGTGGTTATAGGATTAAGAACCTCAGTAGGGTCGTTGTCATCTTGGAGGTAGGGTGGGGCTTAAGGTGCATGGGGAAGAGGAGTATTGAGGGCAAATCCAGCCCCAAACCCTTACCCTAACCTCACCCCTCACCTAGCCCTAACCCTAACCATTCTAACCCTAGGGTCATCGAACCCTACTTCATTTTAACCCTAATATTGGTATTGATTGATAAAAATGCGAATGTTATTATTGATACTTTGATTGATCTGACCACCACTACATGCAGCGCCAGCTTCTGCACACTGCTGATAGTTGGACATCTGGTGTTTGCTCAAAATCACAGAACTGGTTTGGGTCCATTTTGAGTCTCGAACCCCTCAAGACTGTAACCAGGAAGATGAAATGTTTATTCAAGTCTCAGCATCACCATAATCCTGTTCTAAATTTCAGATTAACAGTGTGGATGATGCTGACCTGTAATATAATTGACCTAAAAATCAAAATCAGATTGAAACAAGGTTGAAATGTTACCAGAGAGAAGTGCTACTGCAGTGTTGATGTCCAACAGTATGTTTAACTCAAGGTGGGATTTTAAATTAACACTGATTCAGACATCATGTAAAGTCCTGTTGATGCTTTTCAACTGAATTTATATTGACACACTGTTAATGATTCATTATTGATTATGCTTTTAGATTTTATCCCCTCAATGCCATTTTAACCACACAACTCTTCAGGTCTCCTCAACTTTTCAATATGGTTAAAGTCAGTAAATATAATGGCAGCTCTATGAGTCTGGTTCTGTTTGTGTGGATTTTGGTGGGTTTTGTCCTTCTGGAATATCCAACCACAGGCTTGGCCTCCTGACAGATGTAGACAGATTTTGACATTTAGTAAATTTAATTAAATAATTTACACACTTTGTAAATATTCTTTCTCATTTATTTCATGTGCACACAATACAAAATACTCAACAGTAAATGTAGATTTTATTTACATTGTTAAAATATGTAGACATGTGATGGATTCTTTTAAATACAGCAGCAGAAGAGAGTAGCTGCCCTTCCTTTCACATGAGAATGTGACCAAATGAATATTGCAGGACATTCAGCCACTGATCAGTCTCCACTAATGCACCATCATTTCTACACTCCACACCACCACAGTGTCCATCAGTGCTAAGGTCAGATTAGTCAACTTTATCTAATAACTGCATGCCACTTAAATCAAAGCATGCAAACTCAGACACTGGCAGTGCAAGGTGTGTATGTTTGAGACTTCTCGCTATTATCCTCTCTAAATAAAGAATAATGCATTAGATCCTGCTTTTTTATTTATATATATTATTTTCACAGCTCCTCACTCTCTACTGTGGACTCTTCATGGGATGAGGACAACATCCTGACATAGCTGTCACTCATCAAAAACACGGACTTCACTCCAGAAGCTTCACCAGTAAGAGCTGCGTAGTGGTTTCCAGTAAGTGATGCTTTCCGAACTGGAGAGTAAACAGGCTGA
This sequence comes from Distichodus sexfasciatus, assembly GCA_032718565.1. Classification (NCBI taxonomy): domain Eukaryota; kingdom Metazoa; phylum Chordata; class Actinopteri; order Characiformes; family Distichodontidae; genus Distichodus; species Distichodus sexfasciatus. The sequence goes on along the minus strand of JAVGVS010000147.1, from coordinate 1,037,657 downwards.
TGCCACTGGGCTATGGAGAAAAACATGTTAAGAAAACTCATGGGATGGAAAAAAAACGAAGCTGGATTTTTAAATACAGGGTTAATGTTAGTGGCAGAGCAACTCCCTGTAGAAATACCACACTTAAAGTACCTAAAGTGTTAATATTATTATACAATATCGAAACACAAACAGAAACATAACCTACCATAAATATCTAGCCTTGCTGTGCATGAAATTATACCAGCCTCATTTTTTGCAGATACTGTGTACCAGCCGGCGTCGTTTTTTTCTGCTGGTTGAATGAGGAGGCAAACGTAGCCTGTGGGATCCTGGTGCAAGCTGGATTTACAATATTTTGGGTAAGTTGTAAGCTGTATCTCTTTTATATATACAGACCAACAGCTCTTATTTACACTAAATACAAGAAAAATTGAGCTGATAATTTTGCAAAGGCTTGCCTGAATCTCTTCGTTGGCTGGCAAATGGTGTCATTGTCTTTTTTCCAGTAAATAACAGGTGGGGGCATTGCTACAATTCGACACTCTAAACGCACTGGGTTTCCTTCTGCGATGCCTGTGTTCTTCAACTTTTCCACAAACTGAGGGGCTTGTTTCCTTTCTTTCTCTAAAAAATATCAGCAAGTTTTCATCATTAAAGTGTGAAATGTAAATCTGACAATAAATGAACTACAGTAACCCTACGACTTAGAAAAATCTGAAGTGATAAAATAATAAGACTTATTTTAAATGGTTATTTATTTGTATCATCTGCAATAAAGTTTTTCATGGCAATCATCGACAGCTTCAGTGATGCTGTGATTAATCACTACAGGATTTGATGTAATGTTAAATGTAATGTTCAGTTAGCAGAGGTTTCTATTAAATATCAAAATCATGAATCATAGCAAAATCATGCTGTTCATAACCAGAAATAATTGAAATATAACTGCAAGCAGTGATTACGGGGGCCATGCAGTTTGCAGCTTTATCAGTTTTTGATGAATTGAAGTGGACAGACGTTGAAATATGACACGTTTCATCCTTTTACATAGGGTACTACGGTTCAAAACTTATTAGGCAAAACGCAAAATAGCTTATTATAGCGCCACCAACTGGCAGAGTGGTGCAATTCCTTTGTGCCTGAGTAGTGGGAGGGCTCCCAGACCTACCTGCCAAATTTCAAAGCTGTAGCCCACCCAGAGGCGGATTTCTATGACACTCAGTGTGTGGCATTGCAGTCCTATGCCAAGCCCACCACATTTATTTGCATATTACAGAAAAATGAAGGCCTAAATTAAAAATGTGCTTGATAATCATTAAAGAAGATTGTATTGGGATTCAAATGATACCAGTTGCATGCAGATTGGATAAAATTCAGTGTCTAGTTCGCAAGAGATGGTTTTGTATACTATGCAAATTAGCAAAAAATCAAATACGGCAGAAATAGATGCGAGGGTCTAAAAAATTTGTCTTAAACCATGGAATAAGATGATATAAGATTTTTGAGAATTGGAAATGGGGTTCAAAAATTATTTGAAAAATGCAATTTTTTTGGAAAATTGCAAAATAGCTTATTTTGGTGCAATTTTTTGTGCCTGAGTAGTGGGTGGGGTACCGGACCTACCTGCCAAATTTCAAAGCTGTAGGTCTTACAGTTTTTTCTCCACAACACGTTTTAGTGCAAAAAAAAAAAAAAAAATCAGCACGATTCCAATAGGGTACCACGCAGTGTTCCACTGCATGGCCCCCACCACGCAGTGTTCCACTGCATGGCCCCCTAATGAATGTTTACAGTTAGCTTAATATACTAATTTTGTTTGGTACATGGTAATATTCATAATCTCTCATAACTGCTCTTGAAACTGTAAAACATTAGAACAGGATCTTACCAACAACACTTAGCTCAAGGCAAAAAGAACTCTGTCCAGCTTTGTTTGAGGCAATGCAGGTGTATGTCCCAGCATCATCTTTTGTGAGTGGATCAATTACCAGTGAGTGGATCCCATTTTCTCTCACCAGCACCCGGTGTGAAACATCTGGACCCACTGGTTTTCCATTCAAAAGCCAAATGGTCTCTGGTTGGGGTAATCCACTCACCTGAATTAAAAAGGACTTTGTAAGAATTTTAAAAGCAGGTGAAGCAGATTCATGTTTTTGCTTCAAGGAATTTGGAATGTGTTGCTTACCTTACAGTCTAACCTGCAGAGTCTTCCTTCATGACACACCATGTCACCTGGAGCCTGTAAGAAATGAGGGCGGAAAAAGCGCTCCTGACTGCACTCTGCATCTTCCACCTGCTTTACACGACTTCTCACCCTGCAAAATCAATACTGCATTTTAAGATGTGTCCTAAGACGGCTTGTACGCTACTCTCTAAAAATGGTAAAAGCGTGGGTACAAAGTGAAGTAAGTGCGACTGGCCTCTGAGAGTGATTGATTGGTCTGTTTCGCATGAGTTCTGTCTGCACAATCAGATGACCCGAGCAACTTATTCTTCCCTGTCAACATTAACAGAACAGATCAGAATGTTTTATGTGATGTGGATCTCGCAAGTCAAGTGACATTTCTAGAAGTTACCTGAGGATTGGCAGCCATGACAGTGTAATTGCCATCATCGTCATTAGTTGCAGACTCAATGTGTAAAATACATGTTCCATCACCCTCTCTTATTCTTCTGTAGTGCGCATTTTTCTTCAAGATCTGTTTTCCATCCTTAAACCAGTAAACCTGAGAAAAAAGTACAAAAAATAATATCCAATACAAGTTTGTAATTTATATTTACAGCACCTTATGATTTGTGACTTATTTATGTTTTATGAGGTTTATTTAATGGTGCTCATCATATAAGAACAATATCACCATCTTCTACTTGCTAATTTAATAATTCACCATTTGAGACCGGATCTTGCTCTACAGAACAGCAGGGCAGGACTGTGTATGAGATTTTTTAGTAATGACAACAGAGATTATGTTTATTTCCCTTCTTGTCTTGTAGAGAAACGGCTACCTTAGGCATAGGAATCCCAACCACTTTACACATGAAGGTGATGGGAACCCCCTCCATGGCTCTGAAGTTTTTCAGTCTCGTGTCAAACAGTGGAGCGATGCACTTCCCTGTGGGAATCTCATCGTGCTGAATTTCATCATCCGATTCCTCGACCGGAGTTCTCTCAAGACGGAATTCAATCTCACTCATCAGCCGTTGCTCAAAATTAGAGATTTTATATTCCTAAAATATCAGAAATTGCAAAAAAGTTCATAATTACACATAAGATTTTATTAAACTTTTATTCTGTACCAATCAAACTTGAGACTTGACAGAATGGTGCAATTCATTGCATTGCATATTCAATGTCCAAAGGACAGATCTTTATTGGAACTGGTTGATGCATGTTATTTCTGTCTTGTTGAGTGCTTACCTGTTGTCCATAACGAGACGTCTCACTTTCAACTCGCAGCTTTTTTTCAAGGTCGTGTAAGAGAGACTGCCTACTGTCTTCAACAGACCATGAACCTCTGAGGTTCTTCTTCAGTAAGGCTTGAGGCCTAAAATTAACAATAATTATCATTAGAGAAACACAAGTGAGTTCAGCTCTGTAAACTGCAAATGTAAAGCCACAAGAGCGCTCACCCAGGAGGAGCTCTCATTGGGAGCCCCATGGCATTGGTTGGCAGTGAAGGACTCGTTGGCAGAGAAGGAAGAACAGAGCTGAGGAAGGCCACCGGGTTCTGGATGGGACTGGGAGTGGAGGTGGACGACGTTGGGGACGAGGCTTGAGTTGGTAACTCGCGTTGCAAAACAAACACTGGTCTCATGGATGTAGCTGGCACTGGCGGTGGTGATGAGACGTATGGAGGACTGCTGGGAGAATTCACAAACCTTGTAGGAAGCACCCAGGGAGAGGAGGGAAACTGATGGACAGGTGAGGTGAGGTCTCTGGGTTGTTTGGGGAAAATATGTGCAGGGAATTCCTGGAGCATTGGAACAGGTGACATAGTTGGTGAAGGACTCCTGACAGGGGAGAGAGTCTGGGAAGCAATGAACTCTTTAGGGCGAGTGTAGTTGAAACTCTGAACAGAGTTAGTTCTTGTGATTGAAGAAGTGCACAGGGCTGGAGTCTGCACAATAGAAGCTGGAGGTGAACTCTGAACTGATACAAAGGCATCTTTTATTGGAGCTGAGGAATTTGCACCATTAAGTGGATCAGTGATTAAATTTAGAGAATTAGTTTTCTGAAGTAATGGTTGGTCCACACTGTCCTGATTCACATACATGCTGGAAAATGTAGATTCAGTGTTGTTCATTAATATTCTGGGACACTCATTCAGTGACTGTGATACACCAACAGCCATTTCCACTTGAGTAACTGGGATTGTTCTCGTTTGAGCCATTGAGGCCATATTCGGTGGAGACGTGGAAGTGAAAAAAGTGGTTGGGGATAAAGTTATTTCGTCTGTGGGACCAGTGGGAAGTGATGAGGATATCGTTGGAACCACACTGTGTAATGTCAAAGCATGACAGGAACCAGTGCTGGTTTGAGGCACCGACATACTTGTTGTGAGTTGGGAAATGGCAGTGGGAGCTGTTACACTGAAACAGGGGACAGGACATAGTGAAGCTGCATTGAGTTTGGACATTGGTGGAACAAGCTGGACGTGAGGGAGGGGTATTTGGCCAGTGGGGCCTAGTGGCATTTCTGGTGTCTGATGCACTTTGTTGGGGACAATAAACTGTGAGTTTAGTGTGATATTCTGTTGAGTTGTCAGAAAGTTGTTGAGTGTGGCTGTAGGAGAAGAGTTAGTCTCTGCAGAAACAGGAAAGGTTTGGACAGAGACTGGATCATTTAAGGGAATAGGAACGTTTTTCATCTGTAGCACAGGAACAGTATCTGCAAAGGGTTGAAGATTTTGTTTCAGTTGATTTGTGATGGGATTTGAAGGAAGAGGAGACTGTTTGTTGGCTGCAGGTTCACAGCTGGCTTCGTCTGATGGTGGGTTTGGAGAAGGCTCGTCCTGTTGCTGCTGCTCCAGAAGCACTTGGTTCTGAAGAATCTGAAGCTGTAATGGGTTACTTCAAAAACAAACAGACAAAACCTTTTGAAAATGTCTAGTGTTGAAATGTGCACTCAGACATCAATGCTGATGAAGCACTACTTACAGTTTGGGTTTTGCAAGCACTGGTGGGGGATCTTTATTTGACAAAGTGCTTTTAAATTTCTCATCTTCTTCCTCTGGAAGTTTAAAGGTTACACGGAGACCTGCTCGAGAGTTGGAACTGTGATTCTCTTGCACTCGCTCTGCTTTGCTCTTCAGGCAAGATGTCAGGGGATCTAAGAGAAGTTCCATATGCAGGTCATGAGGCCAAAACTGGCATCTGCTGCTTTTGTGTTGCAGTAAACACTGATCACTATAAAGGTAAAAGTAACTCTAAAGGCTGCCTTACTGGAGTTAGTGAGTACATGGTAACTCATGCAGGTTTTATCCAGGGGTGCCTCTGGCTTACATTTGGAAGTTGATGTGACAAGTTCTGGTTCCAGGAGTTTTAGATGAGAAGCTTCCACTGTTGCACCACTCAGACCTTGGCCTAGATTGCTGTTATCATTTCCTAGAAGCATTTTTTAAAAATTGCTTTTAGATTTGAAGTAAAAACAAACTTCAATTACAAACTATCTTAGCAAACCATTACCTTTGATCCTCAACACAGCAACACTCGACACTGTGCCATATTTATTGCTGGCTGTGCAAGTGAAAGTTCCAGAATCTTCAGGGAACACCTCAGCAATAACCAAAGTGCAAATATCCTCTAACACAAAAGAATGAAACTAATGGTAAGGATGGCACAGTCTCATTGTGCTAATTGTAACTCATTAGTGTGTGTTGAAAAATAGAAATCCATTTACCACATTCAGCCATGGATCTAGGTTCTGAAAACACACACAAAAAAAAAAATCACTTATGAAATTATGAAAAAATACCATTGGCATCTTACAAATAAATATATATGTTGCTGTTTGTATCACTTTAATTTCACCTGTACATAAATGACTTCTAGGGTCACATTTAAAAAAAACTGCAAAAGAGTTGTATGTGAACATCATTTCACTTAAATACCATTCATAGTCCTTACACTACATGCTCCTTTGTACTTTCAGCCATAATTACTTCACCTCCAGTTACAAATCCAAGAGGTGTGTCATTTCCAGTGTGGTGTAGATTATATTAAAAAGTAAGTTACTAGTACTTTTCCTGAAAGTAACTGAGTTATTGACTGAGTTACACCATTATGAAAAGTAACTAATTACCAGGGAAAGTACATATTGCATTACATTTTTTAAAATGTTCACATATGTCAAAGAATTTGGATCCTCCTCCTTAAATGGAACGTGTGATGATGAGAGGTGCATCATGAGATTAGAATAGTTTACAACACGTAGAGAAACACTTCCTTCCTGGACATAATCTACATTTCACATATACATTCTTGCCTGTTATCTCAGTGAGGGGAACAGTAATGCCTGTACTTTCACTTTAAAAATGTTACTTTTCAATTCTCTGGTCTAGCCATTGCTGCGTGTGTCTCTTGGTCAGTTGTGTGTGCGACTATGCGTGTGTGTTTGTATGTGAATGCCCGCCCAACTTACGCCGCTTACCATGAAATTTTACTCTTCCTTAGCCAACCATCATCACTTATTCAGTTGCTTAGCCCCTCCCCTCCAACCAAAGAAAAGAATTATAAACTTGAGAGAGCCTGAACGGATAAAAATTGCTTTAATGAGCTTAAGTACAGTAACACGCCACATTTTGTCCTCAGTAACGGTAACGGCATTGTAACAAAGGAAAAAGTAATTCATAAGATAACCCCTTACTCAAAAAATAACACTGTTAGTAACTGTTATTCAGTTCAGTGGTCATCTCTCTTTTGTACTCATGTACTCATCTAGACGCTGTTCAAACTGTCATATCAAAATGACTAAAAGGAGGAAACTGGAGCCAAGGCCAGGCTGCAGGCAGAAAGGCTAAACTGACCGCCTGCGAGTTGCCTTGAGCCGCCACCTAGGTACCACCAATTGACATTGTCTCTGTGCCCCGAACCAAAAATAGTTCACGTAAAATGCGAAAGGCATCCTTTCCCAATCTAATTTCTATTAAATTAGAGCAGCCAATGCAGAATACCTGTAGCACTAAGCTGAAAGTAGGACTACTAATCAAAGTCAAAGTAAACTTTATTGTCATCTCTGCTATATACTGTACAGATACATAGAGAGACGAGACGACGTGGCTCCAGTTTTAACAGTGCAGTAGGAAAAAAGGAACAAAGAAAAATTAAGGCACATGGAATAAACAATAATAAATAAAGTACAAAATATACATTTTAAGCTAGACATGGAATAATAAATATAACTTCAAACTAGAATTAGAAATGGAGGTAGATACAGACAGTTTGGATGTAGTATTACCTACAATGTGGAATTGACTTTTACACTTTTACACTGGATGTGCAGGCGGTTATAAACAGTTAGTGTCACCCAGGTTTGGTGTCTGTGTGTTTGTTTCCTGTCTCCTGGGTTCACTTCTGGTGTGGTGTGTCTGTGGTGTGTGTGTTTGCTCCTCTTGTCTCTTCGGGTTAGCCTTAGCTGTCTGTGTTAGCTTGCTCGTCACTTCTGGGTTTTTGAGTCCACACTTCGTGTGCCCTCCCGAGTAGTTCACTCTCTGTTTAGAGCGCACCTACTTCCTGGTATGTTGTATGCACTGCGTGTTCCCTACCTAGTAGGTTAGGATCTGTGTAGAACACTCCCACGCTTATTATTGAGTTCAGCTGTGTCTCGTTTTGCCTTGAGTTCTAGGATTGGTGAGAGCACTCATTTGTTGAGTTCTGTGGCCTTATTTAAGTCAGTTCAACCCGAGTGTCTCTGAGTCTGTCTCCCTCATATCTTGTGTGTGGTTGTTCCTGTGATCGTGACGTATTTTGGATATCCTGGACCCTTCCTCCACTGCTCCCCATTTTGGACCTTGGACCCTTCCTGGTTTCCCCTGTTTTGGACATTGGACCCTTTTGATTCCGGTTTGGTTTTTGTTCAATTTTTTGATTACCCTTTTGTCTCCTCTTCTCTCACGTCCCTCTCCTGTGTTTTCTCCCTAGGCTCGTGTCTCCCAGTGTGTGTTTTTCCCCGGCTGGCCAGACGGCCTTGGAGGCTTAGAGTCTGGGCCACAGTTCGTATTGCCTCCCGAGTCGTCAAGCGTGAGGAAGCCGCTGGTTCCTGATTCCTAGGGGAGGCTCCACTCCAGTACACCCAACGCCTACAACTGGGAGCACGGGCCTCACCATTCTTTTGATACTTTGTTTTTGGCTTTTTGTGTTTTGGACTGTTTCCCCTTTTGTGTTTACCTGCCCTTAATAAACTCCTTCACGTTCGCCTGCAACAGTGTCCTCGTTCCCTTCCCTTCTCCTCACCGCAACCGCACGCCCCATGACAGTTAGAGTATGAAAAAAATTCTACAGCCAGTCTATTTATACATTCAATGTTCAATATTGTGCAAATAGTGGCAGCAGTGCAAAAACATTTATAGCAGTGTTGTGTTAACAGTAATTTGAGGAGGAAATAGTCTGTATAGCAGCAAAAATAAAGTGCATCACCGCAAAGGTGATGTGTAAAGTGCAGTGATGTACCAGAGTCAATTAGTTCACAGTCCAGGTGTGTGTGGGGGGGGTTGTGTGAGGGCAGGAAGTGTGTTTAAGAGTCTGATGGCTTGTGGGAAAAAGCTATCATGCATCCTGGTGGATCGAGTTCTGATGCTGCGATAGCATCTGCCGGATGGGAGGAGTGTAAAGAGTCCATATGAAGGATGTGATGGGTTGAGCATGATGCAGGAGGCCCTCCTGATGCAGCATTGGTAAAAGATGTCCTGCAGCAGCAGGATAGACATACCGGTGATGTTGCCAGCTGCTCTGACAATCATTTGAAGCCGCCTGTTATCAGCAACAGTGCTGTTTCCAAGCCAGACAGAGATGCAGCTGGTCAGGATGCTCTCTGTGGTGCCCCTGTAGAACACAGTGAGGTTGGGAGGAGGGACATTGGCTCGCTTCAGCCATCTCAGGAAGTGGAGATGCTGCTGCACTTTTTTGGTGATGGAGGTGGTGTTGGTGGTCCAGGTGAGGTCATCTGAGATGTGAACTCCCAGGAACTTGGTGTTTTTTACAGTCTCAACCATGGAACCATGGATGCTGAGTGGTGTGTGGGTGGGGCGAGTTCTCCTGAAGTCAACAATCATTTCCTTGGTTTTGTCCACATTCAGCGACAGGTTGTTCTCACTGCACCAGGCAGCCAGCTGCTGAACCTCATCTCTGTACGACGACTCATCATTGTTGCTGATGAGCCCCACCACGGTCATGTCATTGGCAAATTTAATGATGTGGTTTGAGCTGTGCAGGGCGGTGCAGTCGTGGGTCAGGAGTGTGAACAGAAGTGGACAGAGAATGCAGGCCTGAGGAGCTCCTGTGCTCAGTCTGATGGTGCTGGAAACCTTGTTGCCAATTCAGATGGACTGAGACCTCTCTGACAGGAAATCCAGTATCCAGTTGCAAAGTGAGGTGCTCAGTCCCAATCCGCTCAGTTTCACACACGGTCTTTGGGGAATGATGGTGTTGAATGCTGAACTAAAGTCTATGAACAGTAATCTGACATAAGAATCTTTATTGTCCAAGTGAGAGAGAGAAAGGTGAAGTGCAGTGGATATGGCGTCTTCAGTTGACCTGTTTGTGCGATAGGCAAACTGCAGTGGATCCAGTGAGTGGGGGAGGTTGCTTCTCACCTGTGCCATGACAAGTCTCTCAACGCACTTCATGGGGATGGGAGTCAGAGCAATGGGATGGTAGTCATTCAGGCAGGATACAGAAGATTTCTTTGGCACTGGGATGATGGTGGTGGATTTGAAGCATGCTGGGATGGTCATCTGGTTCAGTGATGTGCTAAAGATGTCTGTGAAGACCTCAGCCAGCTGATCAGTGCAGTCTCTGATCACACAACCTGGAATGTTGTCTGGACCGGCAGCCTTTCGTGGGTTGACCTTGGTGAAGGTTCTTCTCACGTCAGCTGCAGGCAGAGAGATGATCTGGTCGGTGATGGGAGGCATGGGTTTCATCATGTGCGTGTTGTTCAGTGCAACAAACCGTGCATAGAACTTGTTCAGTTCCTCAGGGAGTGTGGCATCCCCCCCACAGCTGCTTGGTGCTGGCTTGTACTGAGTGACAGCCTGGATGCCCTGCCATAAACTGCGAGAGTCTTTTGTGTCATTGAAGTGGTTCTGGATCTTTTTTGCATGCACTCACTTTGTTTGTTGGATGGAGCAAGAGAGGTTGGCTCTGGCTGTTCCGAGAGCAGCTTTATTCCCAGACTGGAAAGCAGCATCTCTCTCTCTTAGCCGTGCCCGCACCTGTGCTGTGAACCAGGGTTTCTCATTTCTCTAGTGGTGATGTTCTTTAGGACGGTAACATCCTCTGTGTATTTACCGATGTAGCAGGTCACAGATTCTGCAAACTCGTCCAGGTTCATGCAGCCGCCATACGTTGCCGCCTCTTTAAAAACATTCCAGTCCGTGCACTCAGAACAGTCCTGGAGTGCTGAGACAGCTCCACTGGGCCAGACTCTGATGGTTTTCCTGGCAGGACTCGTGCGTTTCAGCAGCATTGAGTATGCGGGCAGGAGCATCACTGTGGCATGGTCAGAAGAGCCGATGTGTGGGCGCGCTGCTGCTCTGTAGGCACCATGCATGTTGGTGTAAACTTTATGCAGGCAGTTCTCCCCCCTTGTAGCAAAGTCTACATGTTGATGGAATTTGGGGAGAACTGACTTCAGGTTTGCGTGGTTGAAGTCACCGGCAACGATGAAAAATCCATCCGGGTGCGTGGTCTTGTTAATGGCCTCGTACAATCCGGCTAGCGCCAGGTTAGCATTAGCGCTAGGTGGTAGGTACACAGCTACGACTAGCACCATGGAGAATTCTCTCGGCAGGTAGAATGGGCGGCACTTTATGACCAAAAACTCTATCTGTGGTGAGCAGTGGCGACTCAGTTCAGCAGAGTTCGTGCACCAGAGTTTGTTTATGTAGATGCACAAACCGCCTCCACGGCTCTTTCCAGACAAAGAGGCTTCTCTGTCAGCCTGATAGCATGCTAGCCCGTTTAGCTGGATAGCCGAGTCCATGATGTCCGCGTTCAGCCATGTTTCTGTGAAAATAAAGACGCAGCAGTTCTTTATCTCACGCCGGCTTGACTGCTGGAGCCACAGATAGTCCATTTTGTTGTCCAGTGAGCGGACGTTAGAGAGCAGGACATATGGAAGTGCCAGTTCGGCCGGGTTAGCTTTTAGCCTCATGCTAGTCCCTGCACGCTTACCACATTTTTGTTTATGCGAGCAGCGCTTCCGTTCTGGCCAGCTGCACCTCGCTGTCTTGCCCAGGCTCGGTAGCGTCTCCAACGGCAGATTTGGCGGTGGAATTGTGCATTTTTTTCCGATTTTGAGCAGGATGTGTCTGTCGTAGGTGATACGCGTAATAACTCGATCACAGACAAAGCGGAAAGTAAACAAGATGAATGAGAATTGCAGTATAAACACTGAATTCACTGGAGCACTGTTAGCTGCTGTCTGCTTGTGGCGCCACCAATCTACATCTCTAAATATTAGATCTACTAAATATTAGATCATTAACTACTAAAGCACTTATTATTAGTGAAATGATTTCAGACCGCGTCCTAAACGCACTCTGTTTAACTGAGACATGGGTAAGACCCAACAAGTATTTAGCCTTAAATGATGCGATGCCTCCAGGATATAGTTATGAGCATAAACCCCGACTCAGTGGTAAAGGGGGAGGTGTTGCAACGATCTACGAAAGATCTCTTTCAGTAACACAGAAGTCAGGACCTAAATTTACATTTAAATCATTCGAATTATTATTCCTTAGAATTGCAGACATATCTGCAAAACCTAATTCTTCATCGCTCCCTCTCATTACAATTTACCGTCCACCAGGTCCTTATTCTGAATTCCTAACTGAATTTTCAGAATTTCTGTCAGACCTGGTTATTTCAACTGAAAGAGCAATAATTGTGGGGGACTTTAATATTCATGTAGACAATGAACAAGGTCCTCTGACAGCAGCTTTTACTGATTTACTAGATTCCATGGGCATTGTTCAAAATGTAACTGGGCCCACTCACAACTGCCGTCATACCCTTGATTTAATCCTATCGTTTGGTCTTAATGTAGATAATGTAACAGTACTGCCTCAGACGAGTATTATAGCCAGACTACTACTCAAACTGTACCAATATTGTTTTCTAGTGGCGAATTTATTAACTTTTTTGACCAAAAAATTTAATTAGACAGAATATTCTAAAATCTCAAGTAATTACAGTGGCTGGCCTTGACAAGGCAAGTACTAATACTGCAGTCATCTTATTTGAATCATTTACTCCGGTTGACCAGTCAGATCTAACGTCTTTAATCCTTTCCTCAAATTCATCTACTTGCATGTTAGATCCTGTTCCAACAAGGCTACTCAAAGAGGTGATTCCAGTAGTGATTAAACCTCTACTAGCAATAGTTAACTCCTCTATTAGCATTGGTTATTTACCCACATCTCTTAAATTAGCAGTGATTAAACCTTTGCTGAAGAAGCCCAACCTGGATCCCCTGGTAATGTTAAACTATAGACCAATATCTAATCTCCCATTTATCTCCAAAATAATAGAAAAAGTTGTTGCCAGCCAACTAACCTCGTTCTTGCAGGAAAACCATATTTATGAAATGCTTCAGTCTGGGTTTAGAACAAACCATAGCACAGCGACTGCTCTGCTGAAGGTAGTGAATGATCTTCTCTTATCTGCTGATCAGGGCTATGCCTCGCTCCTAGTGCTGCTTGATCTTAGTGCTGCTTTTGATACTGTTGATCATGCCATTCTCCTAGATAGACTTGAACATGTTGTTGGTATCAGGGGAGTGGCCCTCTCTTGGTTCAGATCCTACCTTTCAGACCGCTATCAGTATGTGGATGTAAATGGTGATTCCTCTGAGCACATCAGGGTGAAATATGGAGTACCACAAGTATCAGTCTTAGGTTCCTTGCTGTTTTCGCTGTACATGCTACCTTTAGGCTCAGTCATTCGTAAGCATGGAATTAGTTTTCATTGTTTTGCGGACGATACACAGTTACATATATCAAGAAACGTGCTATCCTTTCAAGATGCAGAGAAACTGGTTCATGCATTTATTACCTCAAGACTCGATTACTGTAATGTCTTATTCTCTGGTTGTCCAAATAGGTTGTTAAATTAACTCCAGCTAGTTCAGAATGCAGCAGCCAGAGTCCTCACTAAAACTAAAAAATATGATGATAACACCCCAATTCTATCCTCACTCCACTGGCTACCAGTAAAATTTTGTGTCGACTATAAAGTACTCCTCTTGACCTATAAAGCTCTAAATGGTGTCGCACCGCAGTATGTGAGTGACCTCATTTGCAATTACAATCTGACGCATACTCTTCAAGATGCAGGTCTTTTAGTAATACCTAGAATAAAGAACGTTACCGTGGGGGGAAGAGCATTTGCTCATAAAGCACCACAGTTGTGGAATAAACTTCCTACTAGTGTTTGGAGCTCAGACACGATCTCTACTTTTAAGTCAAGGCTTAAGACTTACTTGTTTAGTCAGTCTTTTGGATATTAAAGTCCCTTTTTCATAGTTAAAGGCGAGATCTGGGGGTTCATGGTCATTTGAGATTAAAGGTGAAAGGGGGGATTGGTGCTGTCATCCTACCACTCTGCTGATCGCTCAAGTTTGCAGACGGTGGTTTGGTGTGATGCCGAGACCCCTGGAAGCCCTCATGTCTGTGTTACCTTCCAGCTCTTCCTTCTTAGCTAGGCTGCCATAGTTACTCTAGCATTGCCGGAGGTTAGGTTAGGGCACTTAACTCTCTTCTCTCTCTTCTTCTTTTTCCGAGCTGTTCCCGAACTGATCCCGAGATGACACTTGGCTGACTGAGCCCTCACCGGGACTCTATTGAGTTGCCCTGAGCTGACGCTTGAACATCTCAACCCTACCGAGCTGACACTGACTAACTGAACTCACCAGGATTCCCTGGAGATGTTCTGAGCTGACGCTTGACCTTGTCAACCCTCCCAAGCTGATGCTGACCGACTGAACCCGCACCAGGACTCCATGGAGACATCATCATGAAACCAACTGAGATTGGACCCTATGGACCTCTACTGAATTAGCAGCACAATACTGAACTAATTTCAGCTTAATGTAGCTGAGAGGTTCCTGCAAGTGACCCAGCAACAACCCGGGTTTCGAAATATCCCTTGGGCTATTTTTGTGTCTTTGCTTCTTTAAATAACTAACAACTCATCTTGAACTATTGCTTGTTGTGCATTAAATGTTTGTGTGCCCGGTCGCCCAGAGGAGGATTTTCCTTGCCACTGTCACCTCAGGCTTGCTTGTTAGGGGGTTTAGGCCGGTTATATGTAAAGTGCTTTGTGACAATGACTGTTGTTAAGAGTGCTATATAAATAAATTTGAATTGAACTGAATTGAATTGAAACTACAGAAATGTCTACATTAGAATAAAGAGGAAAATGATAGTCAGGACTCTATTCTAGAGACATGTGACCACTGTATTTGAGCCATCCATGAAGGAGCAGTGGGCAGCTAACATGGGCAGCACCTGGGGAGCAGTGCTTGGGGACATTACCAGTACCTCAGTGGTAACTTTAAAGTGGCGATTCAAACTGGCGACCTTCCAATCAAGGGGCGAACACTCTAACCGTTACACTACCAACATTCTGTGACAACTGTTGGCTCTTTCTACTGTGACAGGTTTGGTTTGAGGTTTTAGGGAGAAATCAATGTACAGCATTTCCACACCTTTGTTTTTTACAAAAGAATCTACATGAGGGGGCTACAGTAGTGCAGTGGTTAGGGCTGCCGCCTGGGTTCAGTCCCCCAGTGCCCATTGTTCCCCAGATAGGCTCCGGCGCCCCCATGGTTAGAATAATGAATGAATGAATGATAAATCCACATTCACAACATAATTTCACTTCCACAACATAATCCTCTTTAATTTTGGGCATATTGGGACTAGATGCTGTGCAGAAGGAATCCAAAGCTGGATTAGAAGGGTTAGAAGTTGTTTATTACTTAATAAATGAAAGTCAGTTTATGTTCCTTAATGTATAATATATAGTTTTATTTTTTGTCCTGTTACCCCAGCCTCCGTATTTAAGTTAGTATTTATGTTGTAAGTTTGTATTGCGTCTCTATCTTCCTTGTCTATTGCACAGTTAAAAGAGCGGATCAGGATACATTTCACTGCTTGTTGTACCTGTATAACTTGCACGTGACAAATAAAGAATCTTGAATCTTGAATCTGAACCTTGACCGTATAATTTTCATTAATTAAAAAGCTGAGGCATTGAGCACTTCATGTCAAAAACCATACTTTTTTGCAGGATCCTGAAATCGGGTGAGTCCTCAATGAATGTTCCCTCACGGTACCAATCTACTCGGGGAGATGGAACACCTTTCACTCGGCACTCCAGAACTACCAGCTCGCTCTCCGCGGCCACAACATCCTGCAGACTCTGCATCAGAGTGAAGATCATCATTTACCTTCAAAATCCACACGGTGACTCACATCTGATCTAGTTTTGAACACACTCTCTAACTCTTCCAGTTCTTACTCCAAATATGAAAGTAAAAAGTAGAAGATATTTTGACTTAAATTGAAAAGGTGAATTTTAGGTTTCTATAAGCTCTACCTTAGTGAAAACAGGTGCAGCCATAAGAGGCCTGCCTTCAAGCTCATGTGGGAAAACAAAGCTGTTCTGGTTCTGGAAGGACAGATGGATAAAAATTAAAGCATGTTCTGAAAATTCAACTAAAGCTGCATGCAAACAAATAAAGATACATAGAGTTTCCTGAAACATAGACAAACCCACAAATGTTATATTGCTTTTGTCCAAGTTCACCTTCATTTTAGTTCATTTTTCAGTTTTGTCCGAGTGCAGCTCTGTCTTAATCTTTGGATCTTACAGCCCAGTGGGACTATATAAAGTATATAAAGTGCCCTTTATATTCTCTTTAAAATTAACACTATGTCTGTATACATAATACAATTTCCAAGCATGTCACAGATATGTGAGAAAATTAATACATTCATTCATTCATTTGTTTTTTTTTCTGAACCACTGAATATCAAAGGTCCTGGCTTAGATCCCCATAGGGTCTTTCTGTGTGGAGTTTGCAAGCTCTCCCCGTGTTCGTGGGGGTTTCCTCCAGGTGCTCTAGTTTCCTCCCACAGTCTAAAAGCATACTCTGTAGGTTGATTAGCAACGTTACATTGTCCCTGTAATGTGTGACTAAGAGAGTGTTTGTGTGAGTGTGTGTGTCCTGTGGTGTGTTGCCACTTGCCCAGGGTTGGTACCCGCCTTGTGCTCATAGTCCTGGGATAGGGTTAGGTCCCCACAAATCCCAAGCGGCAGCTCCTTTAAGATGTAAAGTCTAACACAGCATTCAGCAAATGCATTCCACTGAGCTCAACACCAATCTGGGGTGCGTTTCCTAAAAGCATAGTTGCTAACTAGGTTAGTGTACATTAGCAGCTAACATTGTGTTGCTAACTGTGCTTTCGAGAAACGCACCCCTGGTTGTCTGCTACAGCGTCTTGAGCTCTGCTCCGAGTCTCGTGAAAGTTAGTCATTAAATGTCTCCTTTATCAGACTGTCTTACATTCACTCCCCAAATCATGTTTCACGTACCTGAAGTTTGCTGTGTTCCATGTCTTAGATATTTGTTCCCACTAGCGAGCTGGGGTTAGGGTTAGTATAGAATGTATAGAATACTAAACTGTACATCACACAGCCATTATTCATTTACCTCCATGACATTTTGTTCAGTTGTAATAAGACGACTGGACATTTCTTGACTGAGAGCATCAGTTGGAGAACTGAGAATAGACTGTGGAGAGGAAACTGAGGATGTCATCTGAGATGGAGGAGCCAGTGATGGATCCATGACTGATGTCAGAGAATTATTTACTTCTATGTCTTCAGCTTCAAGATCAGAAGTTGTTTGGCTGGGTAACATTGTGCTTTGTAATGTGTCTGATTGCTTTGCACAGGAGGGCGTGAGGGAATCTTCAACATGTGACGGTGTAAAATCCACCATGGGAAGAGCAGAGACTCTGGGTTGTGAAGATCTTTTGTGGAATCTGAAAAGATTACAAGTTCTTGTGGCAGACATCAGATATAACCAGTAACCTTTCAAACATATGCAAAAGTCCCACATCTGTGTCTAACCCATACATATCAATTTATTCATTTATATCAATCTTTTTACACATTAATTCAGTTTCCCATTGCTTGTGTCTTTAACCTAAACAAAGAAATAGGACAACATTGTACGCTAATGACTTACAATGTTGATGAGGTGCGATTTATTAAGACTTACTGGGTTTCCAGGTGCTGATCACCATCAGAATCAGAAGATGAGGCTCCTGCAGAAAACAGGAGAGTTAAAATGATTTGGGGGAATATTGTATTTGGTGTTAATAGGAAGTTCCAGTTTAGTTTGTAGTAATATTTTTTACCTTCAATATAGATTTCCGCTGAAGTCGAGTCTGTGCCACAGAAGTTGGAGGCGAAGCAGGAGTAGCGTCCGGTGTCTTCCTCAAAAGCCTCAGCAATAATTAGTGAGTGCAGCTCGCCAGCGTTGATAATCTGAATATCTGGGCTGTTTTCCAACTCTTTACCCTCACAAAACCATCTGCAAACAATCAATATATGGACCCTGAGTGTCAACACTTTTCACTCAAATTAGGATGTGTTGTTACAAAACCTGAGATAAATGTATTTCCCACCAGTACAGTTCACACCACGACCTATAGCTCTCATAGATCTCAAGATATCTTTGGATTTTATTTGGATCTTTTTCTACATGTTGCAGATGCATCCGTCAAGAAATACAGTATCAGCAGCAGCATCACCTGCTTTCTTATGCATTTGTGTTGTGTAAATGCAAATGCATATTATTTGTGTTTTGTTGCATCTTTGTCTTTTTGTTACATGTAACTACACCTGCTTTTCCTGTTTGTTTTCTGTACTTGTTTTTAGTGTTGGAAGACTGGAGTCCGGTGTTTTCAAAAGTCTCGGTCTTGTCTCAGACTCGGACAAAGAGGACTCAGGACTTTATTTGGAGACCAGCCGAGACCATAACTCTGAGAATATTACAATTAAAACTCATTAAAACCAATGCAGGCATTTTGCATTGTTTTTTAATTAGTGTTTTAATAACTTAGAATCCCTTTAACTTACAGAAACCAAACACATACCATCAGAATCACAAGACTTTCAACTTACCAACATTATATTCATTCTATTATATTCAACTTACCAACATTATATTCATTCCTCTGTATGTGGAATTATTTCTGAGTAATTTCGGGCACAAAAAGAGATAATTGCATTAAAAAGGCATTAATTACATTATTCACGATGTAAACACCCGTTAGCGCTCACAGTGGACGGCATCATGCACAAAAATGTTGTTCTCTTCCAGAAAGGCCAAAAGTAGCTAATTTTATAGGCCAAAATGAGTCCAAATTTGCTCAATATTACCCGAACATTTAACATTTCTTCATTTTCAATTGATCAGAAAATATTTTTATCCCATTATATAATGTTTGAGACTAATCACTATGTAAAATAAATATAGAAAAATGTGTTACTATCAAATAATTTTATTCTGTATCCAGATAGATACCAAATGGATTAAAAAAGTGTTTTCACCTGCACTAACCTTATTGTTCCTCAGCACTAAGCCATGCAATGTATCTGCAGAATAACAATTCTGCAAGTCAATAAAACAGTGAGTTCGGTCTTGAGGAGTGTTCACTGTGGTTTGTTGAGTTTAACATATGATGTGATCAGTGTTGATAACTGCTTCCAGTGAAGTGGTTTCCTCATTATGGATATGTGAGAGAGAAGTATTGAATGGAATCTTTAATGTTGCTTAGGCTCTGCAGGTTCCACTTATTTGTCATGTGGTGTAAAATATCTATTGGCCCAGTCTCGGTCGTAACTCAGTTTTGCCCCACCCTGATCTCGTTCTAGGTCTAGGTTTACGTGGCCTTGATCCCAACTCTACTTGTTTTGAGCAAGTCCTCTTTCTCTGAACTGTTCGTTTATTAGTGGAAGAGCAGTGAAGTAGAATCTAGGGCAGAACTGTTAAACTTCTCAAAACAGAATATTTAAATACAGCTTTCTCTCTTTGACAAGCCTCGCACTAAACCCTGAGTTCCAGATCCAGCATCCAACATTTCTGTAAAATGTGTCTTCTATAAAATATTAAACTTCTATATAACAACCCATGGGTTAGCGAACTCACCGAACCTCCGGTGCTGGGAATCCTTTTACAATGCAGTCCAGCTGGACCTTGCTGCCCTCGGCCACTTCCCTGCTCTTCAGCTTCTGGACGAAGTGAGGCGGCTCGTAAAGCAGCTCCATGTTCTCGGGTTCCATCAGAACTGCAGCTTCGCTTTCTGTTTCACAGCCAGGCTCCTGTTCCTTCATCCTCGTCCCTCCATCCTCCTTCTTCTCATCTGTGTTCATCTCTGCTCTGAATTCCAGTGTGTCACTGTGGAGAGCGGTGGCCGTCCCACCTCCCGCTTCGCTAAGGAAGGCCGTGTGGTCGGACTGGGGCTTGCCGTGGATTCGGCTGCGATGCGCTTTGCAGGATCGAGGCCGGATGCGCTTGGAGCTGTTGGCCTTGAAAAGGGAGGAGAGCTCCTCAATGAAGTCGGCCGCCTTGTTGAGGAACTCCTTTTTGGACTGCGTCTCCAGACCATATGGACTGTTCCTGGCATTTTTCCTCGAGTCTGCCACCAGCTCTCTGGAATTCCTGCTCCTGCCGCTGTTGTCCTGCTTGTTGGTCAGCTGTAGTTGTCTCTCGGTCATGAGCTCAGAGCTCTCAGGGCTTATTTTGAGTTGAGGGTTGGAGTAGGAACTGCTGTGCAGATGCAGTGTGGAGCCGTCGCCCTGCTCGTGGGGCTCATTGTGGACGATGGATTTTCGAGCAAGATCAACGCTTTTGTTCAGCTCATCCTGGCTGAGGAAGGCAGACACATCGGGGGCCAGAATCT
Organism: Distichodus sexfasciatus; assembly: GCA_032718565.1. Lineage (NCBI taxonomy): Eukaryota > Metazoa > Chordata > Actinopteri > Characiformes > Distichodontidae > Distichodus > Distichodus sexfasciatus. Next base: position 1,017,477 of record JAVGVS010000147.1, on the reverse strand, counting down.
CCTCTCGAGTCCCGGTATCATCTGTTCCCCCTCTCGGACCCCCATAGAAGACGCGAGGAGAGTCTGAGCAGGCCAACTCACTGTGTTTTTGCTGAGACCTGGTGAGGTAACTCTCTCGCAAAAACTGTGACAAAGATATCGGCTGATTCAGGTCATTCTCCTGCATGCTGCTGTAAAACACAAGGTGTGGATTCTGGACTAACTTTTCCAAAGTTTAAAACTTACACACAACACAAACCCAAAACACACAGGGTTATCTATGCAGTAAATACACTTTATACATTTCTCTGAGTAAACTGTAACAATACTGTAACTGTGTCACGCGCACTCCAATCACGTGACCGACTTGAGAACCCAGAAGTAGACGGCATGTTTCGGGAAGTATATAAGGAGTCTTTTTCTTGTGGCTCGCCGCTCAGTCATTGAGTCACCAGCCCAACCTCCAATTCATGTTGGCATCAACTGTGACTACTCTCAGTTATTTGGTTACCTCCTCGATTGAGTTTGTGTCCGATAGAATGCAGATTCTCATGGGAATGCTTGCTCTACGCATTAGAGAGTTCTTAGATCAACTTGTGTGGTTCTCCTAGCTACTCGCATTTACTCTGCGTTTGGGTTAACCATCCACACTACACGGACTAACAGCTAACGGCTAGCATTGTAGCATATCCTCCCAGATCACTGACAAACTGAAAGAGTATAGAACGGAAACTTGCGTGTGGAATCAGAAATGAAAGACATTCTGGGCAAAAACACTGGCAGCTTTCCTCATGGAGAAAAGACCTCCCTGACAACAAGGAACACTTCAGCAACATTTATCTTGGTCACAGCAGCAATATCACAAGGTTGAGACTCGTCTGGTGTTATGACCATGTAGGGCTTTAATCACAGAATAGTGCAACATGTTCTCTATCAAGCTGAAGATTAAAGGAGCAAGAGATTAAGCTGCAGACTGAAACTGAAAGCAGTTAAAAGCAGCAATCATCCCTCTGTGCATCCGGACAGAGCCCAGTCGCTTGCTGCACTTCTGGATTATCTCCTGGATCATTAATCATAAAATTTGGTAGAAAGACTTTTCCACTCATTAATGTTATTCACTGTAGTGAGTGAAAGAACAAAACCACCAGATAAACTCACATTAGTGACACTAAACTCATGCAGTACAGGACACGCAGTCTCATGTAACCACAGTTCAACCACATCATCAAATCAGTATATTTGTTTAAAACACAATGCTGTCAAAGCCCCTTCCCACTTCAACACAACTTTTGAGTTTACTGTTTCTACTGTACTGCTACAGTTCTACTTTTAAACCCCAATAACACTTCTTTTTTTCCTGTGCAAATCTCACTACAGCGAGATGGACAGTACAAGAGGGATGTGGTCAGTGAAAATGGTTTGCGGCATGCCGCTAAAGAGACTTGATCAGTTTCTCTCAAATCCCTCGGTCACAACAGCTGACAAAGAGCTGTGAAAATGTAACAACAAAAACTGAATTCATCCACACATTCCCATATATTCCATTAAAATTAAAGTTAAATATTGTGCGAAGAGCAACTTGCATTTTATCTGATCATTTTGGACCTTCATCGTCGTCCATTTTCACTTGGATATAAATATAAATATGTGACGACTCACACACATACCAAACTACACTTCTCATCTACAAAAATAAGGAGTCAGAGAACAAACAAAAACATGGAAAAGGCTGTTGCTGTTTATTAACACCACAGAACAGCCATGAGCATAATTCTAACTGTAAATGTACACTGAAAATGTAGTTAAATGAGTTAGTAGTGGACCTGCCCATATAAATGATATATCATTAAATGTCTTAAAACTGTACTAATCTACTATATTTCCAAAAATACTCATCATTTTCAACAAGTGAAAGTCAGTATTATGAAATAAATATCTAAAGTTTTCTGTAATGCCAAGTGTAATTAGTTTATTTTGGTGTGTAGAAGCGTCTGGTGTTTACCTAGACTGTCATCATGACTGTGAGAAAGCTCATTTAGGAAGCAGCAGCTGGAAACGCAATTCAAAAGTGCAAACACAAACACACACATTAACACACACACACACACACACAGAGAAAGGTCAAAAGGTCCCACAAATTTGGCAGGATTTAGCACACAGGCTTCACACAGAGTTAAATATGTATGTTAAATGAGTGTTAAAACATCCCGCGCTGGTAAGGGTTCAGCATCCTACACTCAGCTTAATCATTTCATTCTAATCTTAAACCTAGCTTAATTAGAGAGGGGTTGGCATGTTGTGAAGACTTCCACTGCTGCTGTAGTGTGTGGTTCTGGGTATTAGTCAAAGAGGTTGTGGGTTCGAGTCTGCAGCTCAGTCCTGCCTCCAGCGCAAACACCACTAGAGCCCCTGAGCAAGACCTTTAACCCCAAGCTGCTGCACTGAGACTGTCCCTGAAAGTAGGAGATGAGATGAGCTCTGGATGAGAGTCTGATACTCCGATTGCTGTGAGTGTAAATGTTGATGTTTTACAGGAGCAGTAGATTTTAATGACTCTCTGAAGAATACTACAGAGATGTTTTAGGGTTTTCTCATTTTCCTCTAAACTGAATCATATGCAAACTCATCCAAATTATACTATTGATATTTTACTGTGTGATGTTACAGCAGTACAGACGCAGTAAATAAGTGGCTGATGCTTGAGACAACTGCCTTGAAATATTATAGCTTGCATTGACCAACAGTTACCAAATCCATTACATGTGGTAACTGTTCGCTATATTAGTTCTAGTTGGACAAAGTAGCGCTGACCACAAACCCACCCAGCGTCCACCTGAACAGCACAAATCTCCCATGTCTGAACGTTTCCACCACATATTTGTTATTCTGCCGAAAACAAGTGCACATGTGAGGAGCACCTTCACTCCCCTGATGCTTGGAGATGCTTGGAGATGGAAACACAAACGCAGGAGCTTATGCAAATGAAAACTGCCAGTCGTTATAACACATCTACAAACCTCAAACCTACAACATGATGCCAAACACATCCATATAACCACTGCCACATGGACTTTACATGAAGTGTCATACTGCATTTCAGTTGTGTGGATTCTTCTGTCTTGTGAGAATATTATCCAACATTCAGCCTGAAAAACGACTCTAAACAGTGACAGCGTGTTACTGAATCCAGAAATGGTATCTGGCTGCAGATGGTACTGACACTCAACTACGTGCAATTAATGGAGGGAGTAAAGCTGTTCCAACAAGGCTGAGCTGCAGCTGCTGCGCTCACTAGTCCTTTCCAAACACACTCCAAGCCCCCGAGTCATAGCTAATTATAGCAGCAGGTCATTTTATCCCCCAATATGCAGGAAAACCAATCACAAAGTCAAAAAAGAGGCAGGAAATAGTTTGTCATCTTGAAACAATCAATTTGAAACATTTCTTTATGGCTCATGATATTGGTTCAGCAAATCCTATCAATATTTTACACTTTTTAAACAGACACTGAAATGAACTTTGCGGTCATTCAGACAGAGTTCGGAACAATTTCAAACTGAATTCACTTCACACATAAACTTGAGTGAATGGAATTATCATCAGCCTGTAAGAAAGTTTACCTTCAATTCCACCCAAAGTGGCAGATCAACACTGAGGAAATCAGACTCTATAGTAGAAATTCTGCTTCTCCGCAGGACACATCAGACCCTGATTACAAAAAGCCAGCAGCTCTCCTTCTTCCCAGTGAAAATATAAAACGTAACCTTGGAGTTTGCAGCAGCAGTTCGGCGGCAGCAGCAGGAGAGCGGTCATCAGCAGCAGTGTGAGTGTGGTGGGGTCAGGGTTATTTTGAGGGAGACCTCGAGGCAGAGCTGTGGTAAAACCCCTCCTCATTGGCCAAACGCAGCCATGATGCAGCAGCTCAACAATGCTGAGTGACAAGGAACACTGCAGCAACCTGTCAAAGATGTCCACACTATTTCATTAGTTTAATACTGGAGTAAATGATTGCATTAAGTTTAACAAATGTTTTTTAAGTAAAGAATTAAACCCTGTGTGATTATGAAAATACCAGTCTGAAAACACAAATACACAACACTAATACCACCAATCTGGAATAAAACTTTTCATTATTAGCTTCTGCTGTACGTGCACAAGTTATTCCACATGAAATATGACTGCAAATAAAGCTGTCCTCTCACTTTTGTGGCTCTTCGGGGGCTCGTGTGAAGCTACTGCGAACGATATCTGTATTAAAAAGCTTCTTCATGGCCAAAGAAATTTTTGTTATTTTTATAGTGGTCACTGCTTATGTGCGCAACAAGGTCTGTCTGTCTGAAGCTGATGACCAGACCATATGAGATCAGGATAAACACCACAGACGACTCAACACAGCCAGTCTAGTCCAGCTCTCTGTTAGAAGAGTTCAACGTGTTTAAAGGGAAAACAGCAACACCAGCAGTACATCTCCATCTAAAGGAGGATGTGAACATCAGGGCAAGATCATCAACCCTTAATGAGCTGTCAAATTTCAGACACATTAGTTACTGGACGGTCTGACCATTTCCTAAGTAGAGTGCAAGTCTCTCTGGAGCAGCTTGATGTTAAAGATCTGACTTGAATGTTATAAACTTTATAAAAGATACTGTTTTATTTAATTGATTGTATAGGTTTTTCATATTGAAACTGTCACAGATCACATGCACATTCAGTGTAAAAGATAACAGTAAGACCATGATTTTAGGTCAAGTACCGCATCCTAATTGTCTCTCTTTCCACTACTAGTTTAAAGTGTATATTTTATATTCTATGTATATATTCTGGAGCAGCACAGTGGTGCAGTGGTTAGTGTTGCCACCTCACAGTGAGAAGGTCCTGGGTTCTATCCCCGGGTAGGTCGCAGGGTCTTTCTGTGTAGAGTTTGCATGTTCTCCCCATGTTCTTGGGTTTCCTCCTGTAGGTTAATTGGTGACTCTAAATAGGCCTGTAATGTGTGACTGTGTTAGTGTGTGTGTGCCCTGCGGTGTATTGGTGCCTGACCAGGGTCCGCCCGTACATTTCCAGGATAAGCTCCGGTCCCCCCGCCATCCCGATTGGGATTGAGTGGTTCAGATAATGAATGAATAAATGAATGTTACCTGTTCTATGTGCCTTATTTATTCTTTGTTCCTTGTTCTTTGTTCTGTTGAAACTGGAGCCACGTCGTCTCGACTCTCTGTATATATGTACAGTATATAGCAGAGATGACAAAGTTTACTTTGACTTTGATTTTGTCGCTCAGGGGCCAGCGATGGTAGTGATGAAGGAAGGACAGAGCAGCGCTAGAGCCGTGTCTGAGTATTTTAGCACTAGAGCAGCAGAACGTTGGTGATCAGGAGATCCTGCTACTGGTGAAGTTGACATCAGGCTGTCAAACTGTTCTTTTGCACGTGCATCAGGACGCTTCTCATCAGCTGCGTTGTCCTGCCGTGTGTGTATGTCTTCGCTCTTTACCAGACAGTAAGACTGTGTTTGTTGCTCTCTAATAGCAAAGCAAGACCAGATGATACTGAACAGCAGTGTGTGTGTGTTTATAGCAGCTATTCCATGTGTTATATTCCAACACCTATACACCTGATTCAATTTGCTGATTAGAGGAAACACAGCTCAGCACGTGACAACACTGTGGACTTGTGGAACATATTATTTTATATCACTGTAGAATAATGTGTGTAGTTTGCAACTTCCAGATTAGATTAAGACCATTTACTCCAAAAATATTTGGAATTTTGAAATAAGCATGGTAAAGTTATAAAAGAACATTGACTTGTATATTTTACACAGACACACAGCCACAAAAAAAAAAAAAAAAACCAATCAATCAGAAATGAAGTGGTCTCTGCTGTTTGTATTTAAAGTGCTAAATGCTCTAGCTCCTCAAAATATTTTCGAGCTGCTCATAACATTCTGCATGCAGGTCTCAGCTCATCCTCACAAGTACTTCGTCGATACCCCATTCACATCTCAAAAGTAAAGGTGATTGTGCGTTTTCTGTTGCCGCCCCCAAAGCTCTGGAAGTCTTCCATTGCACATCAGGTCCTCGCCCACAATAGATTGCTTTAAATCTAAAGTATGAGGTTCTTTAGTTGGTTTTGTCAAGCCCACTGTCTTTTTACCTTTGTTCATATGTTTTCGCTTTCTTTATTTACTTAACTTCTTGCATTAGATTGTTGCTGACTTGCATTTGATTTGATGTCTTTTTTTTTTGTTATTTATGCATTTTTCTACATCATACTAATAATGTTGTACTGTGAAGCACTTTGGGTCAACTCAACAACTCAAAACAGAGTATTCTTTTTTGCACAAAGAAATGATAAAAACACTGATAAAAGCCGTCAGGAGAAACCTAGTAAATAAAATAATGACAGGAAGAAATGTAAAATTCAGAAAGTCATTTATACACCAGCAATGTTATTTACATCATTCATCTGATCTCATCTGCTTGTTGTCTGATTGGCATAGTTTGAGGCTAGTTTGTAAGTAGTAAATGCAAGATGATCATTGTGCCGTCTGCAGGCATGACAACTCTCCAACAGGAGGAGGTAAAAGCTGCTCACAGATGTGCAGTAAAAGCCCTGAGAGCAGCAGAATAAAAACCCACAGCTATAATCTCTCTGCAAGGGTCAGTAAAAGTCCAGCTCACTCCTGATGTTGGACACCTGATCAAACACATGCTGTCACACTGAACCATCAAAGCAGAATTATCAGACGCGTGGAGCTCGGTTCCATTTCTGCGTTTTGGCCTCCAGGAAACAGTCCCAGTCTCATACTGAACACAGTAAATTTTCTTCTGTCACGATTCTTCATTAGCTCTCTTCCGTGACTGGTCTCCTCTGTGAAGAAAAAAAACAAAGCTCAAGTCCAGAGTGAAATCAACACTTAAAGACCTAATGACTCAAGATTAATGCTGCCTGTTGGACTAATACAGCAAAGTATACGTGCAGCACTGAGACGTAGACAGCTGGGTCTAACATCTAACATTCACATTTTACATATATGGCATTTAGCAGACACTCCTGACCAGAGCAGCTTTCATTTCCTAATTTCAGGGACAGTCTCCCTGCAGCAACTTAGAGTTAAGGGTGATGCTCAGGGAGCAAGCGATGGTCCCGAGGCGAGTGTCCTAATCACTAGGCCGCCACCCACATTTAACATGCATATCCTCAAAACTACTATCTGTTTAGTTCTTCTTCTTCCTCTTTCGCCATTTCCCTTCAGGGGTCGCCACAGCGAATCATCTGTCTCCATTTAGTCCTATCTTCTGCGTCCTCTACCCTCACACCAACTAACTTCATGTCCTCTTTCACCACATCCATAAATTTCCTTTTTGGTCTTCCTCTCAGCCTCCTGCCTGGTGGCTCCAACCTCAGCATCCTTCTACCTATGTAATCATTGTCTCTCCTCTGGACGTGTCCAAACCATCTCAGTCTGGCCTCTCTGACTTTATCACCAAAACAGCTAACATGAGCTGTCCCTCTGATGAACTCATTCCTGATCCTATCCATCCTCGTCACCCCCAAAGAGAACCTCAACATCTTGAGCTCTGCAACTTCCAGTTCTGCCTCCTGTCTTTTCCTCACTATCTGTTTAGTTCTAATTGACTCTTACTTTAGACCATTCTATTATTAATACTTTTTTTAATATTTGCCAGCAGCAGCAGTATTTTATTTTATGTCTATCACTGTTGCCTCCTTTAGTAGATTTATTACATCCACTTTCACTCTGTCTGCAGTCACTTTCATTTGGCATATGAAGTGTGATCAGGTGAGGAGTGGTGTGTGTGTGTGAGAGAGAGAGACCTGGAGAAGCCATTGAGGAACAGTTCCATCTGCAGCTTTTGGTCCTGAGCTGCGTAAAGCGCGAGTTGAGACTCGAGGGAGGGAGGATGGATCTGGGGGATGAAGCTGGCGAAGAGAGCGGGAGATAGTGGCGCCCAGTCTGTACACAGCAAAAACCAACACGCATGACTCGCAGCTCTGCGTTCTGCACTAACGCACAGGCTGAGGCTGAGCAGCACCGCTTGTACACACAGCACCTGTGTTATTTTCTGTGCATCTGGTGTAAGTGTCTGTGCCGCAGACATGGTTAATTATGAACATACTCACCTGGTCGCAGCGAGTACAGACCCTTCACTACGCTGGCCATCGTGGACGGTCGGACCTGAAACGGCATGCTCTGGGCCTTCTCCAGGAGAGCTGCAGGAAAAGACGAGATCCACCATCAGACTGATATTTGAATTTAACAACCCCTAAGAATGTGTGATCAGAGACATCAGCAAAATTAACCAATTACAGGACAATTTACACATCTCCAATTACACAACCCTAACCCTCACAGAAAACAAAGAATATCCACAATAAGCCCGGCAATACAAAAATACATCAGGGTCAATGATAAAGTGAATAACAGCTGTAAGTCTCAGATTAGATTACTCATCTGCAAAGAGTGTAAAAGGTGGATAATCTTAACCAAACCAAACAAAAGAGAACATGTACATACATATTAATGTGTTGACATGTTTTTCTGCAACGTGGTCGGAGAACAGCTTCATCAGATCATCCCTTAGGTCTCGGTTGAGTTTAGTTTCAATGTAGAACTTGTTCTTTAAAAGTCAAAACAGGAAGCAAAGAGAACACAGATTTAGACAGACTCATCAAACAAAGTGCACTTCATGCTCAGCTGTGCTGATAACAGCAAATAAAGAAAAGCAGAAATTACCATGTAGATGAAGACAGGAACAATACACTCAAGTGCAGCTGTGTACTGCGTGAGGGCTACGTTGAAGTTCTCAATGAAATTTTCAGGAGGACAACTCTGTAAGAAAGTGGACGCTAGTGTCACGTCTAATAGAAGATGAGACTAAATAAATATAGTGGTTGTTGTTGAGGTTCCTGAACTCAAACATACATGCAGGTCTGAGGACACTCGCTGCAGGTGAGATGCAATCTTCCACATCAGGTCATTGTAGAGAAGTTCTGAATGTTGCTGACACACACATTTGTAGACATGACTGAGGAACCAAAAAATGAACCCTTAAACGTTGTAAACCAGCAGCATTTTCCTAACCTTTCATTTCTACCATGCAAAAGTTTCCTTTATTTTCTTCTATTTGCTCCAACAGAGAATCTACACTGTGACTGTGCACTTTATTACCTAGTGTTTACATACTGCAGAACTACAGGAAATAATTCATGTCATCACACACTATTTGACACCAGGAACCTACACCTTGTTCCCTCAGGCTGAACAATAATTTTTAACTCATGCAGGACAGTCTCTCGTGGTCAGGTCACCTGTTCAGCCTCCAGCTGAGGCTAACAGAAAGATCAACACTGCCGGTCTGTTCCAGGTGCACAACACCAACCTGTAGATCTGCTCGTAGGAGATGGAGATGTGGTCCATGGGCCTCTGGGTTAGAAGGTGTTCGATGGCTCGCTCCAGTTTGGGCCAGTATGTTGTCTTGTAATCTTCTGCTGTCATTGCATTCATCACTGTGTCATAAAAATATAATCACTTTCTATTCACAGGCCGGACCTTCACTAAGACCTGGGCTTAAACATTACATTTACAGCAGGCTGCACACATTACCTGGAATCCAACAGATCTGAAGCAGAACAGCGCTGTGTCTCTAACACAGCAAATATCGTGTACATGGTTTTCAGCCATATTCTAAATTTACATTTGCAGCATTTGTCATCCAGAGCGGCTTCCATCTCCTAGCTACAGGGACAGTCTCGCCGCACCATAACAACCACTGCACCACCACCCCCCCACTGTCATGGCATTGCCATATTGACCCTCAGCAGCGTCACAGCAGTACACAAGAGCAGCTGAGAATTTCCGGGTCTTTACAACCCTAGCTCAAATAAAGTATGGAAAGTTCCTTCTCTAGGTTCCATGGTGTTTAGTGCCAGCTAGGCAACAACAGATGTATCACTTAGACACCTGTATCTTCATATCTAAACGTGGATTTAAATTTTCCCATGTTCACTTTTTTAATGAGGGTAAAGTTGTGTGGGTAAAGGATGTTTATTTAAGCAGAAAACTCAGATCAACTTCGAGTCATCACATGTACTGCTGCTCTCGGCATCCTTCATGTGAGATGAGACTCCAGCTGCTACTGTTCAGATTTCTATGCAACTTTCTATCTCTACAAAAATATTAAAGTTATTAAAAAAAAATTCAAAACCAGTCTTGTGGAAGGACAATGATCTCTACGTTGCACCGCTGGTTTGATATCATCTGAAATGGTAAACTCGCAGTAAGTATTCTGAATGTTAAATGAACGTTGAATATTAGTATTATCACTAGAATATTACAATTTCATAGCGACCAGACTCTGAGCAGGCTGCAGGTGACTCTCCGTGCTCTCTCACGCTGACTTACTGAACTTTGAGGGCGAGTTTAAGCCCCGGGTCTGGACGCCCGGTTGCCCCGGTTCTCCGCAGCACTGTTGCCCGGCAGTGAGCTCCATGTCGCCGGGAGAGAGCGTCGTGTCCCCGGGCGGCTCGGTGGGACTGGGGCTTCGCGGAGCGTGGCCGTTCGGGCGGTAATTGTGGTTGTGGTCGTCGTGTGAGAGCTCGTCGTCCTCCATGTGGCGGAGCGGAGCGGGGCTGTGCGGTTAAAGCCGTTTTAACTCCGTTTTCGGGACGTGTTTACGCTCCGCTCCGCTCGTCCCGCTGCCGTGAAGCTCGCCGCCACGCGCACTTCCGCATACGCACGAGACAAACTAAGAGTCCCGCGGTTACGGGCCCGGGCAGTCACTCACGGCCCGCGGTCGAGGCGCCACTGGAGCTTTTTAACAGCTGAATAACTGCTTTTATTGCCAGTAGAAATAAACACAAGCAGTGACGACTCTAAACGTGGTTATTTGGTCAGACACGCGTGGGTCTTTTGTCCGTGTCTGTTGAGTTTGTTAAACGTTCTGTTTGTGCTGCCTTTTAGTTCCGCAGGTTCGAGTCCCAGCCGCCTGTCTAACTCCCCTCTCTCTGCCTGTATGTCTGCTGAAATTATTCGTGTAGATGAGATAATTATGGTAATTATTAAATAACCACTATGGTGCGAGCACACTAACCCTACTGGATTTTTTAAAACTCTGTTTTCTCCTCAGACGTTTTTAAAACCGTGTACAGCATTTGTTATACACTCTTATCCATGTACTGGTTACAGGGACAGGTCCCCACTGCAACTTGGGGTTAAGGGTCTTGCTCGGGGCCCAGTGCTGGCAGTACAGCGGTTAGGGAGTTGCCCCATGAAGGCAAGGTTGCCCAGGTTGCTCCATGAATGCAAGGTCCATTCCCAGACCAGTAAAGGTACCAGTAAGGTACCTCTGAGAACCCAAGTTCCTGTAATTAGGAAATGGAAGTCAGGCTGGATAACAGCATCTAATCGTTTTCTGAAATGCTTAATCCTAATTAGGGCTGCAGGCAGCAGAGACTACTCTGGAACTTTGGGCACAAGGCAGAGACACCACAGTGGCCACTCAAACCTAAAAACAAATCACAGTCCACCTAAATTCCATGCCTTTGGACAAAGGAAGGAGCTAGATTTGAACCACCAACCTCTTGGCCCACATCTGATCATCTCATCATTGTCCCTGAGATCTCTGCACCGGCACTAAGCAGCAATCTGCTCCGTCACGTTTGCATCTGATCAAATACAACTGAAGGGAAGAAAAAAGTCCGATCTGCAAGTTTTGCACATACAAAATATTTTATCTGCAGGTTATGAGCTGCCAGGTGATGAGAAGATGCCACAACTGAACACGGTTTGGGATGGAGACTGACGAACCAATTCTGAAAAGACTAGTAGGCTGGTGAAAGGTGGTAACTTGTCTCTAAGTGTTACAAAAGTGGAAAATTATCTTTGTTTTTAAAAATCCCTTTTATCACTTATGAAAGGCAATTAATTCCACTATTAGTCCAAACTGAAACATTCCCCAGAAAACAAACTTCCACTGTACATCTAAAATGCAAACATTTACAGAACTTGGAGATGAAAAATTAAATACAATTTCTCATGTAACAAACCAAACCTCTGGCATGCAGCAGACAGCAAAAATACAGATTCCACCATCATCACTAGGACATTACCACATCCAACACGTCACTGCTGAGGTAGATTAAATTGTCTACACGTTAGCAGATGTTTATGCTCATCCAAGTTTTCTAGAAATTTATTCCAGGATTATAATAAAGATTTTTGTCTGTTAATCCCACTTTATCTGCACTGTCCTTGATGAACTCTGGCTCCTGCTGGTATGTGTTTGGGCTGTTAATGTTCTTGGACAGGTTCTTGAGGATTTTATCTTCTGAGCTCAGCTACACTGGTACCTGCCTGTACTTGCATTTACTGGTGACTGTAATCCACAGCTCTAAACATGGAATATATTCCAAATTGTAGATTTACGTTTGGCACAAATTTTGCAACTGATCGGATTTGACCTCTGGCCGACTAGTATTAATAATTTAACTACAGGTTTCAGTTGGTCAAACTGCTTGCATCTGCTCCATTAGATAGTAGAGATAGCAGTGCCCCAATCATTTTGAAGGGCAATGTAATAGTCCAAAAGAGTGACATTAGGAGAAAGGTCAGTACAAAGATATACAGTCTAAAACAGAAGTGAGCACATAAAACATACACACAGTGCTTATGGAGAAGTGAATAGTGTTGCTGACTGTGCTTTATACGTCTGCACACAAGTGTAAATCCTCTGTGTTGCTGTCCATGCGAAGGCCGGGTGTGTTTTTATTTTCGTGGTGTGTATGTTTGTCTCTGTCCTCTGCATCGTTTCCAGCTGCACCCTCTTCCTCCTCATCGCTCTCCTCCTCCTCCACAGAGTCTCCACTGTAGCACGATCCCTCGCTCGCGCAGGAGCTGGACGTCTCGTCCTCCGAGCAGGAGTACACCTCGGCCCCTTGGAAGATGTACCGATTTGGAGCCTGAAACAAGTACTGGCAAGCTGCAAAACATAAGAGGTGCAGATATTTTGAACTGTACACTGCCCGTTGTTTATTGTATATATGTGTGTGTGTGTGTGTGTGTATGTGTATATGTGTATATACACACACGCACACACACACACATATATATTTACATATCTCAGTTTTGTTATTATATGCTGCTAATACATACCTCTTTGTTACAATAACTTATACTGTAAATGTCCATGTTATTACATGCTGCTATTACATACCTCATATCGTATTGTAACAATAACTATACTGTAAATGTCCATGTTATTACATGTTATTATATGCTGCTAATACATACCTCTTATTGTTACGATAACTTATACTGGTTGCCACTTCATTGTCACATGCTCTACTCTGCTATGTACAATGCTGCAGCTGCACTTGGCACTTTAAAAAAATCATCTCTTTGCACCTGTTCTGCCCTAGCACATTTTTACAATTTTTACAATCTCAGGTTTGCACACTTAACTTTATGTTCCTTATTGTATAATATATAGTTTTTATTTTTGTCCTGTTACCCCAGCCCCCGTATTTAAGTTAGTATTTATGTTTGTAAGTTTGTATTGCGTCTCTATCTTCCTTGTCTATTGCACAGTTAAAAGAGCAGATCAGGATACATTTCACTGCATGTTGTACCTGTATAACTTGCACGTGACAAATAAAGAATCTTGAATATATATACACACATACATACATACATATATATACACATACACACATACATACATACACATACACACATACACATACACACATACACACATACACATACACACATACACACATACACATACATACATACACATACATACACATACATACATATATATATACATACATATACATTATTTATATATATATATACACACACACACACACACACACACACACACACACATATATACATATGCATATATGTGTATATATATATATATATATACATACAAATACATGTATGTATGTACACACACACACACACACACACACACACCCGCCCCCAAAACAATGTATAAGAAGAAGAGTGTATAAGAGAAGTCTTACTGCCGAGGCGTTTGCTGATTGGAGTGCGATGTAGTGGGTCGAGCCAGCGTTGCTTCCTAAAGCTGTGGTTTGTGTGTTTCAGAGCGTCTTCGCTCTGCTCCTCCGGCGTCTCCTTCTCCTGCTCTTGCTCTTGTGTGTTTGTGCTGGTGTTTTGGGTGGGAGTGCCGTGAGAGGGGGACGAGCTTGCGGCTGCATAAGGGCTGGTGGTTTTGGGAGATGTCGGGTGTGAACTAGAGTCCTGTTCCTGTGCTGCAGCTGTAGGACTGTGTGCACTGGCATTTCCAAATTGCAGATAAGGCTGTTCTTCCTCGGCCATAGGAAGATGGAGGTTCGAACTCTCGGCTTCGGGCAGTGGAGCCTTCGGACAGGAGAGCTGACCAGTGACTGACTCCTCCTGCAGCACTGTGTTGTGCTGAGCTGGAGTTTCAAGCTGTTCAGGAGGAGGATCAGGAGCAGGCGGCTTCTCTGTAATTTCACTGAGTCGTGAGGAGTTGGAGCAAAGCTGCTGGAAGTCAGCGTCAAGACGATGGCAGAGCTCGTTGACGATCACATCGCAGTCACCCAGCAGCTCCACATCAAAGTTGAGGTGAGGCAGCGGCTCGCGGTTGATCAGAACTTGAGGCACTTCATGGGGAATGGAGCCTGAACACAGCCAGAGAAACCAACATTAAACCACCTTATAACTGACACAAATACAAAGGCTCAAGATTCTGAAGACATCTGGTAATAAGGATCCAGGAGACTCTCCACTTTCCTCCCATGATGCATGGTTTTTCACTGTGATTGCTGAGTAACAATGTGATAAGGAGGGGGAATGGTGCTCAAGTTGTAGTAACAATTATCCACCTTTGTCAGTAGCATCCCTTTTATTCTTCATATTATCGTTCATTCAACGGTTCAAACTTTCACATCTATGCTAATTATCTTCATTTTTACCTTTTTCAACACTTCATCCATTTTATTCAGCACACAATCATGAAATCTCTTCATGAAATGTCTGTTTAGTTACAGCACATTTAGACTGTGCTACATCTACATCTGGGTGACATTTTGTCAACTAAAGTGTGAACAATGTAGAAAATGAGGCATTTTAGCAATCCTGTGGAGTGGAACACGGAATTAGGGTCAAGTCCGATGCAGTGCTAATCAAATCCCATTCTCCCAGACACTTAGACAAAAATCACACATTTCTTCAAGGAATTCCACAAAGGGAAAAACACTCCACAGCTCCTTGCAGCAGCTCAGAGTCAGAGTTGCACTACATGCGAGCACATCAGTACAGAAGTGAGAGTGCCCAAGTTAATTCTTACTTGGAATGAGAGCGACCGGCCGAACTTTCAGGGAGGACCCAATGACAATCAGCAGGTCGACGTCGTCTTTGTCCTGCTTCATGGCTCTGTGGAACAGTTCCGGGAGGTTCTCTCCAAAGAAGACTATGTCAGGTTTCATAATAGCAAAAGGGACATCAGGGCATCTGGGGCAGTGAGGAACAACCTGCAAAACAACACAACTCGTTGCAACTCTTTAATGAGATGAGAACACACACCATTAAAGTAGAATAGAAATTAATCTTTTCATCTGAAAAACATACGCCAGCTGTCTGAGCCATTAATCATTTGTATGATTTAAGGTTTTTTTTTTTTTAGTTGTTTTAAAATTGGCAAAAAAGCAAAAATACAGAAAATATCTATGTTGAGGTGCAATAGGTGTGCTCAGCATTTTACATTAGTGCTTTAAATCATGCACGCGTTCAAGAATAAACGATCGAAAATCTCAGTAAAGTATTGTTGTGTCTGTAATAAAGGGGACGTAATGGCACTCACGTGCGCGCTCAAACACAGCGCACATGTTTACATCGCCAAAAATGTCATTTATGTGTTTTTATGCATTTACTTTCACATACAGAGGGATCAGGTCTTGCCTTGATCGTGGCACTGAAAACGTTGTGCATCCCTAATAAGCGTTCGTGTGAAATACAAGCGGAACATGTTCTAGTGAGTAAAATGAATTAAACAATGCTTCGATTCTGGAAACATTGCGGCCCAATGCCACCGATACCCGATTCAGTTGCTTGTGTATCGGATCGGTGTCATCGCTACTAGAAACAAATGTGCAGTCTGGAACCATAAGGTGTTTCATAACAGCATGAAGTGTCCAAAGAGGCAGCTCTCTGTAGCTCTCTATGGACATGCAGCTCAAACTCTTAATCTAAAGTTCAGTTTAACTCTGGTCAGTTTCATGGAAGTTCTGAAGAAATACCACATTTAGAGATGAATGATTAGGTGCCAGCTCATGGTTATACCTGTTTGAATATATCTTCTCTCACAGCTTCAGAGTCAACCCTGTGTTTGCAGACAAGGCAGGATGCTGTAGCAAAAGAACCTACAAGAGGATATTTATACAAGCAAATCAGTTATCTGTCTGTCTGAAGTTGATTTGACAAAGTAAAACTTTATTCAGTCCTAGTCAGCCTTTAAAATGTGTTGTGTCTACATTTGATAAAATCATAAGAAGAAATCTTAATGGACTGTATGAACTGAATGTTTTGCCTGAGCAAATACAGTCAAGAAATCTACAAAACGCCACAGAGAAAAAAATTCTATGTATACTCTGCAGCAGACAACAGACAGGCTGTGATAAATGGACAGCACTTTTCCAGAGCTTATTGAGAAGACCTCGTACACACGGACTAAATCAGGGTCAAGTGATGCAAAAGAACTAGAATAAACCTGGTCTGTGTGCAGGCAGTGTGTTAATCAGACTGCTGCAGCATGGCTCAGTGTTAAACATAATGTCTTATCAGTGCCATGCTCACATTCACAAATCTTTTATCAGCTTCTAGTGAGCATCAGAATGAGATCTGCTGGTTGCTCAGCAACACCGAACTAAACACAAGCCTCCAGTGCAGCAGCTTCAGGTATGACTGCAGCCGTGCCGTAATAATACACTTTGCATGTACCGTGACACTGAATGATTCTCTTGACTCCTGCAACCTGCTCCAGAGTGTCAATGTTTTGGGTGTAATTCCTCAGTAGTTTCTCCTTCTTATCCAGCATGGCGATGAACCTGTGACAAAGAGACGGCTGGAACTGTCCAGGATAGATTTCCTGCAATTAAACAGAAGAGTCAGTGCTGACACAAAAAATTAGACATCAAAGTAGATAAAGAAATGACCAGTCTACAGACCTTCGCAAACTTGAAAAATGGCCTTGGATCCCTTCTAAAGTACTCGATGTCAAACATCGCCTGTGGGTCTGGCAGGTCTGGAAAGTCTACAGCAAGTCGAGCATAAATCCCATCTCTAGATCTGAAGTCAGGTATTCCACAAGAAACAGAGACCTTAAACAAAGAAAATGTCATCAGTCATCAAACTACTGCTATTGTAGCCAGGTTGTGAAAACGGTCATTAAATCCTCTAAACACAAACACATACAAAAAGTACATATGCTGTAAACTTCCATGCCACATATTCTGCCAGAGAGAGTACAGATGCACAAGACACATTGGTGTTTGATAGGATTTTCTTAGGAAATAGATTTCAGTCAAATACTAATGTGGTGTTGGCTTGTGATATCAGTCTAATGATTCTGATAAAACATGTCCTTGCATATCACATTGGGTCTAAACAGAACACCATACTGATGCTGTGACAATATATTTGGTAAATCCAGTTAAAACTCATACACCGGCGCCAGTTAAGACGAGGATCTTTTTGCCATCATTCAGCAGTCTGACCACATCCTCCAAAGTGTTGATGTCTTTGCGCTTCTTTCTTTTAGGCGGCTCCGAGATGTTGATGATGAACTGCCACAGTGTCATGTCGTCGAGGTGGGCAGGAAGCACAGTTTCTGGAAGCAGGTCTTTGAGAATAGCCCTTGGGTCTGTTCCACTCATTATGTGCTGCTGAATGAAACGACAGGAACCTGACAACGAGACAAGTGAAAACATTCTAATCCAGTTTTCCTGTGCACTGTCCTTCATTCCATCAGTCCACAACATTCACGCCTCTGTTGATTTTTTAATCAGCAGTATCAGTAGAGAAATAACTCACCAAACACCTAACCTACCAGTCTGAGGCTGTGGGGTCCAATCACTGGAGCTGGCGTGGGAGGAGCAGTCATCATCGTCGTCATCATTCTCCTTAAAACCTGGTGAACAAAACCCATTTGGCTGGACACCTTCTTTCACTGCACCTGGGAAAAAAAAAGATCACAACCCACTCAACCACTGAGTCTCTCAACCAGTCAAAAGTAAAACAATGTAGAAGACAAGACATCTTGGTGACATACTGGCGTCATTCTCTAATTCCACTGACCTTACCGGAAGCTGCAAATATCCTCTTTAGAACATCTGAAGCATCCGTTTCCAAAATGTCTGCAGACCTGCATCTAGCAGACTAACCAGTCCTCTCTCTTACTGCATACTCTCTTTTTTATATAGAAAACACTGGGAGTCTTTCCCACTAGCTTTCATGCAAGTGTCTGTGCATTTACTTTTTCTTTGAAAGGTTTGTTAAGGTGTGTAACTTGGCTGGCGGTAACTTGAACAGCGGTTGCTGATGTGAGTCTAGCTTTACAGGTTTGAAGGACAGATGTGGACAACAAAGCACTGATGCATGCAACTCTGGATAAGAGAGCCTACTTAAATACTGTATGTAGAAGCAGAGTGGAGAACAGACTTATTCAGGAGCAGATCTTCAGCCTCCAACTGTCTATCTCACAAACTCTTAACGGTGCGGAGCTGAAACTGACTTAAACCGTTTCTGTTCAGGTCTAGCAATATTAGTACTTTGCTGATGTGTGGTTTCCATAGCAACATTAAGGTTTTGCCTGCTGTAGTTAGTTGTTAGTCTTGGCAGCGCTGGAAGTGTAGAGTGAAGTTTAGCTCGCTAGTTACCCGCTCAGCGCGCTCCGGTTCACCGTGACTGGGTTAGTTAGCCTGCTGCTGCTACCGTTAGCGCATTAGCCGGAGCGCCGTACTGACCGGAGAGCGCGGCTTCAGGCCCGGGCCCAGGACTCAGCCCCGCGCTGGATTTCTTGGCTGCCCCGGCCTCGCGTTCCGCCGCCCGGCTGCCACTGCTGCTTCCCTCGCTTTCCTCCTCCACCTTCTCCCCGGGTAGCTCGGACCCCGGGGGGGCTGCACAGCGCTCCCCCACCCCGCGGGCAGCGTCCTCAACGCCGTCCGGGTCTAAGCTCCTCCGCGGTCTCTTAAGGAGCGGCTCCTCCCCGCCTGCAGTGCCGCAGGCTTGGTCTCGGCTCGCCGTGTTTACTCCGTCCGCCATCTTCCCGCGCTACGAGGCCGCGCTTCCCCCCACGCGCCGTGGCTGGAGATTTAAACGGAGCACGTGACTTCCGGCCCGGCCGCGCTGCGTGACGCATGACGTCATCGCGATGGGAACGTTAGTGTCACAATAAGGCTGACGGACCCATTTCACGTCATTTTTCGTTTTCCGATTTTGCTTTCAGAGTCGAAAATCCAATGAACGCAAGGCCCCCCTCCGTGTATCATTCGTTTTTCCACTTTGAACTAAAATCAAAAAAACAAAAAACGCGTGTTTTTTTCAATATTTGTTTATGAAACGAAAAAGAAAGTAACGAATAACGACTCGTTTTTTGATTTCCGATTTTGGGCTCAAATTAAAAATGGATAAAACGGGAAACACACATCCTTATTAATGGTGCAGGTGGTTGTAGCCGGAAGTAGCGGCTACAACGCACAGTAGATTATAAAAACTACGAAAATCGAGTCGCCTTAACAATATGGCAAACTTAGTGAACTACGCGGATACAGTGAGAGCGCTATTTGTGTATGGAAGCCCGTTTCCGCCAGCGTGGTTATATATATATATATATAATTTAAGTCGAAATAATGACTTAGTATCTCAAAATAATGGCTTAATAACTGGAAATTTCGACTTAGTTATCTAAAAAAGTTATCTTAGTTATCTATTCCCTATGGATTTGGAGTACTGAGCGCGAGCTATGTGTAAGGTGTTGTGAATCTACATGACAAAATATACTAAGATAGTGTTAAATGCGTTGTTACGCACATAATGTTAAGAGTAGCATGCACTCTGTCGTTGACCGACCAGACGTTCCATGTTTTTAACTTAAGCATGGACCTCGGAAGCATTTCCAAACGACTGAAATTAACGGATTTAAATCAAAATCTTGTTCGTTCATTCTGTTAATGATGCTAACAGACCTATTAACTGTTATTCTGACACTGTTTTTCTATATTAAATAATTTCTCATATTTAAAAAGCCTTGCAGAAAATTAAACAAATGTATTTGTTAAATAATGTCACCTGATGATATTCATTGGCAACTTCAAATGTTTCCCTGATATTATGTGCAGTGCATTGAGTTGGGGGTGATTACTTTGTAATAAAGTATAATTAGTAACTGAATACAAATGAATCAAAGATAGCATTGGGCATTGTTTTGTTTTGTTTTTGTTTTTTTAATACATTAAAATGTAATCATGTAATCATTGACAGTGTAACTAATCATTGATTATTCTTATATAATCTGATTATATAATGTTGATTATATGTGGGGTTTTCGAAGGTCCAATCTCTGTGGCTTTGGTTGGGGTTTGGCACGTTCTTGTCGTGTCTGCGTGAGATTTGTCAAAAAAAGCTGTCAGCAGAATATCCATCTGCTTTCAGTTTGTCGAAATGGTCCATCCAAAACTGTGTACACTTACTTCACAAGGTGCACCATCAGCGTTCAATTCTTTGATCGCCAGTACTGGGGCCGAAAGTGACACATCTATGCAACCACTGATACATATGTCATAAGGTTTTAATATGTCGTACTCAGCTATGACGCATTCTCCGTCGGTAATGATCCGGGTTTACCCCCCAAGTGATCTACTGTACTGTGTTTTCAGACATCACACATACTTCTTTACCCAAATTTTGGGTCCGTGAGCAAGACCCTTAACCCCATGTTGCTGCAGGGAGACTGACCCTGTAAAAAGGACATGGAAGTCTCTCTAGATACCAGCATCTGCTGAAGGTCATGCATATAAATGTGAGTGGTTTCTTAAGAGTTTACAACAAAAATAACACGATCAAACGCAGTTTAAAGATATAATGCGAAGTGGAGTTGTAGTGTTGCCCCTAATGGACAAACTGCACAACGACAACACTTAAACCATGTTCATGTGATTTATTGGGGTATTTTTTAGCCTTTGTCCATTTCTATATATTTTTTTAACATACAGCAATCACTCACTTTCTTCAGGAACTGTCTGACTAGTTATGTAGACAATTTTACATAGAAAATATAATGTATTATTACTTGTTGAACCTCATTCACTAACAGTCCATGTCGGGAATTTTGTTCTTAAGATCCACTTGTGCAATTTTTACTAAGATTCTGGCCTCACCAATGTTTTCCAATGATTTGTTCCAGGGTAAAAACAGAATCTACAAATAAACATTCAGATTTTATTGCATGTGTGTTTGTGCACAATATTAGCTTGTTGTGTTTTATTCAATTCTACAGTTGTGTTACATTACACTATTGAATTGTATCAACAGTGGTGAACGGGGATCGGTGTTATTAGCGCTCTCGGTAACGGGCAGTCTCGCGTGGTTAGGGTGGCTGAGTGCGCAAGCGCAGAGGCGGTGATATGGAGGCGATCCTGAGGCGAGGAGCCGAGCAGCTGGAGGATTACTATGGGCTGCTGGGCTGCGACGAGACGGCCACGGTGAGATTCTGATAGCGAAGGACAGTCACTAAGAACAAAACTCAACAAAACCACGCGGCACTCCGTGGGAGAAGGCTGTAGGAATTGAGGGCTCTGTGCTAGGTTATGGCGCAGCATTGTTTACCCTGGTGCATTTTGCTCATGATTGTGGTCTGCGGTTGACTGAGGAGTTTGTAGTATTTGCGGTGAAAACATTTCGGTTTGACATGTGTAGTAAAGTGCTCCACACCGACCGAACTGCAGTGTTTGTACACATGAGCTGATGCTGGAAGTGTGGAGGTGAGCTGTTGGAGCAGAAATCTGCTGCTGTCGCGCTGCTCGAGGCTGAATAAATACAGCAGGAAAAACTGGGCGCTTAAGTTATTGGATGTATTCTTGTTGACTGCATATTACAGAATATGTCCGCATATAAACGAATTATATCTGATTTGTTCTCTGGGAGATAACTAGGTAGAACAGCAGCTTTTAATTTTAGTGTAGCTTTACAGAATTGAAGAACAGACTACAAAACACTGATGTACTTACCTATAGATCAGGGAGTCCACTAAATGCTGTAAAGGTAAAAACGCTACCTTTTCTGTAAATGCAAAAATGTCTCCCCATTAAAATAGCTTCATAAGAAAAATAAAATAATTTATACATCATATATTTTGTCAGAAAATGCAGGACGTATATTTTGTTTATAGATGCTGGAGAGCTGGATTTTTATTTGCTATTTTAATATGTTTCTCTTTGTGTTTAGACTGAACAGATTGTGAGTGAGTATAAGGTGAGAGCTCTGGCCTGCCATCCTGACAAACACCCAGAAAATGCCAAATCAGGTGAGTGAAGTGAGATGAGAATTAGGTTGTTAGTAGGCTGACCATAACCATGACCCTGAAGCTGTTATTAAACTACAGTCCTGTGTGGTGGTTAGTAGTTGCTTAAAATAAAATGATGGACGAGCTGCTAATTCAAGGTGCTTTTGGTGTGATGTGCAGTTGAATTAAGTCTATTCCCCCCTTACAGTTACAGAGTTTCAAAAGTTGCAAGAAGCCAAGGACGTTCTCACAGATGAGACCAAAAGAAAGAATTATGATTTCTGGTTGAGGAGCAGGATCACAATACCCTTCAGCGAGTGGCAGGCTCTGAGTGACTCAGTTAAAACCGTGAGAGTCAGGATTTTTTTTCTTTGTTTAATTTTTTTCCAGCTCATTACATCTGAGTGATTATATCCATAGATACCGTTACATATAATTATATATGTCGCTGTCAGACGGAAACCTTTTACGTGCAAAACGGTTATTTTTCAGGTAGTTGAAAAAACAATGTATGTTATAAATATATGAACATTGTGTCGTAAAAATTGGTATCACATCTTAAGATATAGTCATACACTTGTGTGTAATATACAACTGTCAGGCCGTGAAGACTGACCAACAGAATTGTTTTATGACAGAAAACTAAAAATGATCAGAAATGGACTTATAAGTTTTCTGCCCAGCAGCGACAGTATGTATTTCTCACATATTTTGAGAATGCACTTTAGATTAATATGCATTCATGTGCATAGTGTTGCACCAACTTTAAAGGACATTTTCAGGGATTATATAATGAATGTGTAAAATACCATACTAGTACCAAACTTGTGCTGTATTATGACTGTTCCCCATTTTAACCAGTCGATGCATTGGGCTGTCAGGGCTAAGAAGGGACCGATGCTGGAGGCTGCAACTGATGGGAACCTCCCTGGAACCTGCTCCAGGACCAATGAGGTGGAATCTGATGACCAGCAGCTTCCTTTAAGTAGGTTTTCACCATTTAGAATAACACCATCATAGACATGTGATTAAAGAGACTCAAACGTGGAGTGTTGATAATAGTTGCATCATGTTGCACTGCCTATGAAACACATGTGTAATACATAAATATTACATATATGTATATTAAAATGTGTGTAATATGTTTCTCCTCTTCAGGTGACTACTGGCATCGCAGGTTCCGATGGCCAGGTGAAGCTCCTTCAGCCCTCTTGCAGAAGTTTAGAAATTATGAAATCTAAGCAATGTAACCATTATTGGTGGCGCTCATGTCGTGTATGGTCTGGTGTTTGTCTTGTGTACAAGAAAGTCTACATTTGTCCAGCTTTGAATTATACAGAGAACATTGCTTTGTACTTGGACCATTTATCCTGTCTTTAGTGTCTGTGTCTCTGTGTGTGGAGGGGTGTATCAGATTATATTAGGGTTATAAACCAATCCTAACTCTAACCCTATATTAGTATATTACTAATATAAATAAATAGAATAAAGACATATGTAACCATTTTCAAATTGAAATGTCATGATAATTAATGGATTGACATGAATAACCAACTGTAGAATTTATAACTTTAAATCAGGATGAGCACAGTGCAAGGTTCACTGTGTGTGTGTGTAAATGTTGTATAAATACAGTTTTATGGTCTTTATTAAAGTGTTCGCTGCTCCGCACCGTGTCTGGATGTTAGTTGGTCTGTGCGCTGGAACGGGAGCCTCACATGGCTGCTCTCGCTCATGGTCCGCGGCGCGCTCGGTGATTGGCCGGTGCTGCCGTGGGCGGGTGCGTGTGAGAGAGTGAGTGAGTGAGTGAGTGTGAGAGAGTGAGTGAGTGTGTGACAGTAGTGAGTTTAGTGAGTGTGTGTGAGTTTAGTGAAGATGGCGAGCGCGTTGAGATTGCTTCTGAGCGCGCGCTCCGCCGTACTGAGGCGCACGTGGGCCGTGATGAGAACTCCAGCGCGCGCAGCAGCCAGCGACGGAGGTGAGACTTACACTTACTTACTTGTTTGTTTGTTTGTTTGTTTGTTTGTTTGTCTTGTGTATGAGGGTTATGTATATGGGTGGTGTCACGAGGGTTATAAATATTGTTAATAAGTGTGTGTAAGCGTGTGACGCAGGTCGGCAGGAGAAACGTCGCGGTGCAGAACAACAGCAGCTGAGCAGAAAAACAGCATCTCCAGCAAATCATAACGCACACTAACCACTTTAATGTGAGTTAATGAGTTTGAGTAGATATAGATTTAGCGTGTGTTTGTAGAGGGTGAGTGTAGTGAAGGTCACTGTGGTTAATGTCTGAGCTCCTGCCCGCTTTGGTTCGGTGCCAGTTTCCTTGATGAGGCGAGCAGCTGACACCGGACTCTACTGCAGCCAAATATGAAGAAGGTCACTCAGGGAGGCCTGCTGCTCACCCAGCACGTATCAACCAGGAGCCCTAAATCTAAACCTGAACAACGCCTAACACTTAACAACGTCAAGTTTTAACAGGGACATCGTCCTCCACATTTCCTTCTCCCCAGAGGCAGGACCTGTCACACAGCTTTCTGTCAGGGACATATACAGTATATTTGGCTTGGCATTCTTCATTTATGAAAATGTTCATGATAATTAATGTTTATTTTTGTAGATATGTAATATTCTATACATTTTACAATGCTCATGTTATTTTTCCTTAAACATTCTTACATTTATACAGGATTTCTAGGGTTAACCCTAATCCTATTTTATTTTTCAATATTACACAGTCTCAAATATGAATCAGGGTTTAATTTCACTGTTGCACGTGTGTAATTATATATGTGGCAAATAAACAATCTTGCTTAAGATTAAGGTCAGACTTTAAATCATGGTCATTGGCCTGCTAGCACACAAAGTCAAGTCAGTGTTGCATGTGTGTTAAAGTAACAATACACAGGCAGTACAACAAACGTTGAGTTTCAGTAACCCTCCTGCCTGAACATAACCACACATAAATAACAATGAGCAGGTTTACTTTGGATAGCTTAGATGTACATTTACATAAAAAGAGATCACAGTTTAGAGCAGCAGTAGAAATATTTTGAATAACTAGACAATGTTTGCTGTAATTGTAGAGTGACTAGACACTTATTATTCATGTTTTCCATTTCAGTGTGTTTTTTCCTATAGGTACTTTCTTAATAGTTGGCTGTTTTCTTTGCATCTCTCAGGCATCCCAACAGATGAGGAGCAGGCAGTAGGGTTAGAAAGACGTATCCTGCAAGCTCTTAAACAGGGCAAGGTAAAGGAATGAGACATTTTTGGTTAGTCTTAATTGTGCTGACATTTTGCAACCCTAAAAATCAGCTTGTACTGTTTGCACATTTTGGCTTGTTCACTAGGACCCCTACAGCATATTCAAGCCTAAAGAGTATGCAGGTACCAAGGAGGATCCCCACATTGTTCCTGGCATCAGTGACAAGCGCCTGGTTGGCTGCATCTGTAAGCTGGGTCACAGTGCACCACCTTAAAGACTACTCTAGAAAATATTCCTAAATATTCCTATTTAATGGAGCCGAGGGGTGGGGGGGGTGGGGGGGGTTGATACAGGTAATAAGTGTGTGCACCAATTGATGTTTTCTTATGATTTCTTGTGATTTTCGTATGATTTATGTCTGTTTGCATATTAACAATGACAGCATTACCAGCAGTTATAAGATTCTCGTGAATAGGATGCCCAAAGGTTCTCGTCAGGCCTCACGTTCAGTCTCTCACCTATTGTATCTGGACTTGTACTTGTTTTTGAAGGTGAGGAAGACAATACGGCTATCGTCTGGTTCTGGCTCCATGAGGGAAACCCTCAACGTTGTCCTTCCTGTGGCTCCTATTACAAACTCATCCATCACGATCTGCCGCACTGAAACTTTCTCCAGACACTTCTCTTTTTTGGACAGTCAAACAGGCCAAACATCAATAACTGAACCTGTCTCATATTAAGTGTGTAGTAGTTAGAACAATTTTGTTGGATTTCATTTAAATAAACTTCCACTGGCACTAACTATGACTCTTTAGGTCCTGTCATATGAGTCACTTTGTGTAAATTCCTACAAATTGTCACTTATAAAATCATGTGAGTTTCACTGTCCCTTTGAATTCTT
Source organism: Distichodus sexfasciatus (assembly GCA_032718565.1). Taxonomy (NCBI): domain Eukaryota; kingdom Metazoa; phylum Chordata; class Actinopteri; order Characiformes; family Distichodontidae; genus Distichodus; species Distichodus sexfasciatus. The sequence goes on along the minus strand of JAVGVS010000147.1, from coordinate 990,816 downwards.
CTGCTTTTTAAATAATTAATTACTTCAATCAAATCATGTACCTGGTGTTGAATGTTGTGGGAGAAATGTGAGACTAAAACCTTTTTTATTAACATCTAGCAGACTGTAGGGTTTTGTTGTTTTACAACAAATTCAGGTGTCTTCCGAAGTTGATGTAAATGATACAGCAGAAAAATGTATAAAACAGAAAGGGCCAATCACATTAACTTTATCAACAGTAAAACTATTTTTCTTCTCATTATCTTGAGATCACTAATTCTGTGATGCCATCACAGCATGATCATAACCTGATTTCACTTATTTCACTTATCCTGCCTGTACTGTCACAAGTCAAAACAACAGAATGAGTATTGCTACTGGATAATTATATCAGTGGGCCTGGTTCATGAACCAGTCTTCAGAAATTCATTCTTAAAACTCAGTTACACAGTTTTCGTCAAGATTCTGACATTCACCAATGTTTTCTAATCTGAGATTTGTCCTTAGGTAAAAACAGAATCTACAAACGGCAAAGAGCATCTTATGCACATTTTACTGCATGTCTGTGTAAAACATAGCTTACTGGATTTTCTTCAGTTCTACTGCTGTTGTGTCAGGTATGACGATCACGAGACAATGAAAGTCATGATGTCGAGATAACGATGTTGAAGCAGGGCACAGCGTGTCCTATGGAGACTAGTGTCAGGAGCAGGTGTGTGCGGGTCCACTCTCACCCTCGTCCTGCGGGGGCGCTGTTCTCCAGTCGGGCGACACGTCAGCGGGGACTCGTATTTTGAAGTGAGTCGCGTGGGAAGTGAAGATCGCTGTAGCGGCGCAGCTGCCGTTGGAGTTGGAGTTGGAGCACCGGGATGGAGGCTGAACAACAGTATGAGGAGGAGGAGGAAGATTACATGTCTGACGCCTTCCTCAAACAAGTGTAAGTCCGCAAGTCCGCGTAAGTTTCACAGCGCGCAGCTCCGCTCTTCAACAGCGAACATAACATTGATATAAACACATCTACCTCCACCTGACGCAGTCCTACTCTGTACTGAGCTCTTACTGCTAACCTTCACATCTCCATCACCATAACACCAACCGCGCCCACGAGTGGATACAACACGCGGGGAAACCGATACTAAAACCGATAGACAGAGAGAGAGTGGGGGAGATAAACACATGTCACATGGAGACAACACCTACATGTATTTTACACAATAATCTGAGATGCAGAAACACTTCTGACCTCGTCTAATGTAGCAGTCGAGTTTTGGAGGTACCGAGCCGGGCAGTGGGGGTCAGGTCGCTCTTAATCTCACACACACACACACACACACAGAGCTCTAATAAATCCAGGGTTAGGGTTCACTTTATTTATGTAATTATTTTTTGACCTTTTTGAAGCTGTTTTACGGTACAGATCAGTGATTACATCTGTATGCAGCTGTCCGTGTGTTTGATGTAGAGAGTATGTGTTCATGCTGTAGTTCAAACACGTGTGATGATAAGTGTATGTTCATGCTGCAGGTCAGATGTATGTCCCGGCGTTCCGATGGTGAAGCGTGTGAGAGAGGCTCGTAGGAGAGAAGCACAGCAGGAGGAGAAGAACCTAGAGAACCGACAGCTGAGCTACAGAGAGCGAGAAGAGCAGCATCGAGACGCAGCGCTGCACAGCTCCATCAGCTGCAGCAACAAGGGCTTCACGCTGCTGCACAAGATGGGATACACAGCAGGACGCGGCCTCGGCAAACACGGTCTCTCACACAAACACACACTCCTGCATGCTCACACACACACACACACACACTCATCTGCTGTGTTCTCATAAAAATCTCACCGTTACTTTACCTAAGGAAGTTGCTGAGTAAATGATAATCTATTCAAGTCTCATTTCAGTATTAAAGTAACATTTCATCTCTTAACGACCCTCTGTATGGCTGTAAACAGGTAAAATGTAAGTTCTGATCTGTCTGGGATGAACTGAAGTAGTGCTGGGCGATAAAACGATCTCGATATTTTGTCGAGAAAAATGTGATGACGATAACGATGATAAACGTAAACTACTTGTATAAAATTCGATCACACTTGTTTGTCCACCATGCGACAGCGCCTTGAGATAGACAGTATCTCTGGCCAATCACGTAGCTTGGCATAACAGCACAACAGCCAATCGCAGCCAACGATGCAAATTTGCCCATAGCACAGGAAGAAGCCGCGTGGTAAACATAGCGAAGTGGTCACGTGGCGAGATACGCTTAACGTTCAGAGCACTTATTTATGCGCAAATAAATAATAAAATACCAACGTGAAAGTACCCGATGAGGCTTTTCATAACTTAGCAACAACAAGCCCCGAGAAAGCGCTCTGGAAGTGAGGTGTTGACAGCTCTCTTTTGCCGTTCTTTGGCAGCGGTTATTTTTTAAACAAATCTTATGACTGCTAAGCGCCTTAAGCGGAAAAAGGGTTTTTTTTTGCCACAGTGCTCAGAGCACTTTAAGTAGAAATTTGTTGAAAATTATTTGTTTAATATTGTTTGATTATTTTAACTTGTTCATTCAGTCTGTATAAGAAACAAACAAAAAAAACCACAACAATATGACAATATATCGTGATAATTATCGAAATCGATCAATATGCCAAAAAATATCGTGATAACGTTTTTGTTCATATTAGGGGTGCAACGATTATTCGACATTGTCGACAAAAATCGACAATAAAAATGGTCGCCGACGAATTTCATTGTCGATAATTGTCCCCAAACGTATTTTTAAACGGAGTGAGACGTTTTCCTTGCTTTCTACCTGTGCAATACTACCGCTTTCCCATAGAGTGCACCAATACACCGCACTCTGGTGAGATTCGCTCTTGCGCAACAGCATTCAGTGACAGCTAGAAGAATGGCGACCACAAATCAGGCGTCATCGCGTATTAAACGTATGATTTGCGCGATGCAGAAAAGGCGGACGCACGGAACGTCGTATAATTGGCTGAAATCGGTCTGTGGGCAAAGCAAAGCAGTGGTTTCTAATCGGTTTTGGCCGCTGCAGCCCCGTGTACGTGTCACCTGTTGAGGCGGGACTCAGCTTTCCACGCGCACAAACGCACAGGTACAGAGGGGGGAACGTCAACGGTCAGCTATGGTCAAGAGGCTGAAACACGGAAGTTCTAAAAAAAATAATAATACGGAATTTGAGTGTTAGTGCTAAGTTCATAGCAGAACAATAACCAAATGATTTTTATGAATCGGGAGAACAACTCTTTTGTAAGTTTTGCCAGCACACGATGGACTGCACCCGCAAGAACACGTGATGCCTAATTAAATGCTCTAAAGTCTGAGACAATTTCACCCTAGATAAGGCTATTTATTTATATCAGCAGCAAACTTTATTAAAATATGTTTTTGAGTGAACTATCTTTCTTGTCTTTATTATTTACCACAAAATTTAAATAACCTAATGCTAAATGTAAAAGCTGGTAGCTAAATAGGAGCCATTTTATAATTATGCAAGTTATAATCCGATTAGTCAACTAATCGTTTTAATAGTCGATGACTAGTTGACTATCAAAATAGTCATTAGTTGCAGCTTTAGTTCATATCGCCCAGCTCTAAACTGAAGTCATATCCCAGAGGTGAACAGCTGCACCATAACTGCAGAGGGCAGTTCAATAAACTTAGACATGAACACCTTTAGATTTCCACGCTGTAATCAGTTGAGCATTTACATATCAAATCCTGTCCACGTGTGAAATGCTGTTAATGTGTGTGGTTTATTGTGCAGGTTCTGGACGAGTGGAGCCGATTCCCCTCAATATCAAAACAGGTGAATCTTAGGGCTTATTTACACGTATCTAGATATTTTTCTAAAGGCATATTTTTTAGTGTGTTTCTTTTTAAATTGCTTTTACACAGATCCACAGAATATAGCGTTTTGAAAAATTTTCACCTTGGAGCGCGTTTTTAAAAATATTAGTTTGAGGTGGTTAAAACTCTGTTTATGTGTAAACGAAAGATCCAAACGTATAAAAAATGTGTTTATAAAAATATCTACATACGTGTAAACAGGCACTCAGTATGAGTGTGTAAAAGCTGATTACTGCTGGTGGTCTCTGATGTGACGTGTGATGAGGTCTGTGGTTTTATTAGACAGAGGGGGAATTGGAATGGAGGAACAGAAGAAGAGAAAAGCAGAAGAGGAATTAGAAGAGTACAGGAGAAAAGTGCTGATGAAGAAACAAATGGAGAAGAAATCCATTGAGGACTTCAGGTAGGAAATACACTTTATGCTGAGCCTGTGATGAGTTTTACTCATGACTTCTAGCTTTAGATGTTCAGGCCTCCTCAGAAATACATGTCCCATTACTGATACTGTTAATCTACCTGAAACTGTTGTAAGATTAGTGGAGAAATTATTTGCAAACTATTATAACTTGCAAACTATCACAATGTGTCATAAATTGATGTTGATTCGTTTTGCTTCAATTGTGAGATTTTTAAAAAATGATTCAGGACACATTTACTGCTGACTTACGATAGACATTTACATTTTACATTTACAGTATTTAGCAGACGCTCTTATCCAGAGCGACTTACAACAGTGCTTTGTAGTCCACAACTGTTCCCAGATCCATAAGCTATGTCGACATCTGTAGTTAAACCAAATTACCACAGACTAAGTTTTATACTTTAACGAAAAAGAATGGGTTAGAGGAAAGAAGTTCAGACAGACACACGTTAGTGGGTTTTTTTTTTTTTTTTTTTTTTTTTTTTTTTAAATAAAAGGTTTAAAAGGTAAATTAGTCCCCTAGATACTCTTTGAAGAGGTGTGTCTTCAGACGACGTTTAAAGACAGCAAGGGACTCAGCCGTTCTAACGGCAAGCGGAAGTTGGTTCCACCACTGAGGAGCCAGCACTGCAAAGAGTTTCGATGCATGTTTTCCTCTTCTCTTAAGTAGAGGTGGTTCCAAACGAGCAGCAGTTGATGCTCTCAGAGGACGAGAAGGGACACGTTGTTTAATAAGTGCTGATAGGTAAGGAGGTGCAGATCCATCCTTGGCCTTGAAGGCAAGTGTTAGGGTTTTGAACCTGATGCGAGCAGCCACAGGGAGCCAGTGCAGGTTCCGCAGCAGAGGTATGGTGTGTGTGAATTTAGAAACGCTGAAGATAAGTCTTGCAGCTGCATTCTGGATCAGCTGAAGTGGTCGTGTTGCTTTCATTGAAAGTCCAGCCATTAGAGAGTTACAGTAGTCCAACTTAGAGAGAACCAAGGACTGGACGAGAAGCTGAGTAGCCTCGGTAGTGAGAAAGGGGCGGATTCTTCTGATGTTGTATAGAAGATATCTACAGGACCTAGTGAGGTTGCTTATGTGTGAAGAGAATGACAGTTCGTCATCCAGAATGACACCAAGGTTTCTTGCCGTTTTTGAGGGGATGAGGGGATGATAACAGAGTTATCAAAATAGAGCTAAAATAAACTTTTACTGGTCAGAAGCTTGGGCTTTCCCCGATATTTAACCCTCTTCACCTCTTCACATAAACGGCTCTCAGTGCTTTGAAATGCTGCAGCTTTACTGGAGTCTTGAGTTAACGTTGGCATTACACCTCGATCTCACAGAGAGCGCAAACGAGGCGAACGAGAGAAGCAGCAGACAGAAGGGGATTTGCGCCGTAGCCAGCGAGCCTGTCAGCAGCTCGACACCCAGAAGGTCACAACCACAGACCTCCTCACCTCTAAACCTCACACACAGTGCTTATTTCTCTCCTCCAGCTTCAGAATGACGGGCTGCTGCTCTGCTCTTTGTTTATGTAGGGAATTACTGCACCCAGAGACAGCTGGTACTGGCCTGAAGCAGAGACAGATAAGGAGACAGAGTGTGGAGAAGAGAATGAGTCCAACAAAGAAGAGACTGATGGTGATGATGATGATGAAGAACTGACGGTAAAATCCTAAACTTTCTCTCCAAAGTAAGTGTGGTTATCTGTCATGAGATCATGTCAAAACGTCATAGTTTGTCTTTGAGCAGCCGCTGGAGAAGCTGCAGTTTGTGACGTCATACCTGCGCTCTATGCACTACTACTGCACCTGGTGCGGAACAGCGTACAACGGTGAGAAGAAAACATCACAATTCTCGTCTTCACCGGAATTTTACAGAAGCAGATTACACACATCTCCCTTTGCCCTTCTGATCAGTTTCCCTTTTACTTCTCAGATGAAGAGGATTTAAACTCAAATTGTCCGGGTGACACAGCAGCAGACCACGATGATTAACACGAGAAGCTTCACCTCAAGTTTTATAAGTTGTTGTGTTTTGTTTTGTATTTTTCTTTGGGTCATGCTTTTAAATAGACATGTTTTCATAGTAAATTGTGTAATGATGAGCCTACACATGTGTTTAACAGTTTGTCACTGTGTGAATATTCGAGTTCCTCTCTAACCTCCTGCATCAGTGTGGCCCATTACACTCAGGGAACTGACCCTGACTGGCTGGTTTTGGGTTTTGTGTAGAGCAGGAGCATCTCACTCATGTCTCGGTAGCTTACAAACCTTCAGTAAAGCCCAGTTCAGCTCCTGTAAGTCTGGCTTATTAGTGAAAGGGCTAAATTGGGGTTTGCTCCTTTATACAGAGTATATAAATATACTGTATATAAACTCATGCTGTTGTGGCTCTTCTGTTGGCTGCAGAATGAAAATCTGAACACATCAGAAGTCTCTGGAATACTAAAAAGGCTGTAATTTAAACCAGTAACAGGAGAAAGTTGGCAGAGTTCAAATCTGGAATAAACCCTGGACTATCTTAATCTTTGGTATAAAGTATCCGAAAAGTTAATGTGCAGCATTTTAAAGTAATGCCCTAATGCTATAAAACAAAAGGCAGGGGTCTTCAACCTTTTATTTTATTTTTGTTTTATTTTATTCTGATAAAAGTGTATGCATTGTCTCCATGAACCTGATTGAAGACCAATACTTAAGGTTTTATTTAAAACGTCTAGACTCTCTAATATAAGAGGTAAGTGAGACATAATGCCAAAATGCTGTAGTGTGTCAGTGATTATTTGTGATCGTGAACCCAACACAGCACACCACATCCACATGACCTCTGCATTTGACCCATCCAGTAAGGAGCAGCGGGCAGATAAGATAAGATAAGAAAGAACTTTATTTATCCCAAGGGAAATTCTTTTGTCATGAGCACGCTCAGTGCAACAAGAAGAATAAGACAAGACAATAAACAATTTAAGAACAACAATAAAATAGTGCAACCAGCTAAAAATAAATAAGAAAACAACCATAATGGATATAATATAACACCTATGAGTAATGCAATTGGCCTATGAAAGTGGCTAAGTGTCTGTGCAAAAAGAATATGATGAATGCAATAAAATGAAATAGCAAGGCGATGAGGAGATGAGACTAACATTCACTAACATACAGATGGTACTGATTAAATAGTTGAGTTATATCTGACATGGACAGTACCTGGGAGCAGTGCTTGGGGACCTAGCTCATTAGTACCTCAGTGGTACCTTTAAGGGTTAGGGATTTGAACCTGCGACCCTCCGATCCAGAGCCAACTCCCTGACCGTTACACTACCAACTGTATTCATTTTTTCTGCAGAACTTAAATATTCACCTCATTTCAGTCCGTATGTGGATGTTCCAAAACGCATTTAATGTACAATATGAGTGAGATGATTGAGGAGAATCACACCAGACTGTTTAGTTACACTCAAATCTCACTCAGTTTGAGCTGGGGTTGGGTTTGAGTCCTGAACTTTACGCGCTCCTGCAGCTTTTATTTTGAAGGTAATCGAAACTTCAAGTTCTTCGTGAGAATCGAAAGTGAAACTCGAACCAGTCGCGTTGCTCTGCAGCTCCTCTACACCAGCCCTGCCAACCCGAGCTCTCACACAACCCCAACTTCGGACTCGAGTTTGGAGCGCTGCGATGGAGGACAAACAAAGTAATTACGTGGCTTTACTCAACGAGTTGTCCCAGAAAGAAAAAGTGCCGTTGAACTACAACCTGCTGAGTTCCGACGGACCAGATCACATCAAGACGTGAGTAACGATGATGAAGACGATATTGATGATGAGGAGGATCAATTACACCAACGCATATTCAACATTCACTTAACATCCAAATTACAACTCTATTATACACTTTAACCATTTCAGTGAATGATGTCAAAATAACTATATAGCACAGAGATTAATGTACTTCGTGTTCCCGACGACTTCTTTATGAGATATTCCTCTTGTACATTTTTATTTCATACATGAAGAGTATTAACATAAGTATTGGTTGAGTAGGTTATATTTTTGTATGTTGGTTATTAAATGGATGTTGAATATAAGACTTACTTAATCATTACACACTGTGCTTTTTTTGACACTATCACAGTTTGGAGAGATTATGGATGTAAAATTAACTGTAATTAACTGAACTCGACTGTAATGACTGTAAGGAGAACTGCTGTTTTGTGTTTCTGGTGAGCACAGTATAATATGAATATAGTGATTTGATCAGTAGAGTTTATTAGTATACAGGTGTGTCACTGTCGCCTCTCCCTGTGATGAGGAGTGTGATGTGTGTTCTCTTCCTCCAGCTTCACCATGCAGGCGACTCTGAACGGCAAAACATATCCTGCTGCTGTCGGAAAGAACATGAAAGAAGCCAAGCAAAAAGCTGCTAAAAATGCTCTCAGTGCCATTGAAAAGAAGGAAGACTTGCCAGCCACCAGTTCTGTAAGAATAATGCACTCTTTCTGTACTCCAAGTTTATAACTTACAGCATTTAGCAGATGCTCTTATAACTTTCTCTGTCTAATTTCAGGGACAATCTCCCTGCAGCAATTTGGAGTTAGGGGTCTTACCCCTAAAAGTGGTAGGGCCAAAAGTAGAGCACAGTCTTTTGCTCCAGAGTCAAGTGTCCTAACCACTAGACCACCATTCGCCCCATAAACAGGAAACCACAAGGTTAGACCCTAGCCCTAAATCCCAAAAAGAGCTGGTGAAAGATATACTAAACTCCAACAAAAAACAGAAATAACTGGATCTGAAGCACGGGAGCATAAATAAAACTACCAATGAGAGGGAGAACTGAACAGGTCATGTGACAAACACAGGTATAGGTGATAACAAGGAGAAAACAAAACTAATGAGGTAAAAAGCAAAAGTGAAAACTAAGGTGAACTGGACGGCTGGAGGCAACATGAAGGTGGAGCAGATGTGACAGTGTGTCAGGATTCAGTTGGTAGTGTAATGGTTACTGCATTCACCACGTGATCAGAAGGTCGCCGGTTCGAATCCTGCACCAGTGAAGGTGCTCCTCGGGTGCTGTCCAGGTCAGCTGCCCGCTGCTCCTTCGTGGACGGGTTAAATGCGGAGCTCGTGTGGTTGTGGTGCGCATTGTGCTGTGTTCATAATGACTAATAGTCACTCACTTTCACTTATTTGTAGATAAGAGGTGACTGCACATCTCCCAGCGTCCCCAGTTTTACTCAGCCCAACTACACCTGCTGGCTAAACGAATACTGTCAGAGGAACAAAGTCTTTTTTTATGCCAATGAGACGACCAAAATGAGCTCCGAAAACCAGCAAGTATCCAATGGTCTCCTACAGAGCCACTTTTCTCACCGTTATATAAGAGCAGATTTCTCTTAAACTGTGTGTGTGTGTGTGTGAATTTTAGATGCAGCTTGAATGGCTGTAAGTATGTATGTGAAGGTAGAGAGTTTCCTGAAGCTGTTTGTAAAGGACGGAAAGAAGCTAAGGAAGAAGCAGCCAAACTTGTTTATGAAGAACTTATGAAAGAGCAAAATAACGAGGTAATCATCATGTATGACTTGAATAAAATAATAGCATTATTAATATTAGTAAGGTGTTGTTCAGAATTTCTTATTACTAAATTAAAGGCTGGTTATAAGGAATTATGACATTTGCATTAAAGGTTCGTGGAGAAAATGGTACTAGCTCCCCAAACCTCAGGTAAGAGAGCTTTCAACACATGCAGCTAACGGTCTGGATCAAGTGGGCCTGACTTACTGCTTTATCCTCCTCTTTACCTGCAGTTCCTCTCTTTGCCGTCTAAATATCAGCTCACCTTCTGGTACTAAAAGAACGACAGTGGACAATAATTTCCTTGGGCTTCTCAACCAACACTGCCAGAAAACAAAACAACATGTTGACTTTAAGCTGGTGGAGAAAAGTGGACCTGCTCACAACTCCCAGTACGTCTCTAATACGCTTGTCTAGTCTATCTCAAGATTCATTACAATACAATATTATATCAATTCAGTGGACAAAAATTCAACGTCTGCTGAAATTATAACGTCTGCTACGATACTATTTCCATTTGATTCAGTTCAGGAGCCAGCGGTTGATATGAGACAATGTCATCATGATTTAACACCATCACTTCCACTCATATCACATCACAACACGCAACTGAAATATCATTTGCCATTATAATTCCTAAACTCAAGCAGACATTTACATGAATAACAATCTTCTCTTTTAATAAAAACAGAGCTTCTGTTCTATATAAAATGACATTACAATATGTATGTTGTCTGATGTTTTTATGTTAAATTGATGTTATGAGCTTATTGATCACTGGATTGATGTATTGATGGAGGTCGATGTATCGTTACAACCCTACTGTCTAACCAGCCCATTGTTGATCTGACATTGCGAGTGACAGTGTTGTTGTGTGAAAGGTTTGTGTACAGGGCGATTATTAATAAAAAGCAGTATCCAGAGGGACGAGGGAAGAGCGTGAAGGAGGCGAAGCAGCATGCAGCACAGCTGGCCCTGAGAGCGCTGCAGGTGAGTCGCTCTACAACCTGATACACCTCAAGCTGCTGCCGCTGCTCTCACCTGGACCTGGCTTCATCTTGCTCTCCATTCATTACAGCCTCCAGATGGAGCCTCTGCACCTTCAGACGAGACGCCGCTGCATTCTACAGAGATGTACGTTTCAGTCCTAGAGCGTCCAGACTGTCTGAGTTGTAATGGGCTCTGACCATCGCTGCTGTCTTGCTGTTCTCTGTTTCAGTGACTCAGAAGATTCACACTCAGTGTTGAGTGAACCTCCAAGTACAAGTACAGATGAATTTATTGTCTTTCAATCGTCACCTTCTGACCAAATCCTCGTTCCCCCTGTAAGTGTTCAATTTTGATATAATTTCATTTTTAAAACACTCAAAGTAGCCAAAAGTATCAGGACACACCACGAGTTAGCACTGAAGTCTGTCACTGTAACAATCGACATGATTTTGGTCTTTAAGAGAGTGTGTGGTTGACTGGGGAACCTCCCGCTCACTGTGAGTCTCTCATGTAGCTGAACAGACGGTCAGGAGGAGTTCAGTATTTACCCATGTTCATTCTCCTCTGTGTGTGCTGCTACTTAGAGCTAGTGATGGGCACATGAAGCTCCGAAGCGCATATCAAGTATGAGGGGGCCTGGCAGACGAAGCCCCGCTTCGAGGCGTGTACCGTTTAAGCAGAAAACCACGTGACCGATAACAAACGAAGCCTCGGTTCGTTACGTCAGCGTTTCATCCCAAGTGTCACTTGTTGTATAAGTGGGGGTGAATCCCGCCGGCGCTTCGTGGGTTGTTCTGCCAAACGATACGCGCCTCGAAGCAGGGCTTCATCTGCCACGCCCCCTTATACTCAATACGCGCTTCGGAGCCTCAGCTTCAGATAGCCCATCACTACTTAGAGACTTATTGATTAGGTTTTAAAATGCAAATATAAATATGTGAATACATTCCAATGAGAATGTAATTACAGGTAAAACAAACAAGCCCAGTGGACACCAAGGCAAGAAGAAAGTAAGTCCTCTTCATTACACAGGCCTTGAGTTGGATTTGATTAATTTGTGGTGGATTTTCTGATCTGTGGTTTTTATTTCTGTCCAACTGCAGAATAGCTGCAAATTTTCAGCGTCCACCAGATGGCAGGATCGAGGTGAAACTCTCCCACTGGGTTCTAGAATCAGAAGAATCAGAAACTTGTCTTGCGTGTTGTGACCTCACATCTGGTCATTTTATAGGGACATTTCACTGTGATGTACTTTTCTACCATAAACCTCTGATCTTTTTATCTTTTCAGACCAACAGCCCTAAACAAGCTCCAGCCCCGGCTCAGACTCCAAAATCCAGGTAGATTACATCTGGTTTCTGTTGTAAAATATGACTTGTTTTATTAGGAATATTTTTTATAATGTTTGTAATTTTAAATGGTCATTGTATTTTAACCAAACATTTTTTATTCTAACAACTTTATAACCAAACAAAGAAATATTAACAACAGGTTTGTTCTCCAGCCTCTGATAAAATATTATATCAAATCAAAGTTAACTACAGCACATTTATAATGTAGTCTCTCTCTCGCTCTCTTTCTTACAGTGTATTTGTTTGTTTCTTTTGTGCAGGTTTGTAGATGAGTTTGACGAGATTAAAGGGATTGGTAAAGGCGGATTTGGTCGTGTTTTCAAGGCCAGACTCAAACTGGATAAGAAGTGTTACGCTGTGAAGATAGTGAAGTCTACAGAGTAAGACATTAAGACTTTCCACACTCATCCCTCGTCGGGATTTTATTCTGTTCTCAAAGTCATATTTATCATCATCTCATTATACAAGTGTACCACGTGGCTACAGTTTCTACAGAATACAAATGACAATATACAATCTCTTAAATAATAACCCTTATCTTGGAGACAGTGCAGTGTAGCATGGAGGAGTGTGTTCATCTCAGTGATGTGTGAAGTGCAGAGGAGCGAGTAAAGCTGATTGTAAATGTGTGGTTAAAACCCTCAGGAAAGCTCTTAGAGAAGTGAACGCTCTTGCCGACCTCGTCCACCCCAACATTGTGCGTTATCACACGTCATGGATCGAGGAGACGGCCTTCAAACACAAAGATGAGTCCTCCGACAGCTTCAGCACCATAAAGTAATTCACACACATCCACGTTCCTCACATTTCTCAACCAAACATCACTCGGCTAGGAGTCATTTGATTTTGTCCTTTTTATTGGTTTTACTTCTGACAGTGACGGTGGCAAGTCCATCTACATCATGATGGAGTTTTGTGAGGGGAAAACTCTGAGAGATTGGATTGATGAGAAAAATTCTCAGGAGAAGAATTCTCCGAAACGGAGGTGGAAAGCCATGCAGATCATGCAGCAGGTGCTGAAGGCGGTGGAGTACATCCACTCTGTCAACCTCATCCACAGAGACCTCAAGGTGGGTCACTAGTGGTCATAGTGTCCTGAAGCTCAACAGCAGTGGATTTCTGACCCTTCTCAACACGCTGCTTTAACATTCCAACTTGTGTGAAAGTGCATATTGAGGAATTGTTTGTTCAGTAGAACTGTGTAATGTTAAGTGAATGTGATGCTTTTGTGTGTAAATAACCTGACGTCAGCGTGACTCACGAGGTTTGTGTTGGTTTGATTCAGCCGCTGAACATCTTGTTTGACAGCAAGGGAGTTGTGAAGGTTGGGGATTTTGGTCTCGTTACTGCTGCAGTTCTGGACAGTGATGAAGTGACACTGAAGCGGACAGTTACTGGAACTCGCTCCTACATGAGTCCAGAACAGGTCAGTGTGTTTCTATTCTTCCAGTATTCAGTATGTGCATCATGAGCTCTTCACAATCCTTATTGAGATCTGACTGGTCACTGTAACTCTGTTCTGATCTCACTCAGCAGTGCGAGCAGGTAAAAGCCGTCATGTGTTAGGGTTCAGTCCTACATATGGATATGTTTTGAAGAAGCCTAGTAGTTGCATCAAAGTCTATAAACTTCAAAAACATAAAGCACAATTCAGTAGTATTTCAACAATATTTATCAATAATTCTCACACAGAACTGAAGCAAATTAAATATTAGATTTTCAAAACAAAATAAAGAGAATCTGAAAAGGGGCTTAATTTAAGAGAACAAAAATCAAATGTTACAATTCACCTGACTGGCCCCTGCATTTCTTGGGAAGTCTTCAACATCCAACATCCAGAGAGCCTAACCCTAGCCCTGACGAAGATGGTAATGATGATGATGAAGATGTTGACCTTGAAGCTCTGAGGAATTGGGAATCTGTGATATTTTATAATCATTTTAATTCCAGTTTTGGATGTTTTTGCTGTGATTTATTTGACATGTATTTGTGTGATGTGCTTTAGAAGAATGACTGCTCTTATAACCATAAAGTGGACATATTTTCGCTGGGCCTCATTTACTTTGAGCTGCTCTGGTGCATGACAACCGAGTGTGAAAGGTCCAAGGTGAGTGAAGCTTGTTGTGTAATGAAACTAAACCTTCATGTGACACTGATGAAAAATAAAAACACCTAAATGGTTGATTTTTGTGATTTAATCCACATTTTAGATCTGGGATAAAATAAGAGAAAAGACATTTCCAAAGCAGTTTGAAGAGAAGTTTCCTCTCGAAGTGAGTGTAACTTTTTCTGTCTTTCCCAAAGCGGTTACTGGACTGTGTTTGGTCTGAAATATAGTTTATTTAGATTTATGGAGTTAAATTGTGTCATTTTGTTGGATTGCGTCATTCTGAACTAGATTTTTACAGGACGTGAATAAATTAAATGTCATGTTTGTCACTCTGCTCTAATCACTGTTGTTGGTGTGAAACAGTATAAACACATCTGCCAAATGCTGAGTATTGATCCCAACAAGAGACCGGAGGCCGGAGCACTGCTGCAGGAGCTTCACAAACTCTCCTCCCTCATGCATCCCGACCGCAACTTGGACAGAAAGCACAAGAGCTGCTGAGCACTCACTCCATCATGATTTATGATATATCATATGCTTCTTGTAATCTGGCACAATCTCCAGCACCTCCGTTAGTTTTTAAAGCCCTGTAAAGTCATGCATCTAAAACACTTTTATTTGTTGCTTGCACAGTTTTAGCAGATGCTTTGTTAATGGAATGGTTTATGAAATCCCATGTTTCTTAACATTTCATTAATATTTTTCTTTTACTATCAAAGTTATTTAATTACCAGGAACTTCTGCATTTCTGAATGATTTTAGCTGTCCAATCATGTAAGGGTTTCTATGGTGTACACGGTATGAGAGTAATTTAAAGGTGGTGAACCTGCAGCACACGTCACCATAGTGCTGTGTCCTAGTAGAAATGATGTAGAATACTGTAGGAACAAAATCCAGTGCAATCTGAACATTTTTGATCTTGGATTCGAATTTTGGATTTATAAAACTTTATGAATCTCATGTTTACTGTACATGGTCCTTTACGGCTGGTTGATGCTTATGTTGTCTATGTGTTTGCATCCAAATGCTATATTTATGTGAGATGGTCCTGCAGAAGAGCTGATGAAAGCTTTTTTAACAGTTTGCAGTCTGCTGCTCATCATGTCCCACTCTTCCAGTTCCAGTCAGATCTAAAGTAAACTCTGTGCAGCTGCTCTCTGTAGCCTTTATCATTTAGAACTAATTGTTTGCACATCTTCATAAAATAAAATTTTATTGGTCAGGATTTGAAAGTGTAGAGTTTTCTCTGTGTGCGTTAGAATGCCTCTTGGTGTTGTTTGTGTATAAGATTGTCTTGTACTCATGTTTAACTCCTTTAATAACCTGCAGCTGATAAATCATGCAGCATTGTGCTCTGAACTGTAGTCCACATGGTGCTTCTCCTGAGCGCTGCCTGTGCCTATGAGATTCTCTGCAGTTTCATGTGCAGCAAGAGGCAGCTTTCCTCAAAATTAAGTGTGAAGAGATCTCTTACCTACTGTTTTCAATACTCAAGGCAAAGAAATCTGCTCAGAACAAGTCTGACAGTGCCAAGTCTCGTTTACTTACTGGGTGGAGCTGCTGGAGTCTGAAGACAGTGTCTGACGAGGATTAGCAGGAGTGTAATAATTACGAGCCCATAGCATCTCAGTTTATCACTGATTTACATGTTACATTTATTAGTTGCTCTGATCCAGAGTGACTTCCATGTCCTAATTACAGACACAGTGTCCCTCAGCAACGTGGGGTTAAGGGTCTTGCTCATGGACCCAGTGGTGGTAGTGCTGGAGCTGAATTTGAACCTACAACCTCACCACCAGCCTTCCCAAGACCCTTAACCCCAAGTTGCTGCAGGGAGACTGTCCCTATAAGAAGTGTTACAGAACTACTATCAATGTCCATGTGAAAAGCTTCCTCAGGTCTTCAGGGTTCCAGGAAATCTTCTAAGACTATGACATACTGTATAATCTAGCAGAATGTTTTATCATCTGTCTGAACCCCAAAGCAGAAATGTTGTGTATTTTGAGACACGCTCTCTTAGTCTTCTCCCCGCTCTGGGTTTTGCTCCCTCAGCTCATGAGCATCATGTGACTCGTGACCCGTCCACACCTCGACTGTTGCATCAGGCCCTCAGGGGCAGAGCAGGAGGTGCAGCCTGGAGAGCCCCCACTCTACCTCACAGCCCCTCTCCCTCTCCTTACCTGCAGTTGTGGGACAAACAGCCCGACACAAGCAGAGATAAGTCCGTCTGTTTTCCACTTGGATGTTAATTCTTTTCATAAACTGCTCTTCTTCCAGCTCTGCAGTGGCTCTGGTGCAACAGGAGAAACCACTGAAACAGGATTAAGTGAGCTTAGAGAAGCGGTGGAGCACAAGCGGAGTTTGTCTGCTGTATTGGTAGCTGCGTGAAGCTTAAGTGGAATTATGAAGAAGAAAAAAGGGAGCGCAGATGATGGCTCAGTTCGCAGAGCTCAGGCACTTTTCATTTTCCTCCTCGTTGTTATGGTGCTGATACTGTGTGTGTATTTTCATGTGTTACTGTCCTCTGTCTGGTAGACTTGAGAGAACCGTTTCCTTTGAGTTACTGTCTCTGCGTTGTTCTTTTGCTGTGTGTTTACTAACCCTAACCATACAATCATATTCTTTGTGAATGATTATAAATGTATATGAAATCTCTGGCTATCCACTGCTAATTAATAAAAAGGCAAAAATGTCAAATGTACTCTCTTGAGACGAAGTGTTATGTGATGAACAGAGAACAGGCTAAACTTCTCTGAATATTTACCCTCCTCTAAGTTTCTCAGCCTCAGTGTTCTGTGTGTTTTAGTGTCTCTTGGTGATGAACAGCAGATGGAAGATCCTCCTTCTCAGTCGTGTTGTTTCCCTTTAAACCCTATCAGTCTCTTGGGGTTCGTTTGGCCACTGGACCCTGCGGCCAGGTGCAGGAGTGTTTCTGTCCGTCGCATAGCAGCAGCTCTCCATCCTAGCAACAGGAATTCATCATAAACAAACACTGTCTTCTGATGGATGAAGTGACAAATGAAGCTGACAGTCTGCTCAGAACATTAAGAGAGAAAGTAAAGGAGGGAAACCTGCACATCGTGACACAGAATCGTGAAACTTTGAGCTACTCCAAAGTGCAGATACTTCTCATTCAACACGACTTCAATACAAGAGGCAGCTGTGCAGCCAAAGTTTTAAAGGTAAAGTAGTGGAGAACTTGGAAAAAGTATATATTTTCAGCAAACATTTAAAACATTAAAAAACTCCAACATGGAACTGCAATAAAACAGTTCATTCCAGATAAACGCATTTCTCCAGCCACTGAAAGTGACACGTAACCCGTGCCAAAAACCCCAGATTCCCTGCAGCTTTTAACCCAGTCAGTAAAAATGCCGACATGGCGCTCAGGACGAGAGTCTCAGCAGGACAGTCTCTCAGTAGCACAGGTCAGACTTTCTGCCACTAAAATCAGCTGCAAACAGGAATAAAACACACAAACCTGCACAGCGGAACCTGCAGCCTTGTGGTCAGGGCTGTAAAAGACTGATTCTGAGGGTTATCATAGAAATAGCATGCTTTTGGTAAAGCTCTCCTATACTCTGGTTGCCATGGTGACTGAAACATCTTACATAACACAATTACATAATTACACTATTTTCTGATGAGGAAAACTGACTGTAATCAGACTCTCTTCATTTGTTCAAAAGCAAAATGAATCACCATGGCAACAGCCCCACGTCACCTACAGCCCAGCGCAGCAACAGGGTGAAGATCATGCTCATGGACGATGACTCTCCTCTAATCCAGGACTCAAGACTGCTTCACCGGCCCGTATTAGCGGGAACGTCCTTGTTTAGGGCTGAATTCTGTTTGTCCTGTACCAGACTAATGTTGTCCCATATTTCAGTCTCAGAGTTCTGGGTGCACCGACACAACACACCATTCGAATTTACTGCACCTGTCTGCCCAGCTGCACAAGTTCCAGGAAAACCATGGCAGCATTAAAAGAAATCTTTGCATACTGATCTAGGGTCTGCAGCGTCCTGTATTTAGATGACACAGAGTGGGCAACCCGAGCCCAGCCCCGCTGCTGCTGCTGCATCATGTCCACAGCTGAAGCCAGACTCGCTATTTACAGTAGAGCAGCAGCTGCTTGTGGTGTTGTGTAGAGTAGCGTCCACACGGGGGCAGTGTCACTCCTGCTTCATGCTCGACTGTTTGTCACAATCACGGCTCTGAGTTAAAATGGCTCTGCTGCCATCTTCTTAAAATCAAACCAAACCCTAACAGCTGCCACAGTAACTGCAGGAAAACTGGACCTGGAGCTGTTCTGGACCATTTCAGTGTGACAGTAAATTAAGTAAAGTTTCAGCACAGTAGTAATGATGGCTCTTTGCTCGTTGCATTCTTTATGTATTCAGGCACAAGGTAATGCCACCTACTGGCAAATACAACAACTAGTTTTGGAGGAAAGTCGGACTTCTCTCTGTCCTGATGCGGTAAACGTCCGTCCAGGTGTGGTGAGAGTCGTCACAGTGATTTGTTTTATCAGAAGTAAAGTCTAATTAGCAGTGGTGCTGCAGAGTTTCTGGTTCCAGATGGAAGTTTCAGCTCATGGTGGAGGAGGAGGTTGTGATGAAACGTCCTCATTCTGGAATTTTGTGGGTGACCCTGTTTTCCCCTCCATGTCGGAGTTAACTGGTGCATGGGCTATTCTAGGATGTGCTGCATGTGGAGCAGATTCCTCTTATAGCACAGACTCCCCTCTCTCCCTCCCTCACTCCCTCTTTCAAGGGATTAGATCCCAACGAGCACGGTTGAGCTCTAATGCTAAACATAGAACTGCTCTGTGAAATTGGAGCCTCGCGAGGTGCCGCTGCAGCGTTGAGTTCCCTCTACAGCCCCGACTGGAGCGACTGTAGGCACGAACGTGAAAATGAGTCACAAACACACTTCGTTCCTCAGATGTTTCGAGCTGCATTTGGGTCTTCATTTTAATCAGCAATAAGATTCCAGCTGGGAAAAACACCAAAAGCAACTGAACTGGAATACAAGAGAAAATCATCGGCAGGGTTATGGTCCAGTGGTAAGATGCTCACTTCCAGACCTAGTGATTGTGGGTTCAAATCCTAACTCCAGCGCTACCACCACTGGGTCCCACCTTTAACCTCAAGCTGCTGTTCCTGTAATCGGTAAATGAAAGTTACTTTGGACGAGAACATCTGCTAAATAATGTAACATGATGCTCAAAGGCGGACAAAGATGTTGCTCTAAAAACAAAATCCTCATGTACACGAAACGCCACCACAGCAGAGTGCTGAGCTGCAGCTTCTCTTGGGAAATGTTCTGTCAGGGCTGCATGTAGAGGGTGGTGGTGAGAAACGGCAGACGGAGTGTGTTAATGCTGTTAGGGGATGTGGTGTTGAAGCTCCTCATTCTCTCTTCCACACACACACACACACGGCAGTGAGGGTCATTTTTGGATTAGATCTACTGGGTGTAAACTCCACACGTCTTTGGGGACTAGGGTTAGTGTGCTCAGGTTATTTTGGCGTGGGGAAGGGGTTACAGCATGACAGTGGAAAGTGGTTATTCTGGGTTCTCCACATGTAACATGAGCAGTTGGTTTTTAGCCGTAGCTCCGACACAGCCCGAGTTCCTCTAATGCTGCTGTTTGACCCCCTTGACCTCTCAGCAGTTTACTGCCACAAATTGTGGTGCGAGATGAGATTCTACCTTAATCTTTAACAGACACACTGACACGCTGCAGGAAAAGGTTGCACAAGACTGCACACAGAGCAGACAGGCGCGACGGGAAAGTCTTACTTGGCAGTTGGCGGCAGTTTGTGGTGGTGTGACTCTGCCAAGTTGTGACATGATAACACCGACTGCAGCGAGTCCAAACATCCTCCAACACCACAGCAGTTCATCGTTATTTCATTGTGAACACAACAATACAACACACAACAACATGACAACTGTGATCCAGCCATGTAGGAGCAGCGAGCAGCTGACGTGGCCAGTACCCAGTGAGAACTAGCTTCAGGACGGTACCTTGCACAAGAGTACTTCAGTGGTACCTTTACAGGTCCAGGATTTGAACAGGTGACCCTACGATCACAGGGCAAACTCACTAAGCTGATGGGACAAACCCCACTACACAGGTCAGGCTCCAATCCCACATCAACGACTCAGCAGCTGACTAAGAGAGTTCTATAAAGAGCAGAGAAAACCACCAACACATTTACCTGCCACTGGAGACATGTCCACTTCCCAATGCTGGAGAAAACATACATCATCATAAAGGACTCCTATCACCCGGCACTCAAACTGATCAAACTTCTGCCTTCAGAGAGGAGATACAGCTGTAATTAGCACACTCAACTCACACTGGAATCACACAGCTCACAGACAATAGTGCTGGGAAATTGGATTTTGGTTTGTGTTTAAGTTTGGTGTCGCATGTGTTTTATAAGCATTTTTTGAGCATCAGGGTTTTTTGGGTTGATGCTGCTGAATTCCACCGTGTGTGTCTCACAATAATAATAACGGAACCACATCCAATCATATCCACAGCTCGGTCTGGTGATGCTCCCAGCGCGACACATCCAACACAAAACAGCACATCTCAGTGAAGCGCAGAGAAGCAGAGAAAAGAAGCAGAGCGTTGCATCATGGGAAGTCTGTTAGTGCGCGAGGGCAGCTCTAGGACAATGACTCGAGAATTCTGTCCAGGTCACGTGACCATGTTGTTATTCCACCCACGTTCTCCTCGAGCGTTACGGAGATCAGACGAGAGGACACATGAGCACAACACATGCAACACAGGCCGGGGTGTGTGTGTGTGTGTGTGTTACTGTTCCCACTCAGAACGACATCACTCTTCTCCCTCCATTCATGTCTCACAGCTGATTTTTCCACTTTACACACGGCGAGTCTGATCCCGAGCTCCATCCTACACATCGGCACCTCCACCAGACAAACCTCTCCAAAAACATCATCACTCACTCATCCACCACCGGACCTCTGCTGCAGCTCACCGACGAGCCGCACAAACACACACAACCCTGCCCACGGTCATTAAGCAGACACACTAAAGTAATACAAGATCAGAAAATGTATTTGGCAATTTAAAACAAGTGCATACAGGTACAGCTAAAGCATGTTCAGTTTTGCCAAGTGCTCATAGAGATTGAGTTAGTCACATTCTACCTTCAACAGCCACTTCCACCAGGACTAGGAGTACATCAAGAATGTGTTAAACATGGACAAACAGGAGCGTAATCCCTTATGACGAGTACACACTTTTATCTTCAAAAATATAGAAACACAATGTATTCAAAAATCAAAAAAGAAATGAGACAGCAAAGTTCGGGCAGCGCACGTCCACATCGCCCGATATCTACACGTCCGTTAGTTTCTGTTTCAGATGTGTTTGTGATGCTGACATTTAGAGTCTATTTATACAGATTTGTCTTTTCCACCACGGTGTAGGTTTGAGGATGAAACCGGGCAGCACTGTGGAAGTCACGGGTCTCTTTCCTTTTTTACCTTGACGTCCCCCGCCAGTATGGTGGCGATTTCACCCTGCATGAAGGCCCAGGGCACGTTGGAGCCCAGCAGGGGGCACTTGTCGCCGCTGGGGCAGTAAACCTCGCCCGAGGCGCCCTGCTGCTTGATGCTCTCCCTGGAGCAGGGGAAGCAGAACTTGTGCGAGGACACCGAGGGGCACTGGACGAAGTGTGTGTCCTCCAGGCGCTCATGGCACAGCGTGCAGCACAGGGGGGCGCCGCCGGGCACCGACGAGTCCGGGACGCCCTGCGGGTGCGAGTGCGGCTGCTCCGCCCCCGACCCCTCCCTCGGCGCCGACCTGCGCAGATTGGCATTCGCAGCGTTGGCGCTGTTGCTGGGCGAGAGCGGGCTGCCGCTGTTTCTGCGCGTGGTGGAGTGAACCTGATTGGCATCCCTGGGTGAACCGTTAGTGGTGTCGGTCACCAGCACGAGGGCCGTCGGCGTCGGAGACGGGGCTTGGCGAGCAACGTCGGGGGGAGTGGCGCGGGACAGCGGGGACGCCGTGGGGGGGCCGAAGGAGGTTGGGGGCGCAAGTGGCAGCTTTACACCCTCACCTGGAGAAGCTGCCAGCCACTGCTGATCCACACTGACCTTCCCCACCACAGCCTCCAGCTCCGGCTCAGGGGAAGCCTTCCTCTTTGTGCTCCTGCCGTGCTTCACACGCTCTGCAAGGGGACAAAAATGCAGCTAATCAATGAGCAGTGTTTGATATGTGTCACATACACAGTTATAAAAGTAATACACACAGTGAAACAAGCCCCGATTCCTCCTGAGACTGTGCAAATGAAAACAGAAATGATCAGATTTAATACATTTACAGGAAGATTACAAGACACTAAAAATACAAATATATTTCTTGTTTATGTTGTAAACAGCTACTGTACTTGTGCATATTATGGGATGACTGTGGATACAATGGAAAGACTGAGCAAACTAAAATAGTAATTAATAAAGAAACTAAAAATTATAAGATCTAGAAAATATTTTTAAAAATGTTTCCTAAAATCTGAATCACCAACCAGGCACGGGCTTTACAGAGCTGTTTAAATCTAGTGCAGCATCGTAGCACACAAAACGCTGCCTCGCAGAAAACTGTAAAAATGAGACAAAGCAAAACGCATCACACAAACAAACAGAGGCCAGCTTTGATCAGCGGAAACGTTCCTCAACACACACAGAGCAGCCGACTCACATCAGACTGAGCAAGTTACCACTGCACCGCATCATTACTACTGATCCACCAACACTGCTGCGACACATCAGTCCAAAAACAAACAGCTGGATCCAGCACCAACAGACCAAACTGCCCCATTCGACTAAGCAGAAGCTCTCACCCACACTGACTTCCATGTCCTAATTACAGGGACAGTCTCCCTGCCGCAGCTTGGGGTTAAGGTAGTCCTCGAAGCAGGATTTACACCCACAACCTCTTTATGCAGAGGGTTAGTATCCTACCACTAGACCACCATCACAACCCTTAATTAAACACTGATACAGAGATCTGTTTGGGTTTAAGGACTGAAACAAATGGATCATTCCATATTTAATCATCACTCCACTGTCCAGTGCTATCCAGGTCACACTCCAACCTGGTCACACCTGCTCCTGCTCCAGCTGAACACACTGTTGCAGCAGGTGAAAATGGAGACCATGTGACCGCAGGTGAACACTAGACTAGGCTGTACTTTGCAGGAGGGAAAAACAGACACGTGAGTATTTAGGTATGATCTCAGCACTACAGGTGGAAATTTCATTCAAATCACAAATTTGATTTGATTCATTTCTCACAACTCATGAGCCAGCAATCAAAATAACACAATATCATGTGTTGATTTAACACCATTGCATCTTAGAAAGTAACCACAATACAACTCTTATTCCTATGTGATGTGTATCCTGTGCATGATGTGTGATCGATCTTTTCATTTCCACCTGGATGTTTATTGATAACTGAGCTAATGTACAGATGTAGACTGGTGCATCATTACCCTGCTGCTCGGTACCTGTTTTGGCAGCTTGTTGGTTGTCGAACATCATCCTCTGCGCTAAACCTCCGTCCTTCTTGAAGCGTTCGTACGGGTTGAGGCTCATCAGGTCCCGCACCGTTTTGCCGGTTCTGATCCAGTCCTCGGTCCTGATCTTGTCGCTGGTGTCCGGGGTCAGCCTCTCTCTGGGCTTGTCTCTGTCCGGCTCGGGCCGCTTAATGGCGCCCAGCAGCTCGGCGGCTCCCGGGGCGGGGGGCAACACCACGGGGCCCGACCTGCCGTTAACTGCGAGGAGTCCCGGAGCCGCGCCACCGTTTAATAAAGGCACTAGATGCGGTGGAACGACGCTGCTGCTGCCCCGGCGCGGGGTCGGGCTCTGGCGATTCAGCTCCGGAGGATCGTCCGGTTTGGAGAAGCCATTAGCATGGCCGATGCGGGGCGCGTACTCCGGGCCGAAGCGGGGCGGCGGGTACCGGTCAGGAGGAGGAGGAGGAGGCGGAGGCGGCGGCGGCGGCGGCGCGCGTGATCCCGGCTCGGACTGGAGCTCCTTCCCCGGGAGCTGCTTCCCCGCCGCGGCCGCACGCCCCTCACCCAGGCCGTGAGCGCGTTTGAGCTGACGCGCGGTCTCGATGACGAACTCCACCCGGTCGGCGCCCTCGTAGTTGACGCAGCCGCGGCACACCGGCTCGCTGAAGTCCCAGATCATGGCCCACGGCATGCGCGGGAGGTCGCACAGGTAACACGACTGCCTCCGGGACGCGGACACCGACACCGCCGCTGCCGCCGACGAGGACATTTCTGCTGTGGGGGAATAAGGGGAAAAAACCGACGGAAACCCTCTCGCTGGTTTTTCCCGCCGCGATCAGGGCCTCAGCGCGCGCTCCCGCCTCACTCCGCCGCGCCGCATCACTCCCGCACGATCACTCCGCACTCCTGACGTCACCGCCGCGCACTAGCGCACTACCTAGTGCTCCACTAGCAGCTCTGCTGAAGCGGGTCCTGCACTACCGAGGACGCGAGAGCGCGATGTGGGACGCGTCCTTAACGCGCGCGCCTTTCCGCGCCTACTCCCGAGACTCCGCCCACTACACGCAGACACACACACACAGACACACACACACACACACGAACACATACAGACACACACACACACACGCAGACACACACACACACATACAGACACACACACACACATACAGACACACAGACACACACACACACACGAACACATACAGACACACACAGACACACACGCAGACACACACACACACGCAGACACACACACACACATACACAGACACACACACGCAGACACACACACACACACACATACAGACACACACACACAGACACACACACACACACACATACAGACACACACACACACGCACACAAGCAGACACAGACACACACACACGCACAGACACACACACAGACACACACACACACACAGACACACACACACGCAGACACACACACACATACACAGACACACACACACGCAGACACACACACACACATACAGACACACACAGACACACACACACACACATACAGACACAGACACACACGCACACACGCAGACACAGACACACACACGCACAGACACAGACACACACACACACAGACACACACACACACAGACACACACGCAGACAGACACACACAGACACACACACAGACACACGCAGACAGACACACACACACAGACACACACGCACACACACAGACACACACACGCACACACACACACACAGACACACACTCACACAGACACACACACAGACACGCACACAGACACACACACACACACACGCGCACACACACACACAGAGCAGTAGCATGGGGACGGTATCTTACTCATGGGTACCTCACTGGTACCTTTACCGGTCCAGGATTTACACTACAGCTTGTGTTGTTCAGCTTGTGTTTGTGTTGACTTTAGCGTTCCATCACGACTCCTTTAGACACATAATTCTCCATTTCACAGTTGATGGGAAAAATAGTGACTAGCTGGTGTCCTGCAGGTTCTTGCTCCACATATCTAGATGAGTCCAGTGACCCTGAGATTTTTTTCCCTCCAAATCCCCCACTCAGGAAAGTGTCGCCATAGCAACTGGGGTCTCACCGCAGCATCCTGTTTACAGAGCTGCTGCTTCTATTTTTCACTTCTGATTTAGTAACGTCCCACTTTATTTTACAGCCTGTTTTGTTTGTAGATCCCGTTGATTCTGTGAAGCAGCGTGTGGTGAATATTTCACTTTTCTCCACTCATCGTGATTTCTGTCTCTCTGCTCTTGTCGCTTTAAAAGCACAAATGTTCACATCCCGATATCCATAAATGTGTTCTTAGGTGTAGAGGGGGTTAGCCTCTTTACGGAAATGCGTGTCTGTCTTGCTATGGCTTGTACTGGATGACGGTGGGAGCCGACGTGAGCAGAATGCCTTCATGCAGTAATTATAAAATGGAGGGATGGAGTTAAGATGGAGGACTGTAAGGGAGGGAGGGAAGCTTACAGCTAGGCGTGTGGAATTTGGGGCTGGAGTCTGCAGAGCTGATGTCACTGGAGCGCAGCAGTGGTGGTGGTGGTGGAGGAATAAAAACAACTCTCTCTATTCATGTCCTCTTGGCAGCACGGCAGTGGGGGGGAGGGAGATGGAGGCTGCTGGGAAACGCTTCTGGTGCCAAGCGAACACCAGCGCTAATGCTAACGCTATAGCCTCTTTGTTCTCACAAACCTGGTGTGTTGCCAGAGGCCTGCTTTCAGCTCTGCACCATGATTACTCTGGATGTAGGCCAACTCCTGAGAGCTCGTAACCGCCTCACGCCCCCTCATCCCTCCCTCCCTCTGCTGCTGGCTTCAAAGGCACTCTGTCAAACATGCAGCAGTTTCCATGGCTACAGAAAGTAGAACAGTAAGTCGCGATGAAGGAGCCGATCCTCGCGTGAAAAGCAACGGCCCCAGTCCCCGAATTAGGCCAGAGAACGACAGACGGCTAAAAAGGAAACCAAGTAAGAATCCATGTGACATGAAGAGATGAATGAAGAGCCGGCGCGTCCCCCAGTCAACCCTGAACTGGTGTTGTTTTTACAGTGTTTTAGCCGAAGCTCTAGTTCTCTACCCGATTCCCCCCCCCTCCCCCCCGCAGACGCTGGAGCAGGAGAAGTGATGCGGTTTCCTGCCAAAATCCCCAAACATTTGCACGAACCCAGTAACACTGTGCTAAAGTTCACATTTGAATATTGCAGCAGACGCTTGATTCGAGCAGCAGGTTCGTGTCTCAACGTATTGGAGAGGAAAAGTCAGAGTGCTGTGAGAGGAAGCACCAAGTACAGAGAGAAAACACAATGCAGAATAAAGTTCTGTGTAAGTTGTAATGTTTTTTATGTAAAATCCTGCCTGTTTTTCTGCCTGTTTTAAACTCTCTTACAAAAGCACTGCTGACTGTAAGCAGCTGCTGAGACCCTTGTGCTGTCCTCATTGCTGTGGTTGTCATTATCCAGCTCTCCTCCCCAAACTGGACAATCAGAACTGCCATAATGGAGTAATGCAGACATTTACATCCGGATGGAGTTTAACTCTGAAAAGTGAAGAACAGAAGGCTCTGGGTCTCATTCACCAACTGTTCTTTAGAAGAAATTAGTTCTTCACCAAGTTTTCACCAAGATTCACTTTCTTTAGAACAATTTTAGGAAGGGAGGAAGAAAGGATGGAGCCAAAGCCCCGAGTGCTGGATGAGACTTTTAGAGTCTGGTTCAATCAACTAAAAACTAAACAGTAAGAATCAAATATATACATAGAATATATAAAAGTAACATGGAAAAAGATGTTCTGTAAATGTTTACATTTAGGCCGTGACTGTAGATGTAGATATTATGGTAGAAACCATGTATTCAAAGTGTGTCTGGAGCCATATGAAAAGGTTTGTTCACTGCCACCCGTGTTTTTTTACATATGATTATGGCCAGCTGTATATAAAAATCCAACATGAAATACATAGATGTGAGTGTAAGGATGCAATAGTATCCACTAATAGTGTCTGTCATATACATGTACCATATGTGCAACATACCTGTCACAGAGCTGGTAACATGTGACCTCAACATGACAGAATCCCAAAATCTACTGATACAAGGCGTCACACACTCACTTCTTTCTGGACACATTTCTGTTAAGTCTAGCAAGCAACCCAGGTCAATGCACATCAGAACACAAAGACACACCTCCTCCCACACACACACACACACACACAAGGGTTTGTCATTAGTGTGGTGGTGTGTGACACACTGCAGCTCCTCCTGACTCAGACTCAGCAGTTTAAAGGAGGAGTGTCTCATTCCAGCATTCCAAACCACAAACACACACACGTGTGTAGACGTGAGTCACTCGCACTGATGTAAACCCTCCTGCCTGCCTCTACAACCAGGGCTGCCAACTCTCACGCATCCGGCGTGACAGTCAGGCATGCAGCCTCAATCTCACACTCTCACGCTCAAGAAAGAAATCTCACACCAACTCTGACAGTCTTCTGTGTTGTAATTTTTTTCACTCATGTGCACTAATTTCCGAATGACTATAAACGTTTCTCTGATTGATGATTCGCTCAAAACACAACACACACAAACCTGACGAAATTCCCTCTTATGTAACCTGGTCTGCATGAGTTCACTCCTCACCCCTCCATCACACCACCTCTGTCAGCTCACTGTGTGAAGTGTGGAAGAGCTTCATTGCACACACACACGGAGCAGGGTGTGTTTGGAGTGGGGCGGTGTGAGGGTGACGGGGTCAGGCGAGGTCGCTGGGCTGCAGCTGTGTGAACATCAGTGTGAGTTTTGTTCTTCATCCCTCCCTGCGTTCCTCTCATCCTGCTCACATTTACAGAAGTGCAGCATTAGGCTCACCCTGGCCACAGATTCTATTTGATTGATTTTTACACATTTTTTATTACACGAATATTTCTTTCTTTCCAACCCTTAATTTATAGATGTTTTTATGCTTTTATATTTACAATTCAATTTGCTTTACTCTGTAACAGAGCTGTACATGCTGCTCATGAGTAACAAATCAAATTTGAATTCTGAATCCTGCTCCAATTCTCCATCAACTCCAACTCCACACAATCCTGCAGCGTTCCTCTCCTCACACAGTCACAGCATTCAGCAGACGCTCTCATCCAGAGTCACTGCCATTTCTGATAATACAGGGACAGCAGCTAAAGGTCTTGCTCAGGGACCCAGTGGTGGTGGTGCTGCAGGTAGGATTTGAACCCATGACCTCTTGGTCCAGACGCATGCATCATAACACTACACCACCACATGTACTTGGTAGTGATGAGACTTGAACCCAACTCTTTAAGACACACCATCTGCACTTTATTTGGATCTTTTGTGATGATGTGGTATGGGTGTGTTGTGTTGTGTTTCCTCGTTGCTGCTGAGTGAGCCTGGGTCAGGAGCAGCAGGAATACTGGAGCTGAGAGACAACAGTGAGAGACAGGTCAGCAACACACATTTAATCAAATGAGTCAGTGGACAATTTCTGCTTCTTATGAGCTCTGTTTGTCTTCTGTATCACTCTCTCTCTCACACACACACACAGTGAGATATCAGGTGCATTTCATCATCATCTTCTTGAGGGGTTTTCCCAACACTCTCATTCTGGGAGGGAAGCTGAAGTTCCCCCAGAAACGCCTTCACCATCATCATCGTCATCGTCATCGTCATCGTCATCATCATCATCATCATCATCATCATCATCATCACCACCATCACCACCATCACCATCTTCATCATCATCGTCATCATTTATCTTTATCATCATCATCATCCTCATCCTCATCCTCATCATCATCATCTTCAGGGTGGCACAGTGGCGCAGTGGTTAGTGCTGTCGCCTCACAACGAGAAGGTCCTGGGTTCGAACCCCCGGGGATGTCTGACGGGACTCTCTGTGTGGAGTTTGCATGCTCTCCCCGTGTTCGCGTGGGTTTTCTCCGGGTGCTCCGGTTTCCCCCCACAGTCCAAAGGCATGCAATATAGGTTAAGTGGTGACTCTAAATTGGCCTCTGTAAAGTGTGAGTGTGTGTGCCCTGCGGTGTGTTGGCGCCTGCCCAGGGTTGTTCCCTGCCTGCGCCAGCAAGTTCCTGGGATAGGCTCCGGTCCCCCCGCAACCCCTGCTGGGAATACGCGGTTCAGATAATGAACGAATGAATCATCATCTTCTTCTTCTCATGATGCAAGCAGACATCAGTGTTGATCATTATATGGACTTGTTTTACACGGCGTATCATTAGTATTTAATGCAATTCACAAACTTTATTTATAAATGAATGTGTATGTACAGTAACCAAACACAGCGTCAGTCAGCAACCATGTCACGCAGCATCTCTCTCCCTCCACCCACATTGACGGTGCTTGGCAACTTGGGTGTCTTGCTGGAAGTGGAGCTCGGTTGCTATGGTGATATGCAGGCTGGTGGGAGTATCTTAGGACAGTAACTATGATAAACGTTACAGTTTGTTTAAAAGATAAATGGAGTTGGACTGAGCTGAGAGCAGACTGTGGGGGGTTGGGTTTATTGAATGATTTCATCTCAATGGGGATTCCCTCTGAAAAGTACCAGATCATCTGCAGTGATGAGAGGAGAGTCCCTTATTATTAAAAAAGGACACACTCTCAGTGGTCAGCAAAAGGTCAGCAGTGAAGCATTTTGACTCCTGACCGTGTCCCGTGTGAATTCCAGTGAATTTAAGTGAGTGTTTATTTGAACACAGCACAGCACAGAGTGCACCACAACCACATGTAACCTCTGCATTTGACTCCTCTGTGAAGGAGCAGTGGGGCGGCTGACATGGGCAGCACCCAGAAGCAATATTTGGGGACTGTACCTTGCTCATGAGTACCTCAGTGTTACATTTACCAGCCTGGGATGTGAATCAGCAACTCGTTCTTGAACTAAAGTGTAAGAGCTGAACTGATGTAATTAGACCAACATGTAGCCATGTGTGCTTTCAAGCACAACTTCATTTGATGTAATTTAGGAGTTTGGGCAACAGGAGCTCCTCAAGCCCAAGCAGACCTGTGAGACATGAGCGGACGAGACTGTGGATCAGTGAAGCTGGGAAGCCAGAATAAAACTAGCTCCCTTCTATTCATCTATTCATTCATTCATAAAACTGGCTTTGATCACTCAGGTCCAGCAGCAGCAGGAGAGTGGAACATCACACAAGAGCTGCTGCACTTTTGGAGACGTTCTCACCTTGTCGTTTAGCCACAATCACTCTTTGGCTCTTGTCAGAGTCACTAAGATACTTACACTTGCAGACTATTTATTGCTTTGAACACATCAGCTTCAAGGACAAAATGTTCAATTGCCACCTAATACATCCCCCTCACTGCCCGGTGCAATAGTCACAGATAACCAGTGTTAAACACTTCACAGTGCAAATAACGTCATGGCTAATCACTGTAAACTAGACTGGAGGTTCACATGTTTTGGAAAATTATGCTTAAAAAATTCTTGTTGCAGCTTCAGAAGCTAATTTGGAGATATGTTTCCAACCTTCATTAGGTGATGTTGTGTTGTCCAGTGAGGTGTGTAAACTGCGGTCTGTGTTTGTCTGGTAACAGGCTGTGCAGTATTCAGGGGCGTGGAGCGTCTGCGGCTCAAAGCCTGAATTCACAGTGAACATGTGATCAGTATCAGGGGAGAGAGCGGAGGGCTTGGGGCCAGTTGCCTCCACTGACCTCAACTCTGCACACAGACACAGGCCTATTAGCGCTGGGCACAGTGTTTATTCGGGAGGCGGGCAAGCAGCTCGCCAGGGCTCTTCAAACCCAACCCCAAAAACAGCTGCTCCAGACCGGATCACTCTTCCTGTGCTGATAAAATCTAAAATTAAATATCAGCATTAAGCCAAGACAATGTTTCCTCTAAATGTTCCAGGCAATTTGGGGTTCAGATTTATGCAGATAAGTGTTCTCTATTTCCTGTCTGCTGACTGGACACAGAACACACAACCTTCACACGTCTACAGAGCACTGTTCACTGTGTACAAGTCACTCAGTGGTTTGGGCTCTAAATCCACCTCTGACGTGTTTGATCCTGATTGTTCTCTGCAGGAGCAGCTCAGCTGGGGGTGACACTGCCTTTGTAAAATATCTGCAATCCATGACTTTTTACATTCCTTATATATACTGCAGTAAAGCACATTGGCCCTCATTTATCAAACGTGCGTACGACAGAAAAACGGGTGTACGATCATTTCAACACCAATTTCGTGATTTATCAATTTTGACGTGAGCGTAGGAAAGGCTTACGCTAAAATCCACGCCAGCTCTCAGATCGTGGACGCACTTTCCTGTCAATCAGCAGAGGAAATCAAGCTGTGTCACAGAATTAATTACATCATAGTTGGCCTTAAATTATGTTAAGCATTAATGTTTCAGGTGATGTTTATTGTGGGTTACATTTGATTAATGAACTTTCTTTATCAACTTGTCTAATTGTAAGGTTACAGACTGCCAGTGTTGAATAGTAACGAAGTAATAATACTTCCCTTCCGTACTCAAGTATGTTTTGGGAGTATCTGTACTTCACTTGAGTTTTTTTTTTATTTTGTCAATGTTCACTTTTACTTCACTACATTTCCTAATTTAATTGCATACTTTTACTCCGATACATTTTCAGCGCGGAGTGTCGTTACTCGTTACAAAAATCAAATTAGATTTGGTGTTTTCTCTGCCGCTCTTAGTTTAGGTGACCGCAACAAAAGCTGGAGGAAGCTGACCAGTCAGTGGTCTGTGAATCACGTAACGCGACGTGCACACGAATGGTGTTGGTGTTCTGTACATTCTTAAGGCTTTGAAGACATTGTTTATGTTTCGAGGGGCCAGGTCAGCTTCACAGTCAGCTTCATAGTTTAATTTACTTTACTTTAGTTTATTCCAAAATTCTGACAGATTTGTTTATAACAGCAATAGCCTACTCCTGTTTAGGTTTTTAAAGCCCTGTTTTTGAAGTGTGCGATTTGGCAAATTCTTTCTTTACCATGCTTTAAAGTGCTGAGTAAACCTTCTAATATTAAACGTTGAGACAGCGCAGGGATTAAAGTTTTCCGTCGTTATGAAGGATTTCCGTCAACTGAGTGCACTAAAGGTTAATAATGAGATTGATGCAGATCCGAAGGAAAAAAATCGGGCAGTCAAAATTCTGGAAAGGCTGTCTTTTTCTTTGGTTTAATTACGACTTAATTATTCTTCCTAAAAATAAAAATAAACATTATGGTTTCGCAGTTCGCTTAAACACTGACGGCTGCGGAGTAGGCTACAGGCTGCAAGCTATTTCCCGACGCTTGTTTAAGACGCCAGACTTCATAGTAAGGAGAAAATAATTCCCCGGCGTTTAGTGCCACATCAGTGTCAAAGGTTTTTAATGTCCCAAAACAAAGACGAGATCTGCAAAGGGGTGAATGGCACGGCCTTCTTGTTACCTGGCGTATCCAATATCCAATCCAAGATCGGAATAGAACGTATTTACGATTGGAAGTCAGTGGTGTGTCATGAAGTGTCTCATTCGCTAACAGTACCTAAAAATGTCGGAAAACAGTGGAGAAAACCCGTTGCTTAAATTGATAAAGAAGCCAAAACTCCGAAGCTCAAGATTCAGGACAGTGGCTCCGGTGTCGCAAGTGCTCCGTTAAAAATAAATGAATAACAGCATGGCCGAGGTGGCAGGGGCGTTTGGTTTAAAAATAAATAAATAAAAATTTTAGTCAGATGATTTTTTTTGCTTTAATCCATGACAGCGTTCTGTTATTAACATTTACTTGCACTTGTACTTTCATTACTCAAGTACATAGTTATAGATTACTTGTAATACTTAAGTACAGTAAATACTAGATACTTAATGACTTTTACTTGAGAAGAATTCTAGTTGGTGACTTGAACTTTTCTCAAAGTAAATTTTTGTGAGAGTATCTGTACTTATAATTAAGTGTGACTTTCGGGTACTTTACGCAAGACTGCGGACTGCAGTAATTGTAAATGTTCAATGCGCAAGGTTACGTTATAGGTTATACGTTATAGACATGGCTACCATATTTTTTTCATATTTTGTCATTATATTTGCTCAGCAAAATGTTACCATCAGGGAATTTTATGATATTGATGGGTGTCCTGGTGTGATTGGTATAGACTGTACGTATGCGCGTCTGAAGTCGCCATCAGTGGATGATTATGCGCAAAAACGGAGACAGTTCATTCAGCAGTTCTTAAATGTGAGCACTAAACACTTATGTTTGGGATACAAGACAGAACGTTTGTAGACACTTTATTCTTGTTTATTTTTTTCATGGTTTCATTTGTCTTTTGTGTCATTAATTGAAATGAGAGAGCGGTGTATCTCAGCTAATAAACGACAGATCTCCGACTGTCTCTGCAGGACTTATTCAGTCAGGACCCATTCTTTATTGTGCTTGTACAATCACATTGAAGGCCACGCTTTCTGTGCAATAGTAATATTAGAAAAAGTCTTCTCTACCTCGGCTGTAACGATGTCGATTTCCTCTTTTTGCCGCCTGCCGTTCCTCAGTGTCGCAAAGTGTTTGTGCGCGGCCCCGTACACCAAGAATAAATGGGGGCGCGGCGTGTATATTACCATTGGCTTGAGCCGCCAGATTGATCAGAGGTAACGTGCGTACGCAGGGGTCGGCGCAGGTACACCTGTTTCATCAATCACACGTGGAACTTGTCGGATTTTTTACACCCAAATCTACGTTCGTATTGATAAATGAGGGCCATTGAGTTCTGTCTAAAAGAATGTGCTATATATAAATAAATTTGCACACGTATAGGGATGAACACGACCTCTCGAGAATAGTGACCTGGACGCGTCCCACCGAATCTGTCTTCAGGCTGCAACATCCAAACACAAATCAATCATTTACAGTACAGCTGCTCAAATAACACAGAGTTACTACAGGAACACAAGCAAATGGACTCCCTCCATCAGGAACAAACTCTTTAACGGAGCACGATGACGGACGCTCTCTGGCTCTCATTTACACTTACATTTACAGCATTTAGCAGACGCTCTTTTCCAGAGTGACTTACAGTGGTTAAACCAAATTACCGCCAACTAAGTTTTATACTTTAACGAAAAATGGGTTAGAGAAACGAAAGTTCACAGACACATGTTAGTGTTTTTTTTTTCTCGGCTTGGGTAAGACAACATAAATAGTAAAGGGTAAATTAATCCCCTTGATACTCTTTGAAGAGGTGTCTTCAGACGACGTTTGAAGACAGCAAGGGACTCAGCAGTTCTTACAGCACGAGGAAGTTGGTTCCACCACTGAGGAGTCAGCACTGCAGAGTCTTGATGCATGTCTTCCTCTTCTTTTGCGTAGAGGTGGTTCCAGATGAGCAGCGCTTGATGCTCTGAGGGATTGGGTCTCACTGGAAACTCCAACTCCTCAGGTTATATAAAAATAAAAGCAGCAGCAGGAAGGACACGTTGAGGACAGTGACATCACGACGGTAATAACCCTGACTGCTGTAAACTGGGTCACATTCACGTGATCAGCAGCAGCTCTGTCTGCAGAGAACGGCAAATTTAACCCGCAATGATGTATCACCTGTGTCAGAAAACCTCATTTACAGCGGTCATTGTCCACATGTAGAGCTGCACTTCATCCTCCCTCACGTCAGCCTGAAACACAGGGACTTGCTAAAAATCTGTTCTATAAATCTCAATCAGGAGCAGTAAATATTTCAAAATCCAGCACTACAAGCAGTGTTAATATAAAAGCCCGTTTGCAACATCGCCACCTACTGGGAAACAAGCAGCACTATAAACCTTCCACAGCCGCAGTTTCGAAGAAAATTTAAACACTTGCAAATGTCTTTATTTCAGCTTGTAGTAAACAAGTAAATACTGTGACTCATTTACAAAATGTTTTAATAGAAGCTTTTATTTGACAAAATCATTTACACAAACATGACCCAGATGAATAAATACAAGAGCAGTTGAGGGATCAGTAGATGTGTACTGATGCTGAGTGCTGTACTCTCTCTCTCTTGTGTATATGAAACTATAAACGCATCAATTATCACATCTGCCCACAGGGTCGTCCTTGGAGCGGCTCCTTCACTGTTTCACATCCAACTTACACTCACATCTCCATCTCCACGCTCCTGCTGAACAAGAGCAAAACTTTTAGTCTGCAGTTCATCAGATCTTAATACACTCACACACATATCCTTGTACTTATGTAGTAGTGAGGACCTCCATTGACTTCTATATTACTGTATCTAAAATATACTACACCTAACCCCAAACATAACCTCAGTAACCAAAAGCTAATCTTTCTACACTTTTAGTTTTGCAAATAAACCTGTATTATTTTAATTTATTTCATTTTTTTTTTTGGTATAAGCAGTTTAAAGAAGTGAGGACCACTAAAAAAAAGTCCTCACTTCCCAAAAATGTCCTCACTCTGCTGGTTAAAAACTCATTTTGGTTAGTACAAGAAACACACACACACACAGCAGGAGAGACTGGAGTGTTCTAGAGGTGAAATAGCTGAAGATTACAGTGAGACGACCCTCAGCTTTGGATGGTTCTAGATGTTTCTCTCGCACTCTTGCTTGTCCCAAAAGCTACAGTCAGCAGGTGGGGGGTTTTGAAGAATGCACAAGAACACAAACCTGTTAGTCTGACTGACACACACGGAGAGTGAAGCTAACTCTGCTAACGCTAATTAACCACTTGTCTATTTTTTCTAAACGCACGTCGATATTTCTTGTACATTATGAATTAAAATAGAAAACAGATCTAAAAAGCAACACATGGAGAACTTTGAACCAAAATTAGTTTTATATTTCAGATTCTACAAAGTAGCCCCATTCTACTTGGACGACTAGATGTTCTTTTTCTGCTTTCCCCTCGCCTGAGTTCGTATTGTAGAAAAAGCAGTTAAAACTCCTCCGCTAGCCCGAGTAAGAGCGTCATGCAGCTGTGTGTCCGTGTGGAGTTACAGTAAGCGGTGGTGAATAAAAGTTAGTTTTATCTTCTTACCTAACGCACTCCATTAGCGCGGTGCACGCACGTGCGCTTCTCCCCGCCGGAAACGCGCTGCAGGGCTTCTTTTTCCGGTGCACGTCAGCTGGCGGGAGCGCGCACGCTTTGAGCGCGTCCACGATAAGCACAACCAGCATCTCGCGCACGGGCACGCGCAGCATTCAGCAAAACAAAATGGCGGTGCGAAAATCCGAAAATCAACCAGACCACAGTGACACCACACAAACAGTACATACACAGTACAGTACAACACAACTCAACACATTAGACTTGTAAACCTGAAAAAGGCCTCTCAGATAAGATGTAACGTCTTCAAGACCATAACATAACTCATATTGTTTTTAATAATTAGTTATGTAGTGTACTGGGCCGCCAACTTTTCCAAAAAACCTTGGAGTGAGATTTTGGGGTGTGTGTGGCCGATATCGGGAGCGGGGGTTGGAAAAGCTGCCGACGAGTGCATCATCATTAGGTGCGCCACCTACCATAGAGGAGTGTGCACAGGAGGGATCACCTCTCCGCCTGTTCAGCCGCGCGTAAGGCATAACTGATCGATCGCAAGTGGTGTTTTTCCCGACGCAACGGGCAGCCAAGCTGAGACAGATCAAACTGATTTTCAGCGTGAGGAGTCGGAGGTATGGCGTGAGAGCGTGTGAAGACAGTCAGATGCGTGTGTCTCGCTCATTGCGTGAGAGCTCGGTTAGCGAACGGCATTTATCTCCTTACTAAGACAGGCATTTTCAACTAGCAGGTGTCAGTGACTGGAGTTGAATTGGCAGAAGTGGCACTGGCTATCGTGTCTAGGTGCCAATGGCATCACAGTGCACTCTCAGCAACTGCCAGATAGTCGGAAGCAAGAATCTGTGTTCGTATTAATCAAAATGTATGACTCTGAAAGACCAAAAGCACAGTTTACACATTTGCGTGTAACTTACACATGGTGAACATCACAACACTCTCTACCTCCACAACACCATCATAACCTGATTGGGATTTCACATTTAACAGATATCTATTTAAGCTATTTTTCTTTAGCAATACACATATATAGTCTATCTATTGCCATTACTAGTCTAACATT
Organism: Distichodus sexfasciatus; assembly: GCA_032718565.1. NCBI lineage: Eukaryota > Metazoa > Chordata > Actinopteri > Characiformes > Distichodontidae > Distichodus > Distichodus sexfasciatus. The sequence continues at coordinate 952,851 of JAVGVS010000147.1, read as the reverse complement.
TGAAAGAAACCGTTTGATCATAATCTGTCAATTTCCACTTGCAATAAAAAGCACCTGGATGTCTTCCAACCGCCACATCACCACTGTCCCAAAACACAGGATAGAGCTTCCAATGTAAATGTTTCCTCGAGTTACACAACAAATCTCAGATATTGTGGAAAACCCTCATTTGAGCTAAAGACAGACACACACTTGCTCTCTTTAGTGACAGCTGTCAGAGTTTTTGGTGAAGAACAAAAAGTCACACTGTAAATGTATATTTATGTGATCACACAAACCACAGCTCTACCACACACCAAACCCACAATTAGAACTCACAAACTATGGCATTTATTTAAAACAGAGGATTTTCCTGCTTATATTTGTACAATAAATTACACAATTTCCATCCTGGGATGAACCTAATAAATACGATAGAGCTTTGCCACATTCTCACTCTCTTACACATGGTCTCAGATTTTCAAGATTCATAAAACTTTACAGTCCATGTACAGCTTGGAAAATACTTTCAAATCACATTAAAAAAGTGTAATAACAAGCACAAGTTAACAGAAGGAAATGAAGAGTAAACAGGAATGAGGGGAATAAAACAGCATGAAAACTAAAAATGAATCAAACAAAAAGACATGCGTTACCTTAAAAATGTACACAGACACTACAGTTAAAATGGTAAAACTGTACAGAAAAGTACATCGTATTAACAGTGCAAGATGTTAAATAGCTTGACTCAAAACACACCTCTTAATATACAAATGTATAACAAAGGCATACAGTTACACAAGTGCGGAGCGGTTCAGACCTTCACCAGGAGTCCAGCGGGAGCGGGAGCAGGAGGAGGAGGAGGAGGGAGGAAGGTGTGGTTACTGCTGTACACAACACGGCTCACGTTTCCTCATCAACGCAGTTACATCTCCCCAAAACCTTCTCCCCGACCAGGGACGCCAGTCTCAACGCAGGCTTTAGGAAGAGACACGTTTGTAAGGGAACATGATTTTAGGATGAAGCCTGTTCCAACAGCCCAAACAGAGACCTTTTACAGAGCACCACAAGCCACTCCATCTGCTGCCGGCCAACACCGGATCACAAGCAACTTCAGAGCAGAAATTCCATGTCTGTGTGCGGTGTGTGTGTGTGCGGTGTGTGTGTGTATACGCAGATCGTTTTACTTTCCTCTGGTAAAGAACAATCCCAGCTGCACGTTCATGCAGTTTTAGTAGATCTTCTACCAAAGGCAGCACCACTGCACCAGTTTATTTATCCTCGGCCAATGAATGAAGAGCAAAGGGGAGAGAGAAAGCAGGTGAGGAGGATGAAAAAGGAAGACGTCAGTACACGGGAGGCTACATACGGGCCTGAAGCAGATTGTGTCACTGAAATCACCGATTTCCATGAAATCTACCGTTTAGTTTTCTTTTTGTCATTGCACTTCCAAATACTGCCACGTTGACTGTTAAAACTCCCGCACGGGGCTCTGCTTTATATATTTCAGTAGTAAAATACATTTAGAATCCTGGTTGCCAGAAAACAACTTCAATTCTCTCTATCTTACCATCTACAATCATAAGATTCACTTTAGAAATACTGAATTCCACCTCTCCAGTTACATTTTCCATATAAACAACATTAATAGTAAAAAGCCCTTTGAATGAAATCACTCATTCAGGCATTCCTTCTCCTCCTCCTCTCTTCCTCCTGTCTTTTAAAAACAAGACGGGGGCGTGCGGGTGGTGATGGTAGGAGTGCAGGCTTGTCAGGATAACGCATGAGGTGAGGGGGCATCAATCCGTTTAACATATCTCTCGTAAGGCTTTTCATCAGCGTTACATCATTTCACTGATCAACATTCAGGCAGCATCACTCCCGCTGACCCCACTCTAACTAGACTGACTGACATAGTGCAGAACGCCGCCAGCACCGACTCCATCCGGCATTTAACACACGTACATACGGGCGCCCAGCTGCTCTGCCTGGACGCTCTGCACCGTTACAGCAAGTGCCTAAACAGGGACTTTAAGGCACTAGCGCTACAGACTCCCACATCCACAAGTGGCCATCGGTAAAGTTTTCTAGCTGTGACCATCTCCATCTGCACAGTGTGAAATGTGATGACTGCTGGACCGTGACTGCCGGACTAAAGTGACCTGCGTGGGCCGCTTCGGCTCTTGACGGGAGACTGCTGGAACGGGGTCAGCGTGATCCCCGTCTGCCACTGCGGTACACGTCTCACTTCACACAACGGACTGAGTCTACATCTACGTGGACATGATTATTGCTTCCAAATTAAAAACCAAACAAAACAAAACAAAAACGGGTGTTTGGTAAAAAGACTTGATGCATCCTACACCCCCTACACCCTACTCTGTTTTCAGAAGAAAGTACACTTGAGTGCAATCAGCTCGCAAACAAAAAGAGTTGTCAATAGAAAATAGTGCTTCTTGTTGTCTGGCTCCATTTCAGAATTTGGTGGTGTGGTTAGTTTGTGCCCCACTTGTGTGTGTGTGTGTACTTGTGTGTATCAGGAGACTCTGTTCGTCAGAGCCGGGGTCCTGCAGAGTGAGAGGGGGGAGGCCAGAGGCTGGGCCGAGTGCTGGTTAAGTGCTGTGTGCTGCGACGCTGCTTGTCCTCCTCCTGTCACCTGCACTCCACCGACACCCCCGAGTTCTGCGAGGAGCCCGACACGGTGGGCTCAGCCAGCGTCAGCATCACCGCCGCCGTCAGTGAGCTGGACGATGGAGAGGACGAAGATGAGGACGAGGCCACCGCTGCTCCTGCTGAGGAGGGAAGGTTCAGCAGTTTAACAAGCTGAAGACTCAGAGCAGAAACAAGAGCAAAGTTACAGGCACTGTGTGTGGTAAAAGTTCACTTTTTATCTGAAAATATTCTAGCCTGAACAGAACTTTAGGTCCCACTGCACTCAGGTCACACCTCCTCTTACAGTCCAAAGAAAAGTCAGTGGATTGGACTGAATCACCATTCCTGCAGCTCTGGCTCACTGTACATTCTGTTCTGCTATGACACATTTTAGGGCTGGGAATGTTAAGGTGTTAACCCTGCAATTAATCTGTGCTGGGTTAAACTGTAACAATTTCTAAAAACACACATTAGTCATGTGACCAAACTTCTAGCAGTACCTCTGTACATCAGGCATTTGACATTTACTGCAGAGGAAAAGTAGCCTCTTCACCCCGTCTGTTCACACAGTTTTGGGACATACAAGTGATTTATTAACAATGATCGCACTAATCACGATAACCCTTCAACCAGTAAGAACACCCACTCTCATGCTCCTTCTTCTTCATCCGCTTGCGTCTCCGGTCAATGGAGGCCACTTCAGATTTGAGGGAGAGGTAATGATTCCGGATATCCTGCAGCTTCTCCTGAAGGAAGGCTATCCTCTCCAGACTGCTCATCTTCTCCAGATCCGCTGGAAAGAAACAGGCGGAAAGAGACAGAAGGCCAGAGATCTAAGTTGACATCTCACCACATAAGAGAAACGAGGGAGGGGCAGTGGGGGAGTTCCTGAACAGCACACGGCACTCACACATCTGGAAACTCCACTTGTAGACGCGGGCGCCCCGGCCATGGGCCTGCTCCGGTTCCCCGTGTTTGTGGTATTTTTGGGAGGGGGGCGTCCGGCCGGAGCACTTGGGTGGGACGGCGCTCTTCATTTCAGCACTGCCGCTCTTGGCCGTGGGCGTTTTGATAGGACTCTCGCTGATGGACTGGTCCTCACTGTCGCTGCTGTTTGCTGCAGAGGGAGAGAGGCAGGTCAACCCTCGGTCAGGTCATTTTTCCACTGTGAGGAGCACTAGTACCCAGATCAGTCCCTTTACATCACAACAACCAGCTCTTGATCTGCATTATGTTCTGCACTTTGTTGTCCTCTGTAACAGTTACACCCGTGTTTTGATCTGTATGTCTGTGTCATGTGAGACGATGGCACCAGACTGTGAGCATCATCCCTGCTTCCACAAGCTGTTGTTACAATGAAAACTAACACAGCACTGGACAGTTGTGGGCAGTCCGGGAGGGTCAGTATCCTGCACTTTCTCACAATCTTACCTTAGAGTCACGTTTGGTGAGTAACCGTGGTGGTATAAGTCACTTTAAACACTGTTAGTAACTGAATGTGGTTCAAATCCCAGGAATCACAATTGGGCCCAACAGCAAGGCCTTTAACTTCAAGATGTCCCAATGAGACTGTCCCTATAATTAAGAAATAGAAGTGATTCTGGCTAAATAAGATCCGGTGTGAACATTCTGAGGTCAAGTGTGATGGAAGAGCTGCTGGCTACCAACCCTCCAGGACAGTAATCACCGCTCACCGTTACTCTGTACTGCACCCAGCTAACTGGTAAAGCAGCTCTAAGCTGAAAATCTACATGCTCACCAAGAACAGTCTGCTGTACCCAACAGTATTAGCATGTCCTTGTTTGCACACTGGATAAAAGTGATTTTAATTCCCCTTTACCTGTTTTGTGGTTCTTTTTGGGGTGCAAGCTGAGGGTTTTGTGGCTTCTCTTGTGTTTCTTCGAGGGTCCACCCACTTGAGGCTCTCTGTGCCGCTTCTGACTGGACGACATTGCTGTGGAATGGGAAACATAATGAGCAGGTCGGGCAGACGTATAGGGTTAAATGCCATTAATTGCTGTAACAATTTAGATTTAGATTAGAGGATGAGCTTCATATCTGCATGATTTCTGCACCTTTGGCTTTTTGCTCACTCTCCTGCTGGCTGCTGCTGCTGAGGCTGAGGCTGCAGTTGCTGTTGCTGGACATGGTGCCCTCAAAGGTTTTGGAGGGGGAGCCTGGTCGCTCCTCCTGCTGCAGTTCCTGCAGGTCGCAGCCCACGCTGTCCACCTCCACTGTGCTGGCATCAGACTCGCTGCGTCCCCCAGTGCTCTCCTCCACCAACGGCCCCGCGGGTGAGGAGGTGGCAGGGGAGCAGGAGGGCAGGGTGGAGCTCTGCGGGGGCGGGGAGGAGGAGCGTGTCTCGCCGGACGCCTCTCCGGACTCGGGTGTGGTGGGGGGGGTATTGAGGACTGAGTTGGTGCCGCTGCTCGGGTACTCCTGGCTTTTCTCCCTGCTCTCCGGCGGCTCCTCGGGCACTTGGCTGTCCTGCACGGGTTCAGTGTGGGGCTCGGAGCGGGTCTCATCATGGGAGGGCACCGCCGGGGGAGGGGAGTTGGCGGCCTCGGTGTCCGAATCTGAAAAGAGCTCTTTCAGTGTTTTCTTTGGCCACTGAGCCTGAATGCTGGACCACACATCCTTCTGGCCTTTAGTTCGGCAGCCCGGTACCCGCTCCTCTGTCCCCGCCGCTGTTTTGGCTCGCTTTTCTGGAATTTCCCAGAATCCCGAGGGCCGCCCACTTTTGGATTTGTCCTTCACCCCGTTATACTTCTTTGAGGGGCAGCTCTTGCTTTTGGGGAGGGCTCGTGGCTCTTCTTTGACCTGCGGTTCTCCAGTAGGAGCTGCCTCATCCTCAGAGCTGCTGCTGGCTCCCCCATCATCCCCGACACCCACACTCCTCTCCTCCAGCTTTTTAGGGGAGCTGCTGGGTAGCCAGTCGCCTGCTCTGCCTCCCCGGCTCTTGCCTTTGCACTGGCCCTTGGTGGCACGGTCTGGCCCTTCTCCCTTCCGCCTCCTGGAACAGGGAGTCTCCTCCTCCCCATCAAACTGCCTCTTCCACTTGCCTGTTTCAGGGCTCTCCTCTCTGGCCACTTCCTCGGTGTCCCCCCCAGTGACCGGAGTCTTGAGGCCCTCGGGACACGGCCCGCTCTCCCAGTGTGGGGGCATGTGAGGGCATTCTGGGTTGGGTCCTCTACGCACACTCTGCCGCCCTGCCGGAGCCTCTTCGTCACGGTCGCCTTCATCGTCCTCTTCGCGCTCACTGTCATCAGTGGAGCTCTCAGCCCCTGAGGGGAAAAATACAAATTAGCAAGTGGGAGTGGGACTATGTGCGTGCAGCGGAGCGGGTGGGAAGGGGACAGGGTATGGAGTTACCTCGAAGGCCGTTGAGGCTAGAGTTGATCTCAGCAGGCTCGGTTGGAGTCTGCACGTTGTCTTTATCCTCACATTGCTCCATCTTGGGAAAATCGCTGCCGGTGATGGGTTTAGAGGATCTGCTGATGCGCGTTTTGGAGGGAGAGAGATCCTCTCTGTTGTGTAATCTCTCCAGTCGCTCTCGCTCTCTCTCTACTTTGTTCTGCAAAACCAGAGAGACACTTCCAGTCGCTGCAGCTATTATTCAGAATGTTCAAGAAACTGTGAAACACACTAGAAATGTTCAGTCATTTATAAAACAAGGGGAGCATATGTTGACCTGGTGGAAGTCAAACACACCTTTATTTTTTTTCGATGCTTTATTTTGGGAACATTCTTATTAAGCACTCGAACAATCTTATCAGCTTTAATCCACTCGTCGTACCTATAGGGAGAGAGACAGCCGTGTAAACGCTTTATAAGTTAGATGATCACACAAACACCACAGAACACAAACTCACAAACTTCTACACGTCCTGATCACTCCAACACAACAGTCTCTGTGCTACACTAGAGTCCCCCCCCCGCACACAGTGCAGATAGTGTGTTGAAGTTTTTGGTGATTCTGTTCAGTTCCACTAAACTCTGATATTCAGGAGCCCAGTATCAGCTAACATGGCGTTTTCTACATGATCACAAACATCAAGTGGGATTTTAATCACTAAGTCTCTCGCTAAGTTTGTTAAATTGGTTGCGTTTCCAAGTGTCTCTGAATTTCTCTCTGGACACGGTTGTGGATGTGCTGGACAGAGGGGAACGGCTGTGTCCTCTGTTCTACACATTTTTTTATGACTGAGGCGTGCACAATGCATCAGACAGCGGGGTCGCGCCAGGACATCATCGTTACTGTGACAACGCCCGCTTTCAAAGCGTTTGATCTGTGGATGGGATTGGGTGAGCAGACGCGCAGAATGCTAGCGACGCTTCGGCCAAATGTCAGAAACACACAGGCTGGCTTTTCTCCCCCCGCCCCGGTCACTACAGCCGACACCCTGGCGGCCAAACGGGCGACAAATTTTTAGAGCCGCACCCTACCGTCAATAGCAGTGGGGTCTGTGCCTGTCTAAGCGAGGTTGGGTAGGTTTGGAACATGCACACACGTGGGCCCCAGGGTCCTGCCTTACCTGACGTTCCAGCCACAGTAGTGCACCAGGTAGAGCACCTCTCCCCCCTCCAGGTCTGACTCTTTCACAGTGGCTTCGTACGTCTTCTGATTGCGGCCTCGGCCATATCTCACCTGCACCTTCACGCCAGGGGGGTAACACTCAAACTCCTCCCCCTCCTCCCACTCCTGACTGCTGTCATCCCTGCAAGAAAGACAATTCAGCACCTCCTCGCCCTACACCTGGCCCCAGCACAGCAAAATCCCCCACCAAAGTGCCACACCTATGGCCCCATGCCGCACCTCTGCCCCACTCACCACCCTACAGCTCCCTAACGCCACGCTGAACACCGTCAGTACTGGACTACTCCCACCTAGTGAAGCTCGAGCATGATGCAGCTGCAGTCAGACGTCCAAAGTATATAACTAAGACAAAGGATTTTTTACAGAATTCATCATACACTCCTATTACACTCCTCTCCTAATTACATGGACAATCTTCCTGGAGCAATTTGGGGTTAAGAGTCTTGCTCCAATCTTATGATCACCAATGCAGGGTTTCAGTCTCTTAGACCACTGCTCCACCCCAACTCAGATCTACTAAGGGTTAGTGGTGGTCTAGAAGTAGGATGACTGGCTCTGGACCAAGACATTGTGGGTTTAAGTTCTACCTCCAGCACTACCAAAACTGGGTCCCTGAGCAAGACCCTTAAGCCCGAGTTGCAGCAAGACTGTCCCTGTAATAAGGACATGGAAAGAGCTCTGGATAAGAGTGTAAATGTAAATCTAAAATACATCTCCATGTGTTGAGACAATGTCACTGTGTTTGTTTGAGAACTGGGTAATTTCATTGTGTCTTCCTCTGGTCTAGTGGCAGAGTCCAGTCGTGACCTACCCTCAGCACTACCACCGAGCTCCTCAACAAACCCTTAGTCCCACCTTGCTCCAGGGAGACTGTATTTAAGAGATGGTGGAAGCTCTGGAGGAGAGTCTGATAGATGTTGGAGAAGTAAGTGACTTTGTGGAGACCAAATGGTGGTGGCCTAATGGTAGGGAGCTCTTTAACAAACACTGTGCTCAACTAGTCAAAAGCTCAACGCCTCAAGGCCCTTCTATTGATTTCCTCCTAAAGAATTTAAGCTCCCATCAGCATGCTTACAGAAACCCAAAGTGAGTTTAAAATCAAGCACCAACTGTAAATAGCAGCAGGTAGAAGAAATCAGCCTTAGCTGGCTAATAGTACCACTAGGGAGGGTCAGTGATCTATTAGAAATTGAATTTTGCTATAATCATACAAGTGCCCTAGACTTGCCGTGAAGAGAAATTTCTAATGTCAGACCCTACACCTGCCGATTCTATCTTTGGCAAGGAAAGGTGGCATCTCTGTACGGTTGTTGCTAAGATACCTTTTGTATTTAAAAGGGTAAGGAATTAACTTAAGAGGTTATTTATTAATTTAATAAATTACTAATTAATTTAGAGGTTATTATATATAAGCTGTAGACTTATTTACATTGTGGAATACGTCAGTAGAATGTCCCCAGAAGTAGAGGTATGTATGTGAAGCACAAGGTAGAGTGGCATCAGGCAGCAGAGGTGAGGGGTAGGTGGGGTTAGAGAGCGGGCATGGTGCTGTGCTCCACTACTGTAGCTGTGCTGTGCTGCTGGCGGTGTGGGCTGTGGGGCAGCGTCTCTGTAAGCAGCAGTGGCGAGGGCAGTGAGGGCAGTGCATTACCCGTGTGAGGCAGGACCCTGGGTTCACCGCTTCCAAATCCATGTAAAAGCTGACTGAAAACAACAAAGCGTCATGATGCTGAAAGCGGGACTGTCACTGTTACAGGGATTACAGGAGGAAAACTACACGAGTCACACGTCACTAACTCTCCACGTGAAGGTCGGGGTGTGGGATCGCTGTTAGTAGAGTTAAAGGGCAGCTCACGCACTCGGCATGGCCCAGATTCTGACACAGTGATGCTTCACCAGAGGAACCCAACACACACTTTAAGATAAGACAGAGACTGACAGCAGCGTAATAAGGTTTCTCTTCTTTAAGCAAACACAGAAGATGTTAACCTCCAGCCGGGCGGCTCAGTGGGACAAAGCAGCAAGGACAGAGTGAAGCTAACGTGTGAAAGCTGGAAGCAAGCAGACGCAAAACTAAACCTGTTTGGAGAAGAAAGAGCCAAAGCTATGAGCAGAAAGGTTTGGAATAGTGCCTGTGGCATCTTCTAAGAGGAAGGTCAGGCTCATTTTCTCTTGGTTTGGACCATGAAACCTGCTTTAATGGTCACACTGTGCTCCATTCCCAAGAAAACTGACCATGCTGTTATTGCTCTGCCACTCACTAACTAGTCCTGCTTTAGTGTCTGGTTCAAACCCGGTCAAGCCTGTGGTGACCAGTGCCACATAAGTTTTCTGTCTCTTGCTTCCACCTGAACCTCACATGACCTCCACCCAGCTAGGGCAGAGACAGTGAGCAGTGCTCAGCTTGAGGGCTTCACCTACCCTGAGAGCTGCTGTTTCTGCTCCTCGCTCGGCTCCTCCTTCACGAACTCTGTGCAAGCTCCTGATTCTGTTGCCGACCCTGCCTCTGTAACGGTGTGCTTGTTGGACTCTTCATCAGTTGCATTCTCCTCTTCTTCATTAGAACCCTTCTCTTCCTCCTTCAGGCTCTCGTCTGCTTTGGTCCTGTAGGGTCCTGATGCCTCCGACTCCTCCTCCTGCAGAAAGACGAGCATGTCACTTTTAGGTAAGCGTGTTGACGTGTGGTCAGTGTGTTTGTGTGCAGGTGTTGGTTAATACCATATGAGCAGACTGAGCTGTGGATGTCTCTCCCTCCTCCTCAACTTTTGCCTCCTGGCACGTAACGGCTGCGGAAGATACCACCGCTCCGTTTGCGCCGGCCTCTGCTTCTGCACTGCTGTCTGGCTGAACAGTCGGTTTGCTGGCTGCTTTAAGAGGGAGGTCCATGCGGAAGGAGATGCCAGTGGAGCTGCAGTACTCCTCAAAGCCATACAGGTATCTGTAGGATAAAAAGGGAGTGAAGCAGATGTGAACTCTTCCAGACTGGAAGCTTTGTGCAATCAGGTTTTGATGATGTGTGCTGCTGTACTTACTTTCTGTAGGCGCATTTGACGTTGTAGCCTGCAGCTGAGTTCAACACGGGGATGCCCAGGTCCTGGTACACCTGCTTCCAGACGGAGCCGCTCTCAATCTGCCAAATCAACACAGACAGAGGAGTAGAGCTAGCTGGCAGTGGGCCAGATTTCGTTTCTGGGTTGAACAGGACAATTTAAGGATGGGGATTACTCAGGTTTCATACAACAATGTGACAGCGTTGACACCACAGAGAGCCAGTGTCTTCACTGCTTTGCTGATCGAACAGCTCCTCACATCTCATCACGTCATATTTGTATGTTGTAGCACCTCTTGCTTCATGACTCACATCTCCCAGAGGTGGCTTTATTACATGTTATTACACATTTTTACACACCACGTTAATATCAGCTGCATTATCACCTCCTGCTGGGACGGTCCTGCGTTTCTGTACAAACTGTTCTACAGTTTTGGTGAATATAACAAGCACACTCTTGGGCTGATCTGCATGAAGTTTCAACATGATCAGGCATTTTATACATGGTCAACATTATTACATCACCCATATGACTGATCTTCATCTGTCTGACTCATCTCACAGGTTACAAAAGGTCACCCCGACACACCCTCAATCTATATTTTTGGCATTAATCTATTCACATGGTCAGCCATGAGGCCAGCGGACGGCGAGAAAAAAGTGACAAGGGGATATGTAATGCCTGTCTCTATGGAAACGATATCTCCTTGTGTTCACATGTCCATTAGACGATAACACGCGTGTGTAAAGGTCACGGGTGGTTAACGTCCAGCCACAAGGACATAAAGGTTACCACTTAGAAAGGAGACGGGGCAGTGTGAGACAGCTTATGAGAGACCCTGGACCTTGCTAATATTGCAGTGCATATCTGGAAGAGTTGGACTGGAGTTCCAGAACGTGAGAAGGTGAGACGTGTCCAGGTGCGTCACTCACGTTGTCAAAGCCGCCCAGCTTGTGCACCAGTCTGTAGAGTTTAAACAGGTTGAGGTTCCTGTAGCCCAGAACCGGCCGCTTGTTAATCGGAGTGCCTGAGGAGGGGAAACACACACCATTTTACACAGGAGGCAGTGGTGTGTGGTGCACTGAAGAGTAGCTACGTATCGCCTCTTTTCCTCTGGTGCCGGTACCAGTGCTGAAGTTTAGAGTCAGCGAGAACCGTCCCACATTTCCACTTACTTAAGAGGTCAGGGTGAGTCATGTGATGACACTGCAACCACGTCAGACACCACAACTACTAAACACAGCAACCACGACGCAACACATGTTGAGATTTCAGATGATGCCTCAAGCTTTGAGGAGAGATTTACAATCTGCAGCTCATTCTACATCCACAACATTCTACATGTTTCTTCTGTTTTTGCTTAGAGTGGACAAACAGGGAACCTGCACCAGAACAACACTGGCATCAGCGCATGTAAAGGAGAAAGTGTTAGAGGAGAGAGGAGGAGGTAGAGTCAGGGCTCGGGGTGTCTGTGGAAGTCTCAGTGTGGTGGTGAGGTGATCAGCGTGAGGAACTTTACCTCTGTCCTGCATGAACTTGTAGAGCTGCTGCAGGAAACTCTCCCTTTCCTCTGGGAACAGCTCCACCTCCTCCTGCAGGAGCAACACCAGTCAGTGAGTAAGTACTGAATCCACTCCAGACAGACAGCTGGATGCTCTAGCTAATGTTACCTGTAAGGCGTTCTCTTCAATTAGGCTACCTATCAATGTGACAGATTTTTCTCATTTTGATGCTCCTTCCTCACCTCCTCCTCCTCGCTGCTGCCGTCCTCCTCCTGCACCTCCTCCTCCTCCTCCTCCTCCTCCTCACTGCTGGAACTCTCATCCTTCACCTCCGTCCTCCACACATCGGGGACCGCGCCGCTCCGCTGGAACTCCCACGCCCACTCCAGTGCTGAACGAACACACACACAGTATACAGGTATAAATTCCATGGCTCTACCTGAAGACAATAAGACAATGATCAATGACAACATGTGAATACCAGTAATAATGGTAAGAGAATATGGAAATTACTGATGTAATATGTATTATATATATATATATACATACATATGTACTGGTTCAAAATATTGCTTCTCAGTCTCCTTGGTTAGCAATAATCAGTATCTTGCCTGAGAAAAATGTATGGGTTGACCCCTAGTATGTGTGTGTGTGGGGTGCGGGGTGATCTCTCTCACCTGGCTTGAGGCTGGCATCTGATTTTGGGAGAATCTCACTGTCCAGTTCTCGGACGTCTTTCCGCAGCACTGTGTGACTGTAAAACCAAACACACACACACACACACTCAGCTGTGGTGTGTCTAACACGTGCTGGTTTAAAGGTGTGAGTGATGAGACAGCAGTAAGTGCAGCTTCATTAAGCTGCTGGTCAGTGCGTCTGCTTTTATACTCACAACTTGCCGTCCTTAAACGAGCGAACAAACACGCTGTCCTTCTTCATGGTCACATCTTCATGACAGTCTGGAGAAATGACCTGTAACAACAAGCACAAACACAACACTGCTCATCTCACTCTACACACACACACACACACCTCCAGCACAAAACACTCTACAGGACAGCAATATGTTCAGCAGTGTCCATCTGAGCTCCAAAGACATGGTGGTGCAGCGAGCGTCTGATCAGCTGGATGTGTGGTATTTGTGTTTAATTAATGATTAGTTGAGTGGCAGTAAACTCTCACTCCATAAATAAAACCAAACCCTTCACTGTGTCGTGTTCATGATCTGTTCTGGGTGATTACTGACTTATTGACATTTTCTTTAGGTCTGTGTTCCCGGTGCTATTTGTGCTGGTATGTGTGTGTGAAGCCTAATGCCAACAGGCTGCAGTCCTTCATCACACACACACACACACACTGCTGCAAAGGAAACATGGCAGCCAATCAGCAGCTTTGTTTTTCTCTGTTAGCGGTGCAGTGTCGCGGCCGGCCTGCAGATGGTGCAGCACAGCAACGCACCGGGAGCAGCGGGCAGAAGTCAGAGCAGACTGGAGGAATTAAAGGGACAGACACCAAGCTTGGCACCAATCAGGAGTGAGGTGAGGAAGAGGCACTGGTGATGAACACACACACATGGGCACAGCGCTGCTGATGATTAGGAGGATCACTCACCAGCGCAGGGTAACACACACTCCTCTTCTTCTCGCCTGGAGCAACACCTTCCACACACACCACCTTGCCATACAGCTCCTCGTTCTGCTGCTGGTCACCTTCATCCTCCTCACTGGATGACGAAGATGACTCCTCTTCTTGGCTGTAGTGCAGAGGAACATGTCACAATGAAGCAACACACACAGATGAGGAAAAACTCGTCATTTAGACACAAAGCAACACAGCAAGAACAGAAACAGCAGTATAGATGAAGTCCTGTTCCTCCTGCACGCTGTGGTCAGGGACAGTCTCCCTGGAGCAGAGACAGGTAGGACAGGACAGGACAGGTAGGTGGGATGTAAAGCTACAGCCTCCTGGTCAGTAGGTGAGGCGTTGTACAGCTGCAGCAGCTCCAGGACGCAGTGTAAAAGTGAGGGCAGCAGCACTCACATGGGGTTGGAGCGTCTGCCTCCACGGTTACCCTTCTTCCCGATGACCGGCGTGCCAAAGTGCTCGGGGTTGGTGAGAGGAAGCCGGTCCAGCGTCTACACACACACACACACACACACACACACACACACACACAGAGGAATCAGATAAAGCAGTAAAAACATGGTTACTATAGATATACTTTATTATCAGTGATGCTGTTGTGTTTTATGGTTTTAGTTCACTTTGTCTCTTATTGGGTGTTTTCTTTTATTGTTTTGGGAAGGGTCCCTAAATAACATTATTATTATTATTATTATTATTATTATTATTAAAACCCTTCCACCTACTGACCTGTAGGTGGAAGATGTGGAAGAGGAGTGAGGAGTGGGATTAACCCTGAAGATGCTGATCTCTCTCCACACTCCTCCAACACTCTCTGCTCACGTTACTGCAGCCAGGGCTGGGCGATATCACCTCAAATCAGTATCAGCATTAACTCAACATTCACCTCCATTACCTTTAATGATGATTACTCTGTTTTGGGGTGTTCACCTCATAGTTCAGTGACCAGATTAATACTGTACATCTGCTCAACTGTTAAAGCCGGACCCTGTTTCTAGTGAAAGAGTGTATTTTGATGAGTTTTCGGATGAATTGCCCAGCTCTGCTGCAGCATGTAACGCCTCTCTCCGTAGAAACATCAGTTAAAGGAGGAACATGAGCACATCTACCTCACTCTCTGCAAAGTGGCGAGCTCCTTTAAGGCAGAGGGAGGAACGTCTCAGAGTTTTCTCATCACCGTCATCAAACACTGCACAGAACACACAGGAGCAAGAGTTACACTCAAACACACACACACACACACGCACGCGCGCACACATTTTCTTTTACATGTACAGGGAACAACACACTACCCCGTCCAAGTCAGAGCGTCTCACTGGACCTCATTCACCAAGCATTCTTAAGAAGAAATCTGTTGTTAAAACCCACTTACGCAGTCTGACCAGGATTCGGATATTAATTATTTGTTTTGATCTCAGGTAAGAACAGAATCTCCAGCTGCTGAACAGCTTCTTACACACATTTCACCGCACGTATGTTTGTGCAAAACATTAGCTTAGTGAGTTTTCAGCTGTTCTGCAGCTGTAGAATGTTATACCACTGTGATTAAATGTTTCAACTTTCTTAAAAGCTCATGTTCAGAAAATCCTGGTGGATGAGGCTCAACGTTTTTACTGAAATACAGCTCAGAGCTACACCACTGGACATCTACCATTATGTGTGTGTGTGTGAGAGTATGAGTGAGCGAGTGTGTAACTGTGTTTGGGAGTTTGTGTGTAACATGTGACTGACCCACGGTGTAGAGACTGGCGTCGGTAAGCTTGGTGATGGTGGCCTCCTGGTAGATTCCATCCTGGTTTTTCACTTCCACCACAGCTCCAACCTCAACACACACACACACACCGTTACACTTCACACGCCACAACCCTGTTACACAAGCTGCACACACCCCAAGAAGCAGAGAGAGAGGAGGAGGATAAGAAAGCGGGACTGGAGAGAGAGAAAGAGAAGGATTTAACAGGAAGAAAGAGAGAGAGGAAAAGAGGAAGATGGAGGGAGAAGAAGAAGAAAGGTAAAAGAGCAGGGGAGAGAGGGGAAGTAGAGGTAGTGATGGTTCCTCTCTCCTCCTTCATGCTGCTACCTTCAGGGCTCCTCTGATGTTCTCGTCGTGAACCTCTGCAGTAGATGAGTCCAGCTTGAAGGTCACCTGAAACACAGTGGATACAGAAAGTAATCCAGTAAACGCTCACACACACACACACACATAGAGGAATCCTCAGCTTGTGTTGACCAGCACACTGCCTCTGTGTTATGAGCTGACTCTGTGAGATGACCTTATAAGAGAGAAAGATCACAGAGCACCAGCCAGAGCTGTAGGTAACACACTGCTGGTGTGTGTGAGTGAGTGTGAGTGAAATCAGTTTGAGAAGATGTGCAAGTCCTTCCCTCTCTCTCTCATTAATGCCATTACCTGCCTCACCACAAGCTTTACTCCCTCTCTAAGGGGTGTGTGTGTGTGTGTGTGTGAAGTGACTGTTCTGGCTGTTTGTTTGTTTTTGTTTGTGTGTGTGTAAACAGCAGCAGCTTGTTGCCCGGGTGACCTACCCCACCCACTCTGCTCACCTTGGCCTTGACCAGTCTCTTGGCCGTCTTGATCTTGGCCTCGCAGAACGCACCACGGTACTTAGCACTCACATCTGTGCCCACGCTGAGGTACGGAGGCTCCTCCAGGGTCTAGAGAGAGAGAGAGAGAGAGAGAGAGAGAGAAAGAGAGAGGAGGTTTAATACAACAAACACACACACACCACTAAAGCCTGGCCACATGTCAACCGGACTCCAGATTCTTCATGTCACATGCACAGTGAAATGCCTGATTGATGATCTCAGCTCAAACCACCATCACCGTTCACCACACGTTACCTCCATTACACTCAATCAACAAGTACAGTGCAGCAGGTAGTGTACCGGTTAGAGAGCTGGCCCTGTAATCTTAAGGTCACCAAGTCCTGGACACAGTAAAGGTACTCATGAGCAAGCTACTGTCCCCAAGCACTGCTCCCTGCACACTGAACATCAACTGGGTTAAACACAGAGCTCACGCGTGTTTGTGGTGCGCTGTGTGCTGTGTTTTTCTTGGTTTTTGTCCTCATAGTTCACTGACAAGGTCTGCACTGTTAAATCTGAGACATTTTCTCTAATGAAAGCGTGCATATATTTAAGATGTTAAAATGACAGAAGGAAACACACACAGATGTAGTGTCAGACTGGATGCACCGGAGTCACATGACAACATGCACCCTAGGATGTTTATAAAAGGACACTACATCAACACACACTGGGGGAAACAGAAACAAAATGTAAAAATGACCTGAACTTTACAAAATGAACAGAATTTCAAAATAAGCACCATGCGTATGACAATGTTAAATAGAGGTTCTGACAGTACGTTTTGATTAATTATCCAGCCCCTCTTAAGACTGTACAAATTAAAACACAAAGTAGACATTAACAACAGATTAAGTTAAAGAAATTATACAGTAACCAAATATTAAGAACAAAAACATTTAGAAAAATACATTAGAAATATGTTTCTTGAAGGGAGTTATACTGTAAACATTAAGTGTAATTTGGTAAAACAAGTGCAGCGAGTCTTCTTCTTGTGATAAACAGGCAGTTTGTACTTTTATCCTCATATGTAACTCATCATCAGGATTAAAGCCGGAGCTCACCTCGACCTGCTGCACTAAAAACACACAAGACGCTTCACATCATACACGTAGTTACACAAGTACAATACGGAGTCAACACTGCAGATTAAAACAGAACGTAGATCAACAACAGTTGGTGTGCAGGGTGAGAGGTGTGTGTTGGTGTATAGGGTGAGAGGTGTGTGTTGGTGTGCAGGGTGAGAGGTGTGTGTTGGTGTATAGGGTGAGATGGTGTGTGTTGGTGTGCAGGGTGAGAGGTGTGTGTTGGTGTGCAGGGTGAGAGGTGTGTGTTGGTGTGCAGGGTGAGATGGTGTGCGTTGGTGTTGAGTCTCTGGGTCCGGGTTTCGCTGCTGAACGCTGAGTCTGATTTAATAATGAATATTTACTGTTACACTCTTGCACCATGCAGGAACACCCTCATACTCAGAAACAGAGAGAGTGTGTGTGTAGCATCATGCTCCCAGCCAGACGTGCACACACACACACACACACACAGTAGCAGCAGCAATGTGTAACTCCACTTACAGGCTGAAACAGGGCCTGTTACTATGGATACACAGGATTAAAATATATCACAACAGGCACCAAAACTCACCTCACTCCACATTAACACTACAGAGAAGCAACCAATATGCCAGCTGCGTGTGTGTGAGTGAGGGTGTGTGTGAGTGTGAGTACATGAGTGTGTGTGAGCAGCTGAATGGATGAGACTCAGTCCAGACTAATTTTGGCCGCTACTTTAGATTTACTTTTAGCCTTACTAGATAACCCTAACCCTAGTCACTACTGCAGTGAGGATGGTTCATCCCTTTACTCTTCCTCCACTCTCACATGTATTAGAAAGTGAAGTCAAGATGCTGTGTTGTTAGTGTTAGTGTTTACATTCATACAGCTACATGCTTTCACTTTCACCGCAGCTGTGTGTGTGTGTGTGTTGTGTTCAGCTCAGTTCTACATCACATCTTCACATCAACCCAACCCACACTGCCCACCTGACACTGTGCTGCGTTCATCCTGTGTGTACAGAGTGACAGATCACGAGGTTGCAGTGCTTTAATATCTGGACAGATAAACGATACGCATTCTGAACATGCAGCAGTTTATCAGTTAACGTGTAAGTCCCGTCTCGTCTCATTATGCAAAACTACATCTACATTCCCTCACAGCTTTATTATCAAAAGTCAATGGCAAATATTTTACCTCATGCTTTTCACTAACCAGATTAACACACACAAACACACACACAGCTCCCAAGTTGTTCTGAAACACAAACCAGTATGTGATGTGGTGATGCAGAGTCCAGTTATTTACCCCTTTTATTTCTTTCTTATTTGTCTAAGTAGTTTTTATCATTCTGCAATTGCTGGTTCTATATCAGCTGCTTATCTTTTTCCTGATTTTACTGTTGATGTAAAACACTTTGGGCTGGTTTATTATGTATTAAAGATGCGGTATAAATATGATGATGAGGAAGAAGCATCTCCTCCTGACCACTACAGATCATTACTGATCCACGTAACCCTCGCCAAATTGTTCACCTCGACCCCCACTTTCCACAAAAAACACATCTGTATATCAGCTCATCTCACCCCATGTCTCAGGCAGCGAGCAGGTGAGCGGGAGACACAGCTGACGGAAAGGTGATGTGAAACAGAGGGACGTTCTGGCTGTCCCCCACCTCGCGACACTGACGCAGGAGCATCTCCCTCACCCAGACTCAGCAAAACGCCCCTCGGGCTGTAGACTCACATGCTGGCCAATACAATCACACACACACACACACACACACAGGCCAACACACACTAAAAACAAGGCCAATGAGGCAAATATTCAGGCAGTATGAAGTTATTTCTCTGAAACACGTTGTAAAAGATAGAGAAAGCACACACTACAGCAGCACAATGCTACCTGCTTTACGTTCCCAAAACCAAAACAAACCAAGACAGGGTTGGTGTGGAATCTGCAATGTTGTGATATCACAAAGTAGGAGTGTAATAATACATCAATCAACATTAATGCACCAATTCAATGACCAAAAAGCCATTAACACACACCTAAAATCAGTACATGGATCAGACATCATACAGTACTTATTGTAACAGCCTTCATCAAGCAAGCAGGGAGACGTCAGCTGCTTTCCTCAACTTTTATCAAGTGCAATGAAGTAAATTCATTAATTAACAGGGGGTTTGTAGTGCAACAGGGCGCTCGCCCTGTGATCTGAAGGTCACCAGTGGTTTGAATCCCGGACCGGTAAAGGTATCACTAAGTTACTCATGAGCAGTGCTTGATTGTGGTTGTGGTGCACTGTGTGCTGTGTTGTGTTCACAATGACTAATAAGCACTCACTTTCACCTCAGTGGTACCTTAACCAGTCCGGCGCCTGAACCAGCAACCTCGGATCACGGGGCCAAATCCCTACACATTACACTACTAACTGTCCCTGAAAGAAATCAGGCGAGAGCACAAACACAGTCCCCCACCACTACAAGTTACGCAGTGGAGTTTCCCACATTTAGGGAATTTGCAGCAGTATCAGGATCTACACCCCTACTGCTGAGATGTGATTATTAATCAGATGATCCTCCACACACCATCCAGCTGCTGCAGTGTTCATAGCATCGTCACACAGTAATACAGGTGTGTGTGAGTGTGAATGTGTGCTGAAGTAATCCTCACACAGTGTTGACACACAGCGTTAGGAAGCTCCAGCATCGGCACCTGTTGATCCACACCAGTCCCAACTCTGGAGCTCACTGCTGCAACAGGGGTGTAACAATACACCAACATACATCCATATGGTGATTAAATGACCAACAAGCCCATGATAATGACACATTTCACTTACAACCAACTGTCAAAGTGTAGGGCTCTATGAAATCCATTTTGTTTTTTCCTAAATTCCATTTTATTTTTTCCTTAATTCAATTTTTTCCATTTTTATTCTTCTGAATTCTGTGTTTTACATTATAATCATATTAATTCACCTAGAAAGTGGCTAATTATGGAGTGGATGGAAAAAAGAACAATGCAATAGAAAAAAAACATTTTCTGCTTTGGTAAAACATTTACCTGTAAACAACAACAAACATTCATTTTTTGGTGCAAAACGGAACGTTTCTGATGTGAGTGTTTGACTGTAAGTGGTCGTCACGTGTTCTTGCGGGTGCAGTCCATCGTGTGCTGGCAAAACTTACAAAAGAGTTGTTCTCCCGATTCATAAAAATCATTTGGCTATTGTTCTGCTCTAAACTTAGCACTAAGAGTAAATTACGTCTTTTTTTTTTTTGAGGACTTCGGTGTTTCAGCCTCTTCACCGTAGCTGACCGTTTTCCCCTTTGTGACTTTTCCCCTCTGTGTCTGTGCGTTTGTGTGTGTGGAAAGCTGAGTCCCACCTCAACAGGCAGGGCTGCAGCGGCCAAAATTGATTGGAAACCACTGCTTTGCTTTGCCCACAAACCGATATCAGCGAATTATACGACATTACGCGTTTCACAGCGGATTCCATTTTATTTGTTGAATTCCGCGATTCTGTCCGCGGTTTCCGCATCATAAAAATCATAGGGCCCTAAAAGCGGTACAGCGTAAAACATTATAAAAGAGGAATTAAAAACTAACATGGAACAAAAAACATCTTACAAAAAGGAGCCAGCAGCAAGGTTTAATTAAGAATCCTTTAACTCGTTAAATCTCACATCAAACCTGAAACTGTTGCATAAAACCATTCATTCCTTATGAGGACAGCTTCTAACATACAAATATGTCCTCACAAAGACACAACAATCTGACACACATCAGCTTTTCCTAGATTATCATTTATTAACTATTATTCTGCTTTAGGTTTTTTGTTTTCACAGTTCACTGACAAAATTTGTACTGTACTGTAAGTACACTGAACTGTTACAGCTGGAGTATTGTGTTCTAATGAAGGAGTGCATGTCGTTGTGACAAAGTCTTAATGGAATTTTGTAAATAATTTAAATAATCATCATGACCAAGACTACATGAGGTTCTGAATGTCACCTATGATTCATTTTCCATGAGCAGTCATAACACTAACATGGAGCTGCAGTTCAGCAGGAGACAACATCATTATGAGAAAGAAGTGCTGCAGAGGTCTAGGCATGTCCTGCTGTGTTCATATGACCGACCTTTAGTGTGTGTGTGTTTGTAGAGCACACTCTCACTTCTGACCCAAAGGCACAAGCAGCTTCACCTATGTGTGTCTGAGCTGCAGTTCATGAGCCTGAGCCTCTGCTGCACACCTTCACCTGCAGGGCTTTACTCTCCACTTATTCTACTTTCCAACACATTTACCATCCAACACAAGAACCCCCCCCGGTGTGTGATTGTGTGTGTGTATTTATGTGCTGCACAAGTTTTTGGCCAATCTATACCCCAACAGAGAGAGCTGAAATAGTGTTCACTGGAGCACGTGGTGACATTTAACATCACAAGACACTGCACACTGTAACAAGACAATACAACAAGGCAATAAAACCACCTTGTGCTAAACTGTGGTGCAATGTCAAGGTACAGAAAACCAGTACGAAGAGCGCCAAACTGTAGAAAGGCAGAGGTCGTTCCTGGATCTTCTGTTTCTTGTCTCCTGGCTGTGTGGGGGCAGTGTGCGCTGTGCTCCATAACTAATACCAGAAGCAGTTCAGGATGAAGCTGGACTAACACCGGTGCTTTTACGGCTGCCGTCTCTGTAGATGCAAAAAGCCTGTGTCTCTGGTTTTGTGGTCACTTCCCCTCAGATTCTGCAGAGGGCTTCAGGGTTGTGGAGATTAGTGTGGGGCTTGTTGTGAGATGTGATTAGGCGTGTATAAGAGAGGGGTTAGAATGTAGATACGGCTCAGTTTCCCTGCGTCACAACACTCGGGAGTGAAGCAGCTGGAGCTGAGTAACTACACCACCACCAGGATGAGTTAACGTCCAACCTCCACTATACAAACCAGCACAATCAAGCAAACACGTGGTTTTACAGGAGTGTGTGTAGAGGTTCACCACGGCAACAGTGTGATAAAGAATGTGTGGTGAGAGCTGCTAAGGGGGCATCAGCAGCAGAACATTACTTATGAGGAAGATGCAGAACAGCTGTAGATCTGATGATGATTGATTCATGTGCAAATAAATATCCTTGTACACATATTCTCAGAAATTGCATCAAAGCTCTGATTCACACCTTAAATTAACTCTGTGCTGTTCACATTCTCATTTTTTACTTCATGGTTTTTGTTCAACATACACAACAAACAGCTCTTTAAGACAGTACATCCTGTTGGCTGTTGTTTAAAGCACACAGGTTGTGAGGTGGTCTGTGAAAGTTGAACCACGCTCAGGGCTGAAGTGATCTCTCAACAGTACAGATCTTTAGTCCACACAAAGTCTACACACATGAGCAGCGACAAAACTCCTGCTGAGAATGAGGTTTATTTCACATATGATGAAACTGAATCCATCAGTGAACAGCTGATGGCTCTCTCGTCCTGTCACTGAAGAAATGTCTTCCATCAGCGCAGTGAGAACACACGGAAGCTCTTTCATTACACGTTTAACTGCCACAATAAGGTCACATTTTAGGCCTCAACATTTCTGTCTTGTTGGTTTTACTGAAACAAGCAGCCAGAGTCTGACTCACAGTGGCATTTTGATCGTCATCAGCACACGTGTTAGTATCAGCTAGGGCTGGGTTCAAAAAAACGTTTCACCGATCAATATCGATTCTCGTTTGAAAAATACGATATCGATTCAAAAATTCGTGGATCGATCTTTTCCTGCAGCTATGCACTACTTCTCGCGACCGAGGAGAGCTATAAAAACGAGAGAACGGCGAAACCCAAACCAAATAGAGCTATGGCTGAAGCTGCTCCGCTCAAATCACCCGTCTGGCCTAAAGGCCGATGTTTGGCAACACTTCGGTTTTAAAACAAGTTATTTTATAACCAAGCAAAACTAGTATTGACGCAAAGAAATCTCTAAATAAATCGATATCGAATCAAATTGAATCGAATCGGATCATGACCTTGTGAATCGGAATCGAATCGTTTCAGGAAATCAGCAACAATACCCAGCCCTAGTACCAACAGAGGTACTCATGAGCAAGGTGCACTGCTCCCTACTTTATGAGTAAAGTGAACAGGGAAAAAGTATTTACACATACAGTACAGCAACATATGGTCCAAAAGTATTGTGATTTAAATTTTGCGTCTGCTCCTGCTGAAGTTACACTATAATCACAAATCACTCTGGATAGGAGTCCGATTCATTCTGTGAACGTAAATAAAGTTAGTTGGTTAGGTTCTCCTTTTGGACAGTAATGAAATAAATCACAGGCTGACTGTCAGATATTTTCTCCAACAACAAGCCGCTCTTTCCACAAGCTACGTCTACAACACTTCATCTCAGACAGCAGCTTCAGGAACGCAAGCTTAAAACCTTCAAAAAGGTTCATGTCAGGAGAAGAATCTCCAGGTTTGGAGACTTTCCAGGTTCTGATGATCTGGTGTAACTTCAGCTCTCGCACATTTGTAAGCGTCAGCTGCGTGATGCAGGACAAAACTGGACTAACAGGCGTTTTATATTTAACTCCATTACAGCGCAGCAGACAAATCATCCAGCTAATTTAAATAACAAGACCATCATAAATAAAAATGCGCTTTGACTGCTGGTAACCACGACAACAGCCATGGGAAGGTGCCAGTCTGATGATGATGATGATGCTACATAGAACTCTGCTCTCATCACAGAGCCGTCTGCATCCACTCTCATCTTCATTAAGCCAATTAAACAAAGCCTTCAATACACCACCACCTCTCTCTCTCTCTCTCTCTCTCACACACACACACACACACACACACGATACAGCAGCTCTGACAAGTGTCTCCAGAAGCAAGACCTTAAAACACAGAACATTCTACATAAATATTAGAACTGATTCAGGGCTGGGTGGTCTCACCTCATATCAGTATCATGATTAATTGTGTGTTGATGTAGTGTCCCCTTGTCATGTGACTCTGCTCCATCCAGTCTGCACTACATCTCTGTGTGTTTCCTTAAGTTATTTTAACATCACAAAGATAGACTTTAGAAATAATATCCAGCTTTAATAGTTGAGCAGATTTACACTACAAACCCTGTCAGTGAAGTATGAGGACTAAACCACCACCAAAACCAAATAACTGCTTATTAAATGGTAATGGGGTTAAATGTTCCATTAATAATGCTGATTTGAGGTGATCTTGCCCAGCCCTGTGTGAAACTGTAACACTGCTGAGGATGATGACACATGAGCATGATGCTGAATCAGACTGTGTTGTGTGTTTAGTGACTGTGTGAAGTGTGTAAACTACAGCCACCATAAGCAGCTGGGCGTTAAATCTCTTTATTACAGCTCTGTAGTGTTGTTTCTGCACTTTCTCAGTGCATCCTCCCTCTCTTCATCAGACACTTCACTCTCTCTCTCCCTGTGACGAGCTTCATGGTTCTCACAGCAGCATGAACTCATATAAATGACCAGAGTAGTGTCCACTTCATTACATAAATGCACAACAGCCAGAGCAGCTAAGGAGTGAAGTACAAGCAGCAACACTACTAACTCTACTACTTTCTTCAGCAGCTTATCAGTAGTGAATTCCTTTTAAAATGCTGCAGCTTTGAATGTTAATAACTTGTTTTAAATAGCAGTGGTGCGGTAAAACACTCCGTTATTAGAAATGTGTGTGAGTATATATACAGTGTGTGTGTGTGTGTGTATATATATATTTATATTTATATATATATATATATATATATATATATATATATATATATATATATATATACACACACACATACATACATGTATATATGTACATATATATGTATCTCTTTACAACGCTGGGTATTTCCAACTAGCAGGTGAAACTTCCAACTTGCTTGGCAGAAGAGGGACTTAATTGGCTACTGTGATCATTGCATCACAGTACACTCTTAGAAGGATGGAAGCTAGAATATGTGTCTGTATTTATCAAAATGTAAGACTCAGATTTGAGTGTAGCCTACACAAGCTGAACATCACAACACTCTCTACCTCCTAAACACCATCATAACCTGACTGGGATTTAATGTTACACTGTTAAAAATTTAGATTTTCATATGACTTGTAACATCATGTTTCAAATGAATAATCTTTAATGGTATCCTACAGCACAAATACTCAGTATTTCAGGATGAAACAGCTTGGAGGTAGTTACTACGTTTACTCTGGAGCGTGCAGTGCAGTAACTACTATATTGAAGCAGCAGCTTGTAGTGGAGCTTACACACTGTTAGTCACCTTTAATTAAAAGTAGCTTGGAGCTGTAGAAGCTGTTGTTTCATAGTAGTTTACACTGACTCTAACTGCATTCAGTAGAGAACCTCACACTCAACACTGCACTCAACACGGGCAGATCCCTCACTACACACACTCTCCACATCAGCATCACACACACACTGTTACAGCCCCAATTCATTCTACTGTAGCAGTGTGATCTGCACATTCCAAACACACTGCCACACACCACATACACCCCTCAACACCAGCAGCATCTTACCTTCATCTCCGTCTACAACAATCCTCGAGGGACCGCCGCCGTAAATCTTTAGCTTAAAAAGAGAACACAGAAGGTTAGAGTTAGGCGCGAAAATCACATCATGATTTTATTAATATCACACAGACTCAGAGACTCAGCATCAGGAGCCAGTGAT
This sequence comes from Distichodus sexfasciatus, assembly GCA_032718565.1. Taxonomy (NCBI): domain Eukaryota; kingdom Metazoa; phylum Chordata; class Actinopteri; order Characiformes; family Distichodontidae; genus Distichodus; species Distichodus sexfasciatus. Next base: position 927,048 of record JAVGVS010000147.1, on the reverse strand, counting down.
GGGACAATGAGACAATATCAGTATCTTCATGAATTAACACCATCAACTCCACTCACATCAAATCACTAAAAACAACTTCAATATCCTTTAACATTTTGATTTTTGAGCTCAACCAGACATTCACATGAACAACAATCTTCTCTTTTCAGACAATCAGACCTCCTGTTGAGTATGAAGTGAGGTTATGATGATCACTACAGCACGTCATTACAACAGCTATAACTAGCACACATAACATCTTTATTACATCACCATAAGTTTGCACCGCGTCTACACGGGAGCAGATCACTGCAGGCTGCCTTTTACTCACAGCACACAGCAGACCTGCGTTAGTGTGTTATAATGCAGTATGTGTGTGTGTTGAGCAGTTATAAGCAGGGTTTACAGTTCCACTGGAAGTCATGTGGTTTGGCCTGAAAGCTGCAGCCTGCTCTCCTACAGTTATTTCTGTATTGTTTTGTTTGAGAGAAGGTTGTGTGTGTGTGTGTGTGTGTGTGTAAACTGATTTGGTTGTAGTTTACAATGTTCACACACTACAATAATGTTTAAAAAATCACAGTTAACAGTGTGTGTATGCTAATGGGTTTTACAGCTCCTATACGCACTCACTGTGATGTGTTTCTACAGACTCCTGCAGTGACTAGATGTGAATAACAGTGGATAAATCACAAGTTTCATCACCATATGATATTGTATCCATTCAGACAATATGGCGTCTCCTGATATCACAAAGTCTGCTACAATACGATTTCCATTCTGTTCATTTCTCCAGTGATCGATATGAGACAATATCATTTGCTGATTTGACACAGCTAGTAGATATCAGTAACCAGAAGCAAATCTTTTACAACTTTTAATATCTCATATCAAGCCTGAAACTTTTCCATAAAGCCATTAATTCCTTATGAAGACAGGTTCTAACATACAAATATGTCCTCACAAAGACACACCAACCTGACACATATCAGGACAATCAGGTTCTCACAAACACCTCAAAACCACCTCCTACATCAAGCTCCAGCAGTGATCAACAAGCCAACTGCTTCAATCCAAACACCCTTCAGACGTCTTGCATATTGTAACATCACTTTATATTGAACAGGAGCTCAGTCTTTATTAAAAGAGAAGTTTTCCATGTCAAAGTCTGATTGAGCTCAGGAATAAAGATGTCCAAGTGATTTGTGAGATGTTGTTTATAATCACTTATGGATGGATGTGATGGTGTTAAATCAGCATCATAATGATCACTGGTGAACAGAATGGAAATTGTGTTATAACAGACTTCATGACATCGGCAGACGTCGAATCATTGTCCTTTAAATTCATATAATAATATATGGTGATGAAACCTGTGCTTTACACTCCTACTCCTCACACACACACACGGTGGTGTGAGGTCTCTCGTTTGTGTGTGTACGTGGATGTGGAAACAGTGAGAGTGATCTTCTTAAGTAGAGTTTGTGATGGAACATTCTAACATTCTCTGACGGAACGACAGCACGGTGCTGCTCCTCTACACACACACACACACACACACACGCAACACGCGATGTCATTCCTCTAGCACACAGCAAACACACTCCCACCACACAAACAGCAGGAGGGAGGAGTGTATCCATATTGCAGTGTTATTGGTGTGTGTGTTTTGTTTACTGAGATTTTTTACCAAGACGCATTCGTCAGCCGACACCGTGAGCTGCAGCTGGGTCTAGACACTTCCATTAGAGTCACACACAGACAGGTTAACGATTAACGTACGCACGGGCAGACCGCGGCTACAGTGATGTGTGACGGAGCTGGAGCTTGGACAATGAGCGGACCGGAGGCTCACCGCGCGCAAGGTCAAAACCAGAACCACACTCCTCACACCAAGCTGAGATGAGTGTGTGATCAATACACTACAATAATTGTACAATAAAAATCATACATGAAAAAATCTGTGTATGAGTGTGTGTGTTTATGTGTACTGATTTGTTTTACAGCTCCTACACATTAAATTACATTACACAAACACACTCTTGCATGGTTATCTTTGTGAAGTGCTTCTAGAGACTCCTGTAATGACTGCATGTAAATAACAGTGGAAAAATCACAAGTTTCATCATGTTACAATATCGTCATGTTACACTGATTCAACAGACAACCATTTGACGTCTGACAAATATATCACAAAGCCTGCTCCTATATGATTTCCATTTAACTCAATTCTAGAGTCAATATCACATGCTAATTTAACACCATCACTTCTATTCATATCACATCACAAAAAGCAACTCAAATATCATTTGAAATTTTTATTCCTGAGCTGTGGCCCACAGTAACCCGAGTTGTGTGCTTAATAAAAGCTGTAATGAAACCACAACTAATGAGCTGGTTACAGCCACTACACTGACACATTTCACAGGAGCCACAACTGATCTCCATAACAATGTCACATCGCACAAAACCTGTTGTCATTATCATCATTACAACCCACCCTGTCTCTCTCGCTCTCTCTAAGCAAACACAACCGGTCACTGCGCCATCCTGACCAACTTCACTCTTACTCTCTATTCCAGACAACACTGTTTTGGCTCATGAGTCTAGTTAAGTGTGTTTTAATGATGTCTGGGTTTAAAGGCTGAAGGTTAAACAACTTGCTGAAGCTCTGGTGTGTATCAGCTGTGCCGCCTTCATGTGTGCTGATTATCATCTTTATGCTTAACTTTTGCTGCTGTTTTCAGAAGTGTGACGTTGCACTATGGAGGTTTGGAAGAGATGTAGGACATGTTTTTGTGTGTGTAAATCTGATCATTAAATGATTATCAGAAGACGGGCTGATCAACAAGACAGTTTGATCTACATGAAAGCTTTAAAAGACACTGATGCCTGTTCAATTTCAGTGGGTGTTTTATTTACCAAAATAACAAACTAAGTATATTGCTTTGAACAAATAGGTCAGGCATTAAAAAATCCAGTTTAAAACGATATTATAAAACGAGAACAAGATGTAAACCAAAGTCTCGAACTAATACCAAGTGATGGATTAAATCACAAGCAGCATAACGAGTCAGACGGAGCAGATCGGGCCGCGGTTGCCAGATCCAGCTATTCATCGCGTCAGTACCGGGGCGTTTTTGATGTCAGTATCGGATCAGCACAAACCGGGAACAATGTTCCACAAAAGCAAAGTAGCGAGGAAACAATGTAAAAGGTGGCAGAAATGCCAGCTCCAGGCCTCCAGACACACACACAAACACACACCTCCCCGAATCGACTCTGCTCAGCTCGGCTCCGCGGTAATAAAAGCGCTAAGGGCAGCGGTATCGCGCCGCACAAAGCCTTACGTAAGGACCCGCCGCGTTTCTGCCCCCGTCCGGAGGTTATTTGACGCCGAGCAGGTTCGGGTCGTTGCGCGAATTCCAGCACAAACATCTGCTGCCGATTCCGAGTTTCAGCACCGCTCCGCGCGGAGGAGGAGGAGGAGGAGGAGGTGGAGGAGGAGAGCCGAGAGAAGCAGCAGCAGCAGCACCGTCTCCGTGTTTACTGTCGTCGTGCCCCCGGTGGGGTTATTAGTGCTGTAAGGCGCCCATCTTAAACCAGCTCGGCCCGGTCCGCCACATTCACCTCACCGCGATGCTCGGGCTCGACTCGCCTCGAACGACTTTCCACTCAGCCGTCTTACCTGATCAACACGGTAGAACGCGACTTCCTTCTTTCGATATCGCGCCGATTCGCGTTAATCCATCGGACAACGAGGGGGAAAAAACGATCCGCGATGGCGGCCGTATGGACGTTACGTGGCCCGTGAACAGCGCGATCTCGGTGGGGAAACGAATCCGCCGAAACGCCTCAGCAGTCGGGACTCTTTTCTCTCTGCTGATCCTCTATCCTTCTCAACATGACTGACAGGAACACAAAGCCGCCTACTGGTGGACACCGCGCTCTCCCATTGGCTGCTGCTGACGTGTGATCCCACCCTCTCCGTGTTCATTGGACGACGGATCGTCAGGGGAAAAAGAGTCGCTCGTTTCAGGCGGATGAAGATGACGGGGAAGGTGGGGCGTGTAGTTTTACGAGGGACGTCCTTATTACCGACCTCGTCCGGAGTGAATGCGTACGTCGAGCGTACGGACTACATTACCCACAGTTCCGGTTAAACGGGAAGCCTGCCGCGCGGCCCCGCCCCTCCGTAGCGCCGCTGCTCGTCATGGCGTGAGGTATTTCTTCAGGCTAGCGGCAACTCGCTCCACTCCCCGCGCTCTGCTCACACACACAGCGGTCGCGCTCCGTTCCACTACGGTTCAGCCACTGGAGCTTCATTTGCACATGTATAACATGGATATTGGTAAAGAAGCGGGTTTCTGGTGTTATTAAGACTACGTTATCAGCGCTTTGTCAGCACTATTGAAGTCTATTCTGGACTAGCGTGCTAAGTGTTAGCTTAGCTGGCTGACGAGGCGGAAGTTCCCGGATGTGCACTTCCTCTCCTGACAGGTGGGTGGCGCGCTCTTGTCAAAGTTCTATATTAGTAATGCCTTATGTTACTTTGCTACAGTAAAAAGTTATACGTTACTTTGCACAACATCTTTGTCTCTCTTTCTAGTTATTTTCTCTCTTTCTAGTTAAAAGTAGAAACTTGTGTTGTACTTCTAGTTTAAAGTGTATATTATATATTCTGTTTATATGTTTTTATTGTGACTCATTTGTTCCCTGTACCTTGTTCTTTGTTGTTTGCACTGGTAAAACTGGAGCCACGTCGTCTCGTCTCTCTGTATACTTCTACAGTATACAGCAGAGATGACAAAGTTTACTTTATTACTGTTTGCGTTACTTTTGGAATAATTTACTCCCAACACTCCCAATCCATTTATAACATTTTCCCCAGACAGTACACACTATAATAAATTTATGGAACTAAGCCTATATATATGTATGTGTATGTAATGACTGAAGCAAGGTGTAGGTTGAAGCATCAGTTTATTTGACCTACACTATTTATTATGTGTAATCATAAGCAACACATACATAGTAGAAGATACAAAAATAGCAAAGTAAACAATTAGGCCTAAATATAAATCATATGCTACAGTCTTGACTTTTTCCTTTCTGCTTTTTGAGGCATGCTGAATGCTGTCCTGCATCAGCCGTGTTGTGTGTTACTGATGTTGTGTGACGACAGACACATGACACTGTCTCAAAGCATCATGCAACATGCTTAAACATGAACAAGCAGTTGATGATTAGGCCTGGTACTGCACTCTGTATTGTAAAGCATTGTTGAGTATGGGGCAGTTCGGAACACTCCACCTCACAAGAGCACGTCGACCGCTAGAATCAGCTCTTCACCTGCTCTGTGCTCCACATTTCACAATCCAAAATCACCAGAAGTACCACAAAATTCTACTGTACAGCTACAACACAGTCACCCATTGTGTTCTGATGGTCAGGACTGATGTAGTGCGGAATGTGTGTAGGTAAGAGATCACAAGTGTAATGATAAATTGTTTAGTAGTGATATTGTTTTTTTGATTGATAGATTGTGTTGATTTGAGGCTGTGCTGAGGGATGGACGGTCCTGAGAGAGACACCACTGAGAGGATTCTCTTAGAACCCTACAAATATCTGCTGCAGCTACCAGGTAATACACCCACAAACACAGTTTGGCAGAAACTAGTGAGATTTGAACATAGTACAGCATGAAATATGATTTTCATCTCATTAACCCATTAATCCACTCGTCTCTAAATGAGTATATTTTTGAGAGCTGTAATTCTAACTGCTTGTCCATCTGTTTTCTGTATTGTAATGGTGCGCGTTTAATATTTTGACTCATTGATACCATGAGTTTCTGTTTTGAAAGAGCAGAGTGCTGTGTGACACTGTGTGCAGAAAGCAGTTCATGTGGTTGGTATCCTCATGTCACGCTGGTCTTTTTAGAATCGGTTATTAATGGTAATCAAGTTAAATATTTAATTAATGGTGATAGTGATTTGAGGTGATATCGTGCCGCTCTAGTGAGTCTGGCCGTGGTGGAGAGAGTGTTGTAGCTCCACTGATCTGATGCTTCATGCTAGAGTCTACTGAAATTTTAATCAAGCTCGTCACGGCTGTGGGAGAGGAGGATGACTGGTCACTCGTTCCACCTCAACCAGGACAGCACTCGGGCCCAATGATGGTGGGAGAGAGAGGGACAAGGTGTTAAACCCTGGCTGAGAACAGATAGACTGCTGTAAAATAATGGTGAAATAAAAAAAAGCATACAAGAGAGGATTGACAGACCAGCCACTTACACTGACCACTAGATTCTTATACTATCAGGACTGTCATTTCTAACATGTTTCTACTTTTTGTACTTGCCAGGCAAACAGATCCGCACGAAACTGTCTCAAGCCTTCAACCACTGGCTCAATGTACCTGAGGACAAGCTGCAGGTAAGAGCTGATAGTCCAGGTGTTGACTTTTTAGGGCCTGTGTCCATCAAACAAGTTTTGTGCTGAGAGTGCCATATTTGAATACAAATCCGATGAGCTTTAGCGTTCAGAGTGCTAAGTGCCTTCGGCGGAAGACGTCGGTGGAGACGATTTATTACCGCAGCGCTCAGAGCTTGTCAGTGTCACTTCTGTATTACTAGCCAATCAAAATCGAGGAAGGGGAGGGAGATACACACTTATGAAATCACTAACATGGTGGCGTATCTGGAGCAGCTAACTAGTTTAGACGCTGCCGCTAAGGCTAAAGTGGCATTTCTCTCAATTGTAAAGATAATCTCTTATGTCAGCTAAACTACCGTTCTCAAAGGAACACGTTGCAATGCTTATGTGAAATAGGAACCAACATGGAAGTGCCTGATGATGCTTTTCTTAACCTGGCAACAACAAAGCGCTGATGAAGTGCCGATAAAGAGCTCTGGACTGAGGTTTTAAGCGCTCTTAGCGCAATTGGTGGACACAGACCCTTACTCTAGTGTCTTGGTCAGTGTTCTGATGTGCAGAGGAACTCCTCAGTAAGACCAGATGGCACTAGTTGGTGGATATTTGCTTTTTGGTGTTGAAAAGTGATGAAAGATGAGCTCAGACTGGTGTTGTTTCATACATAGTAACAAGTGTAGTAAAATTCATATTCAAGTCTGCAGAAATTAGAACAGAATTTAACTAACAGATTTAAGCTAAAGGACTTACAAAAATATGAGAACCTAAATATAGACTGTAGATGAATATCTATATAGTATCATAATGTATATGTGTTGTCTTTGATCATATTTCCACTTTCCACTAGTATTGGAATGTGTTCCGTTTGTTAAAACACTATTATACCTTGTTAATACAGTGATGAGTTAGTAAATGTTTATGGCTAATTGTGAGTGGGAAGGAGGCGCTGTGAGTGTAAAATGTGGAATAGTCAGCAGGAAGGTTTCAGTTCTGCATCAGCTGGAGTTAAAGTCTCCACTTCCGGACAGTTTATTTTCCCTTCCCCCCAAGTGGATGCCCCTGCTGGGGTCACACTCACGTCCAGCCTCATTGTCAGCCCTGTAGTCCCCTATGTGTCTTTGTTGAGCTGCGTTTGCTCATCCTTCTTTCATTTCCTGCGCTCCCCCCGTTCACTCTGCATCTCCCAGAGAGAGAAAATCAATGCAAATTGGCTTTGGCACTTAGCCATCGCATCACAGCCCATTTGCAGACATCTGCCCTCCCAAATCCACTTGGAGGCTTTTATTGAGAAGGCCGGCATTGCCACGCTGAGAGGACGGAGCCGGGCGGTTCGGGACACGCCCGATGTCGCCGCGTCGGGGTTTGAGAGCGGGCGCGAGGGGACGTGACACTGGGCTGTTGGGCTTGTCATGTAACTGATCAGCTCTAGTGGAAATATCATTAGGACTGCAGACTTAATAACGGTCTTAATGTCGTCATCAGTCTGAGGCTTCGGGGTTCGGTCTGAAACACGGTAAGAGCTGAGCTGCAGCCTGCAGACACCCAGCTGCAGCTCAGCACAGATCCCAGAATGCTGCAGGAGACGCTGCCCTTACCTCATATAGGATAGACATGTGTTAGATACAGGCAATTAATCAATTAATAATCACAACAGAACTTGAACACATTCAGAACTCATTATCTTGCTTTGTCAGTTATTGCGGTTATTGGTGACGTTTGGTTTTTTAACTTTTTTTACTTCCTTTTCCAGTGTGTTGATGAAGTGTCCCTTATATTAGTGTGTGTTATGATGTGACTCCAGTCTGACACTACATAGCATATTTACAGTACAAGCCTTGTGAATGAACCATGAGGGCAAACAAATACAGTAAAATGTGTGTTTAATCATGATAGTGATTTGAGGTCACATCACCCAGCCCCGTGCAGTGTCAGCTGCATAATCTGTACACACACATGTCCATCACACACTCCTGCTGCTGATCAGCTCTTCAGCTCTGGTTAGTGGGTCACACACTTCATTCTTCAGTTTTGGGGATTTTATCTGTGTGCCATTCCAAGCTGCTCAACAATCTGCTGTTACACTTCTGTGATGGAGTAGAATCCCAGTGCCAGCTTTACGTTGGCACTCTTAACAGCATGAATGTTAAACAACAACGTTTCTCACCGAGCTGCTTCATGTGACACTGAGGTGTTTCAGCACAGATTCTGAGCATTACAAACCAGTTTGTGTGTTAAATGATGAGAAACACATGACATGTAAAACTATACAAATTCGAAAGGTGAAAGTGTACAGTAGTATTGCACAGTGGTGGTGGTGAAGTGTTCGTGTGTGTGTGTTCGTGTGCGTGTGTGTGTGTGTGTGTTCGTGTGTGTGTGTGTTTGTGTGTGTGTGTTCGTGTGTGTGTGTGTTCGTGTGCGTTCGTGTGTGCGTGCGTGTGCGTGCTCGTGTTCGTGCTCGTGTTCGTGTGCGTGCTCGTGTTCGTGTGCGTGCGCGTGTTCGTGTGCGTGCGCGTGTGCGTGCGTGTTCGCGTGCGTGCGTGTTCGCGTGCGTGTTCGTTCGTGTGCGTGTTCGTTCGTGTGCGTGTTCGTTCGTGTGCGTGTTCGTTCGTGTGCGCGTGTGTTCGTGTGCTTGTGTGCGCGTGTGTACGTGAGTGTGTACGTGAGTGTGTACGTGAGTGTGTACGTGAGTGTGTACGTGAGTGTGTTCGTGAGTGTGTTCGTGTGAGTGAGTGAGTGTGTGTTCGTGTGAGGAGTGTGTGTGCGAGTGTTTGTGTGAGCGTCTGAGCGAGTGAGCGTCTGAGCGAGTGAGCGTCTGAGCGAGTGAGCGTGTGTGCGTGTGATCGTGTGTGCGTGTGTTCACGTGCGGGGGTTCGCGCCTGCGGGGGTTCGTGTGTGTGTGTGTGTGTGAGAGTGAGTGTGTGTCCTGGCTGACCCAGTCAGTGTGCAGTTCTCTGATGGTCAGCTCTGTGTGTGTGGTTATCAGTGAGCTGGACTTTAACTCTGCTGACCCTGTGTGCAGTATTACTCCCCTCACATTTCCATCCAGATTTCTGGTGTTTGCTCTTATCCACAGCTCCTTCCATCTCCTGACCACAGACACGGTCTCCCTGCAGCAGCTGTAGGTCAGGAGTCTTGCTGAGGGGTTGAGTGGTGGTAGTGCTGGATGTAGAGCATTATCTCCCTTCATATCAAATCACAAACAGCTGCTAAATTATCATTTGACATTTTAATTCTTGAGCTCAACAAGACATTCTTAATAAACAGAGTGATATTGGAATATGTGTGGTGTCTGATCAGTGTTTTCATTTTGGATCAATACTGTGAGCTTGCTGATGTATTGTTACACCACTAGTTTGGGACTCAGACTCAATATCCATCTTGCAGTCAGACGCATACACACACACATACAGAGCAGTGTTTCTGGGTTCCAGATGAGTATCAGCAGGTTTGTATGACAGTGATTTGTGTGGTGGACGTCGTCTCTATACATGCTGTCTGTCTGTGTGTGTGTGGTGTTTACATCAGCTGGTGTTCAGTAGCTCCTCCTCCTCCCCGTGTTCGTCCGCTTAACGCTGGACTGATATCAGCATCGTAACCCCCTTCACACCGTCACGTCTCCGCAGCACACGTATTTTGTTGACCAGTGCTGCTCTCTCTCTCTCTCCCCCCTGCGTGCTGCTCGTGGTGGTTTTCCATGTTTTGCTGCTGTGTGTTATGATGTAATGGTGTTTAGAGACACACCCTGAGTGTGTGAGGATTTTCCCTGTGACGCAGGTCTGCTGCGGTCTACTGCTGCCCTCTACTGACCCTCACACACACTGCAGCCAGATAAACACAACACACGCAGGGTGGATTGAGCTGATGTTGAGGTGTGAGATGATGCCTCCTCTACCGTGTGGTGTTGGTGTAACCCTGGTGTTTCCCACCCTGGGGCTCGGAGCTGTTTGATATGATTGACATGAGTGGAGGTCATCTCTCAAAGCAGACTCCATGACATCTGCTGATGTCAGATCATTGTCCATTGTCTCAGTGTAATATCGTGTTGTGATGTAACATGATTTACAGGTCTCATGCTGTGCGGCAAGGCAAGTGAAGGATAAACTCGCACCTTCATCTCCAGTTTCACCAAATAATCAGCTTTTAGGTTTTTTTGCTGGTTGCGTTTGAGAGCCATCTTTATGAGGAATGGTGTTTTTGACTAAGTATGTTGACAGTGGGGCTGGGAAATAATATTTAAAAATGCAGATTAACCACAGGATCAAGTTTGGCTGAAATGTCCAGTGCTACCTCCAGCATGTCAGACTGAAGCCTGGTGCATATGTGTGGAGTTGCTGCTGGAAACATGTCGGTACTCATTTATTAGGGAGGAACAATAGATTTTCCACTACATCTGTGTAGTTTTGGGATATACAGGCAGCAGCTCACATGAAATCTCATTATAAAGCAGACTTGAGTGACTGCAAGGCACAAATAAGTCAATAATTATCTTTATTTATATTACGCCTTTCATACACAAGATGCAGCCCAACATGCTTTACATGAAGAATAAAACCAGGTATACAAGATTAGCAACTAGCAGTTAGGGAATGAGCTACTGGGTTATCAGTGTAAGATGATGAGAACAAATTGGACAAATTAAAATGGACGTAAAAATGTGGACTGAATAAATAAAAGATATTAGTAGGGAAAAAGCCAGGATAAATTGGAGATGCAGTGTGTGAGGAGAACCCCCTGGTGTACTGAAGAATAAATTAGTCCTAATGGAACTATAGGAAGTGGCTCAAAATAGTCCAACCTACAAAATGGGTCACTGCAAAAGGGTGTAAAGTGAAACCCCAAGTGACGAGATGATGTGCTGTACATGGCTTGATTTAATTGTGTGTGTGTGTGTGTATGGGCCCTCCAGGTGATTATCGAGGTGACGGAGATGCTGCACAACGCCAGCCTGCTGATTGATGACATCGAGGACAGCTCTAAGCTGCGGCGCGGCTTCCCTGTGGCACACAGCATCTACGGCGTTCCTTCCGTCATCAACTCTGCCAACTATGTCTACTTTCTGGGCCTGGAGAAGGTGCTGACGCTGGAACACCCGGAGGCGGTTCCCGTCTTCACGCGCCAGCTGCTGGAGCTGCACCGGGGCCAGGGCTTGGATATACACTGGCGAGACACCTACAGCTGTCCCAGTGAGGCGCAGTACCGCGCTATGGTGCTCCAGAAGACCGGGGGCCTGTTTGGCCTGGCCGTGGGCCTCATGCAGCTCTTCTCCGGGTGGACGCGCGATCTCAAGCCGCTGCTGGACACGCTGGGCCTCTTCTTCCAGATCCGCGACGACTACGCCAACCTGCGTTCACGTGACTACAGCGCCAACAAGAGCTTCTGCGAGGACCTGACCGAGGGCAAATTCTCCTTCCCCACCATCCACGCCATCTGCTCGCGGCCCGACAGCACCCAGGTGCAGAACATCCTGCGCCAGCGCACCGACAACGAGGACGTCAAGCGCTACTGCGTCGACTACCTGGAGAAGGTGGGCTCCTTCGCCTACACACGACAGACGCTGCGCCACCTGGAGGCCGAGGCGTACCGGCTGATCGCAGAGCTGGGGGGCAACCCGGAGCTGGAGGGGCTGCTGGAGCATCTCAGCCGCATGTATAAGGAGCCAGATGACGAAGCTGCATCCTCCGCCCCGGACACACAGATCAAGCAGTGACCACAGGGGGAAGTGACAGTTCAACTTACACCTTCCAAAAATCTCATACTCTGCTCTTATTTGTGCTCCCACCAAATACTCCTGTCTTTCTCACTGAACGGACTTAGAGCCACCACCACCCAGTGTAAAACCAGCAGCAGTGCAATAGGAAAGCGTCCAACGAGCAACTTCTACTGGTTAGCTACAGTGAGAGTTTCCCAGCAGCAGCCCGGTTAAGAGTCTGGTCTGTTGGTAGGTTGCTCACCTCTAGACCAAGAAGTTGTTGGTTCAAATCCCCCTTCCAGCACTCCACCACAGCACTCCTCAACAAGACCTTAACCGCAAGTTGCTGCCGGAGACTGTTCCTGAAATGGAAATCACTCAAGATTAAATCTGCTCCCTCTGTCCCGGCTCCAGACTCACCTGAACCAAACTGCTCATCAACTCTGAGTAACTGTGTCAGGAGAACCAGGCGCCGGAGCAGAGCCATATTAGTCCTGTACTGTACCACTAGAGCACCACCCAAACCTGAGCCCCGTGAGTAGGGTTCTGTCCTATAGAAATGTCAAAACTCCTAACCCTGCTTCTCGCTGGCCCTTTTACCACTGCACAGGTGCCGGTTACCAGGTTGGAAATGGTGCTGTGTGTTTCTACTGGAAAATGAAGTGGGGCCAGTAATCAAAACGTTGCTGATCCGCAACCCAGAGCTTGTGATGTCATGTGAGGTGGACAGAGTTAGGGTCACAGTTTGGACTCTTAAATCAGAGGAAATGTGTGATGATTCGCAGTAGTGATTTTGGTGCTGATGCAGGACGGTGCTGCGCTACTGACTGACCGCAGCATCATGCACCAAGATGGAAAACTAGAATACGCACACTTCCTTCTTGTTTTATTTGGTCTTAAATCAGTATTGAAGAAATCTGTTTTTTAGTTTCAATGTGAAACAAATGAATGAATGATTTAAAAAAAAAAAAAAAACAAGCAGAGAGATGATGATGATGATGATGATGATGATGATGATGCCTTAATTTTTTTTTACTCTCTATTAGGTCACACATTAGAACAGGAAATGTTCTAGTGTCAGTAATGATCCAAGTGTCCTGTTTACAGCTAAACACACCTGGAGCTTGTCACAATGAGCAAATATCTCACACACTCCAGAGGCAGGAATATTAAGTTGAGTGTGAGTTAAGTGTGGATATTGTTTTCTTGAGTAACACTCCTGAGGTAGTGATGAGCTGTTGATTTGTGATGTGTGGTTTTGTAACTGAACTAAATGACGTGGTGGAAATAAAGGCTGTGCTCCATCAACTTGAAGCAGAAACTCTCATTTCGGATGTTAACATGAGGCTGACACTCTCTACTCCCCTTAATACACACTTAACACTCTCACAAGATGCAGCAGATCTTGTTCAGGACTCAAAGAGTGGCTTCATGTGAAACACTGCGGAGGAAGAAAGCAGGCGCCTGGAGCAAACTGGACACACACAGAGACGCAGGAGGAGGAGGAGCCCAGCAGCAGCAGCAGCGCAGGTAAAAATCTTCTGGATTCTTTGACATGTACATGTAGTGGAATGTAGCCTGAACCAGCCTGAGACTGCAATCTAAAGACAAGCTACAGGTAACAGCATGTTATTTTCATGTTATTATCTCTGTCCCTCTAGAATGCTTTACATATAAGATGTGCTGAATATGATCATAGCTTTAATGCTTATTTCAGAATGCAACAGTAAAAGAATTTTGAAAGTCAGTCTATGTGTCCGAGTTCTGCTCGAAGGTACAGAGTTTGTTTCTTACTCACTAATCTAATCTCACGGTGCAGATTATTTTTCTTGGACACGTGACTGGGACGTTAGTCTCATTGTTGTGCTGAATCTTACAATTTTCTCCAAATCTCCACCAGGGCTCCATGTGACCACAGTCCAGTGCTGTTCTTAGAATAGTTTCAGCGTTTAGGAGACTGTAAAAACCACACAAGCAGCAGCTGCAGAAGACTGAAGATGAAGGAGTCATAGGGATCTAATGCAGATTTCAGGTTCTGTGTGAAGAGAGCATGGAGAGCAGGTGCTGGACATAAGATGGTGATGTTTATGCTCTCACCTCATCTTTGGGCTGGACATGGCCGTGGACCTGGATGCTGGAGTGGAACGATGTGATCTGCAGTTTGTATACGTGGAGCATGATGAAGAAATTATTTGACTCTTTTGGGGTGAAGATGATTGACAAGAGCCAAAAATGTGCCAGCACTGAGGACTGCAGGAGTCTGACGGCATACGGATGGAGAGAGAGAGACGGTGCTGCTCTACTACCACCACACACACACACAGGGCTGTTGGTAGTGTAATGGTGAGGGAGTAAGTCCTGTCAGTCCCAGAAATGTAAAGGTACCACTGAAGTATTCATGAGCAAGGTACCATTCCCAAGCACTGCTCCCCAGGTGCTGCACGTCAGCTGGCCACTGCACATTCACGGAAGGGTTAAATGAGGACCACATGTGGTTGTGATGCGTGGTGTGGTGTGGGCAGTGTTCTGTTGAACTACCCGGGACGCCGTAGTAAAGGACCATAGTGTTTACAGGACAAATAGCAGGCTGTTCAGCTGAACACAACCAGGTAAAAATACCGGCTGCTGTTGAGGGCTGGGTTCAGCTGGAGCGACGCACAGAACAAGAGACGGTGAACCTCACGCTCTCTCATTCATGACCACAGCTGCGGCCCTGTGTAAAGACTTTATTACAGACACCTCCAGATCCATTTCTGCTTTCTCAGCAGCATTCAGGAGACGGACAGCCACTGTGACAGTAAACAGACTGAATATTAACAACCTCTACATTCATCAACAGACGCACTGCAACTCCAGTTGTGTTCAACTTGTACTTTATTACACTCAGGAGCTCCTGTTTGCTAAAGACGTGTCCAGTCTCGAGCACTCGTTTGACATCTTGTGCTACATCATGACGGCCTGAAGGAGAGCTGCAACAATCAAGACAAGCTTCGAGAGAGAGGGAGTTCCACATCAAAATGCGTCAGAATGTGAAGATGAGGCAGTAGGTTTTAACATGTCGCAGCTCAGTAACAACTTAAAAACTCAGCTGTTTCTCTGCGTGTGTGTAGTGTTGTGCAGGTGTGTGTTGGTGAGCGAGCTGGACGAGGCTTGCGGTTTCGTCAGCAGCTGCAGGGGTCACCACACAAGCTCCTCCTCCTCCAGAGAGAACGCAGGTCCTCCATCGTGTGCTGCGGGGACGACAGCATGTCCACATAGCAACCTCTCTCACACAGCCAACCTGCGTCCTGTGCGCGCACACACACACACACACACGCACGCACACACACGCACACGGTTTAATAACACTCATCTAGAACTCTTCCTGTCCGTCGTCAAGCTGCTGTGATGTCTTCTTTAATGTGCATTTCTCATCATCACCGCACCACACACTTTAACCCCCACCACACACACCCTCCCTCACATACCCTTTCTCTACCTCTACCTCACACACACCCCCCACTCTCTTTCTCTCTCTCACACATACACACACATACACAGGTTTCAAGCTCATTTGAGACCATAAAATATGGATAAGACTTTACCTGATATTTGTGAGGACCAACTGCAGACATCCAGATCCCCATGCTCACGTCCTCCCCCTACACACACACACACACACACAGCTCAGCTCTACACAGTGCAGCACACGTCATGATCTGCATTACTCTTACAGCAGCTCTCATGGTTGCATGTGAACGGTGAACTGACCTGGTAGGGTTTCAGCTTGTGTGCATTGCTGGACAGCCACTCCACCAGGTCCCTGGACACCACGTAACCCGAACCACACGCAAACGCCGGATACACCGGGCTCGAGTAGTCCAGCTCCTGCCACTTCCCCACCCGGTCCACTGCCCAGTTCTGCCTGAAACTGCACACACACTCACGGTTAACGCTGGACAGCAGCCTGATCTGGTGTTAATTGTAGAGTTTGTGCTATGCTGATAGTGTAACAGTTAGACCGGTAAAGACCAGACCGGTAAAGGTACCACTTAGGTACTCCGGTAACTGAACCAGTGACCCTCTGATCACGGGGCCAATTGGGACTGAGATTTCAAGTAGTATTTGCTGATGGCTATCGAGCAGGAACACCAACATCACGGCAGACTTTTGCAGCACATAGTGAGACTGCGTGTGGGATTAGAGCTGGACGTTACTCACTTCCCCCACCACAGGTTGCTCCTGCTCAGGTTCTTGTGCTCAATCTTCTTCAGCACGGCGTCCACGTCCACGTAGCAGTCGTCATCCGTCTTCAGCAGCAGACTGAAGTCAGAGTTCTTAATGGCCCTGTTCGTTGCAGAGTTCACACAGATTCACCACAAACATTTCACCACGTCTCCTGCTGATGAAGTGCACCAGACATCAACAGGTCGGCTTTGAACATCTGGGTATCATTCATACATTCTTACTTTTAACACCCAAATACGAAATTCACTTCCACAACCAACATGATTTTGTGCTCAAATAAAAATAAACTGAAAACATCTGTAACTCTTTGAGCGTGTGGACGTCATATCAGGCCCAATGAAAAACCACGGAATATGAGTATTTTCCATTTTTCTTTTGAGTGCAAAAATTGGAAAATGTCAGCAGGGTTTCAGGTTTTACGTTTGTGGAATGTGGAGCGTACCATTTGTAAAAGTGCAGCAGTTTGGAAGGCACCGTCCTGTAGGTGTCCAGCACGTCCACAAACACCAGGTCTCCGTAACGCCGGCTCTCGTCCCGCAGTTCTCGTTCCTCATGAGCCAGACGAGCGGCGTGGAGCTGCATCCGGCCGGGACGCGCCTGCAGACGCTCAGCCAGAGACTCCAGCCCTGAAACACACCAGCGAGAACAGAGGCCTTAACGTGCACCAGTACCACCATCACCTCCTCAGTCTGCCTTTAGGTCAGAGTCAGGGTTCACTGCAACAGGTCCAGCACTGAGCAAACAGTAACATGAGAGCAGACCTCACTGTCAGCAACCGCAGCACTTACAGAAAGGGTTAGCAAATCTGGAGCTTGCCGTCTCACCAAGTCTCCGCAGCACTCACATTTTCTTCAAGCATGAATTTATAATTACTGCTGATCAGCTTATTGAAAATGAATCAAAACCAACAGTCACAACCTATAATCAATGTATTAGAAACTCTAACATTTAATATTGATGATTACAGCCCATGACAGTTATTAGGGTTACACAATATCAGAATCATATCGGAATCGGGCAATAATTGCTTTTTAAAAAAGTTTTTAAAGCATTGAACTGATGCTTCGATTTGCCCAATATTCTATGAGGCATTCACTGCAGGTGGGAAAGGCAGCGCTTGTGTCAGGCATGTCCTAAGTCCGAGGTGGGATATTATACGGCCCGCACCTTCTGTCTTAAAATGTATGGTGTTATTTTGTGCCAAAGTTCTGATTACACAGTGGAACGTTCGCCAGCAAAATCCCACAAAAGCTCAACTTCCTCATTTATCAGCATCGGTATCATCATTGACGGACATAAGCATGAAAATATCGGATATTGGCCTCTAATTCCCAGATCGTGCATTACTAACAATTATATGAATTAATCATTTTGTTAATGCTTGTATGTGACTTGGTAATAAACTTCATTCTGATTCTACGAGGGCAAATAAAAAGAAATTTAATTTGGTGTGCAGTCTGAAAAATGAGGTGTAAACGCACCGTAAAGTGAGAAAGTGAATCCTCCTGCCACTCCGGGAAATCCAGTAGCACTCCTGTGGGGCAGAGTTCCCTCCTCTATCTACACACACACACAAAAGCATCTTCCACAGACAGCACTAATCACAGTCCTCAGTGGAGCTCAGCAGTGAGCAGTTTCCACAACTGTGATTAAATCTGGAAACGTCAGCCAGCAGGTTACCATGTGCTAGTCTTGTCTAAACAGAAACTTGTAAGCACTGGAGACTGAAGGTATTTTCTTGTATTTCTTCTTAATAAAGATATAATAAATGCTAGGGTTAGGGTTGAAATTAATCGCATAACCAATGCATTGTGATACACACGTGGACGATTTCGCATTGATGCAGTGGCACATAATCGATTAGGTCAGCTGGCCCTAATGGTCTGTGGCAGCATTGCAGGTGGTCCGTGACATGCAGTCCAGTTTCACTACTAAAATCACTTTCTAAACATTATTTCATTTGATTTATTTTTCAAAACATTTCCAGATGATTTAGGAATCTTTATGATTAATGAATCCGAAAAGAAATCGAAAAAATGACTCTAATAAGCTCTAATACCCTGCTCAGTCTGAGTGGTGGTCCCTGGGACAGAAGCAGTTGGAAACTCCTGGATTAGATCATAGTGACGGTGACTTCCACATAAAGATCCCTGTAATAGCGATGGCTGCCTGATCTGCACGCAACGTGATGCAATGCAGGAAAAATTGATGGAATGCATTGTGATGCCTTGAGAGACAGTATGGAATCCAATCCAGTGGTAAGAGCAGTGACGGTTCACACCTCTAATAAATACTACAATCATTTACATTTACAGCGCTTAGCCGACCCTGTCATCCAGAGCCACTTGCATGTCCTAATTTCAGGGGCAGTCTCCCTGCAGCCGCTTGGGGTTCAGGGTCTTGCTCAGGGACTCGGTGGTGGTGGTGCTGGAGGTAGGATTTGAACCCATGTAGAGCTGAAACGATTATTCGAATAACTCGAATAATTCGATTACAAAAACTGGTCGAGGCAATTTTTCTAGAATCGAAGCTTCGTTTAAGTCATTTAAATGGCTACAGTAAGCGCTGCTTGTGTTTCACACAGAGCTTATTAATGACGCACAATATCTTCAGTGGCGCGATCAAAACGAGAATAGATCCCTCTGTGTGTGAACATATTTGTGAGATATTCCGTGCACAAAAACAGAAGTAAATGCATAAAAACACATTAATGAAATTTTTTGCGATGTAAACACGCACGCTGTTTGTAAGCGCCATTACTCGCTAAAACGCTCCGTTTCCGTCAAAACGTCCCCTTTATTACAGACAAAACGCATATTTTAGCTGATAAATAACCACATCAACCAGCGTTCTGCTCACAATACAGACATTTATTAATTGATTTTTTTTCATAGTTCGTTCCAGAACGCGCTGAACCCTTTATGGTGACGCGGCTCCGAGGCGTGCGCAGGGGATTGTGGGAAATGCACAAAAGCAACTCATTTTATTGGCCAAATTGATTCAAAATGACCCTTAAACTTCATGTTTCTTCATTTTCAATTGAATACAACAACATAAAGCGCATATGACTAACTTCTACTCACACTCCAATAAGCCTAATAACAAATGTATTGTCATTTTTATTTACATTTTTTAATCCGATTACTCGATTAATCGATAAAGTAATCGATAGATTACTCGATTACAAAAATAGTCATTTGTTGCAGCCCTAAACCCATGACCTCTTGGTCCAGAGACTCTACCACTAGACCACCACCACCAGCACAGTAAACCAAGGCCTCTAATGGGATAGAAATCCACATGTTTAAGGTTAAACTGCCTATTAGCACAGCTACAGAATGAAAATTACATGATAAACTCATGTTGAGCCCGAAAATGTGCAGTAATGGTTCTCACCGGTCCAAACCGCAGAGCTCCTCCTCCACTGTTGAGCTGCAGACCGGACACATTGATGGTCATCAATCCTGCAGCATCCACACTCTCCCACTGCAGCGTGCCCTCAAACCCCTGCAGGTAAAGCAGCACAAAACACACACCACCTACATCACCCAGCCTGCTCAAACACACACACACTCTGTCCCACTGCAGCGTGCCCTCACACCAGGTACATGTGAATATCACATGACACGTGGAGGAGTGAGAGGACCCGAGTTCAAACACTATAACAACAAACATGATAATAATGATAAAGATGATGATAAATGTGATGTTAACCTGGGGCAAGATGAACTGCTCCACCCTTTTATACCACATCCCATCCATGTAGTCTCCTGGACTCTGTGCACTGAAGTGAGCGCTCACCACGGCGTCCTGCAAACACACACACACACACACACACACAAGAAGTTGTGTATTAAAAACGAACACACACGAGACACACTGAGAGTGAGCTGCTGCATTAGATGACGACGTTTTACTCTCTCAGCTCCACAATCACCACCCGGGCTGAAAGATCCAGCTTCTTTAGCACCGATATCAATTATTACTAATAAAAAGGGTATTAAACAGTATCAGCCCTGAAGAAAAATACCACAATCAGCAATCAGGGTGAATTAGAGTTACACTTGTATAACTACGTAGGTGACAAAGTATCTTCGTTTGTACTGTGTATTGATAAGGCAAACTCAAGATTCAAGATGCTGTATTTGTCACATAGACAGTAAATGCATGTAATGAAAAGCACCCTGATTCTCCTTCAGACTGAGCAAACTCAAACAAGAATTTTAGAAATGATAAATATCTTCCTAAATAGAACTTGAGGTTTAGCGGTCCAGGTAGAGGTGGATGTTGGTGGATGTTTTTTCCTTCTAAACACCAATATACTCACACTATTTTAGTTCAGCTCAGACGGCTCACCTTTATGTCCACTCCACTTTGACCCTTTTCATTTACCTGCTGATCCACCTGGAAGAGCGTGACAGTGACGTTGGCCCTGAGGTGGGCTCGCGGGCCGCTGGGGAAGACGCCGAGCTGCGTGATCACCACCGGGTGCAGCACCTTAAAGTCCAAACTCACCACCGGCACGTCCGACTCAACCAGTGCAGAAAGGTCAGGCAGACTCAGCACGGACACTTCTCCATCCACAACTACACACAGAAACACACACACACAAGCTGTTAACAAGCAACACCAATATGTTTAATGTAATATGTAATGTGATTTCCATTTAAATTAATTCAGTAGACAATATCACATGCTGATTTAACACCATCGCTTCCATTCATATCACATCACAAACAGCAAATAAAATATCTTTTAACATTTTTATCCCTGAGATCTTCTCTTTTAATAAAAACAAAGCTCCTGTTCGGTATAAAGTGACAGTACAATATGATTGATACTGTTATGGGCTCCGTGATCACTGAATCGATATACTGATGTAGACTGACCTATCGTTCCACCACTGGTGTACGGGTGAGGAGGAGAGATGCTGATGCTGCTGCTGACTACCACACTCTTATCCCCACACACACACACACAGAGCTCGTTAAATACTCCAGACCAAGCAGACAATTCTCCTCCTCACCTTCTGCTCCGAGTGATGGCCATCAGGGAAGCCTTTACAGCACACCCACACACACACACCTTGCAGTAAAAAGGGTCCATTAGCTACACTCCCCTAAAACAGGCAGTGCATAAGGAGAGAGGCAGAGGGAAAGTGAAGAGCTGTGTAAGACTGCAGCCTGATCCGGAGAGAAAAGTGGAATTTGTGTGTTAACGTGGAACCTCAGCCTCACTCAACATTATGGACAGTAATGAGTGTGTAACCAGTGTGACCATAATAGTGTGATCCACTCCAGACTTTTACAGGCATGAGATTCTGACGGAATGACGACAAAGAATATCCCAAATTCCCAGTACTGCGATTACAGCACTAAAATTTATTTTAAAATGTGTTAAAACTGGCCTGTGCCTAGTCACTACACTGAATAAAGGGACAGTGATGGCTACAACACATCAAATCCCACTTTCACCTCCTTGTAGGTGTGGGTTAGGTGTGTCGGGTCACCTGGCATGGTGATGTTGAGCAGTGTGCAGGAGTACGGGTCCTCACGGTCCTCCTCGGGGATGTCACAGCTTCGCTCGCCCACGATGAACTTCACAGACATGCTGAAACAACACACACAACATCTCAACACCGCTCAACGTGATCTGATCGTCTTTGGGCTTGTAGTGTGTTGTCTTGCTTGTTCTGCTCACTATCCTATCAATATGTTGTTTAAAATGCTGTGTTTAGTGGTGAAAATGGAGACACTCTTTAAACCAGCTGTTTAATAGAACAGATCTCTCTAATAGAGCAACCCCAAATCACATCCAGCAGTTTGTGTCAGTATCACTCTCACATACAGTACATTACCACATCAGTTATGTGTACGCAACACACACCACACCTCCTCAACACCACAAACACAACATCTCTACACCTCCCCCCAAACCCCATTCCTCACTGCACCATCAGATCAATACTTAATAGGCATCTGGGAATAAGTAGTGAGGAGTTATTCATATTTAATATGATCCACATCATTAATAACTCCCAGAAAGGAGCTGAAAATAAATCTAACCCCAAAAGTACCCAACGCACACACACACACACACACACACAAGGAGGTACACATGAGGTATACTGAGCTTACACGGGTGTAGTGTGGTACATTTCTGCTGTACCACATGGATGTAGGTTTGTGAAAAGGAGCTGCCGTGTCTGCAGAATGGTATAAAGTGGGGTGTTAATCTGCACTGCTGTGTGTTGAGGTGGTGAGGGAATGTGCAGGGTGTGGGCAGCTGGGCAGGCAGACTGACCGCTTGTGGAGATGGGGGTGCTGGGTAATGTAGTTCAGCCATGTGTCCCTGATGGCCTGTCTCAGCTCGCGGTGCTGTCGGGCTGAAAGAACTCCCACCAGAACTCCAGCTGCAGCTCCGCTACCTGTTCACCATGGAGATGAGGTCAGTTAGGGTTTGCTACAGCTCATCACTCAAACACACACACAGATGCTGTGAACATGAGTGTGTGTGTGTGTGTGTGTGTGTGTTGTTAAGAGTGTATGTGAATTCTGAGTGTTGCTACTTGCTTTTTCTCAGTGTTACTGTGTGGCTGTCTTATTAAGTATACTATTCTGACACACACTCCTGCATCTGCACATTCCAACAATATTACACTTCACCATTAAAACACAACAATATCCTGTGTGTGTGTGTGTGTGTGTGCGGTACAGCGAGCCATGAAGATTAAAGTAGCATACTGATACACAACAGGTGAGGTTCGACGCGTGTTACATGTTGTGTAACTTGTGTTCTGTTTCAGTAAGTGCTGGGTAAATAGGGTGGGTGGGTGTGTGTGGGTGTGTGAGTGTGTGTGAGTGGGTGGGTGTGTGTGTGTGTGGGGGTGTGTGTGGGCCTGCGTTTAGCGAGTGTGCTGAGTGAAGGTGTGTGTTCTGAGTGTGTGTTCATTCTGAGTGTTATCATGTGTGCGTCCTGCGTTTTGGTGTGTGTTGTGGTAAGTGTGTAAGTGTTCTGAGCGTTGTCTGGTGTGTGTGTGTGTGTGTGTGTGTGTGTGTGTGTGAATACCTGCTGATGTTGGTTCCCACACCGAGTCGGTTCCGCTCCGGATCCACCACACACGTACCAGAACCGCGGCGAGACACGGGAGCAGAAACAACACCAAACTCCGCATGGACCAACACACACACACACTCTCTCTCTCTCTCTCTCTTTCTCGTGTGTGTGTGTGTGTGTGTGTGTGTGTGTGTGTGTGTGTGTGTGTGTTAGGGCAGCGCTGCGGTGAGCTCGGTCGAGTGTTCCTCTGCGCGGACCTCCACACCGACTAACCTCCCTCACCGACACACGCCGCTCTGCGCCTGCGCGCTCATACCCGGCCAATAGGAAGCGAGCGCCCGTCGCGCGGCGCCTCCTGGGAGATGTAGTGCTGATGCGTGAGGCGCGGTGCGGCGTTAGCGTCTCTGAGGGAGTTAAAGAGCGCGGAGTGAGATTCAGCCTCAACCGGGTGACTAACTAACACTCACCACACCACCGGAGGACTGTTACACTCTTATAATCAGCAGAAATACAACATTTAGCTCAGTAGACACTGTCGATACCGCGCTACGCGCAACACAGCACGGCCTGAGGGAGACGCTGAGCGATCCGCGGCGGCACCGCTGAAAGTATTAGCCTTGAAAATGCGCGTCGTGATGAAACGGGTGGAGTGTGACACAAGAGCTGCTTTATCCCCGTTTATCGCGAGCTGTCTCCACTGGACACACACCCAGCATGTGGTGGAGAGAAGTAACGGGGGTTCTCCAGCTCTTAGCGCTGTAAATCAGGCTTTATCACTGTGAGATTACACGTTACAGTATTACATTGGAGGCCAGAGCTCACAGGGCCAACTCCCTGACCCTCACCCTTCCGAACCTTTCACCAAACTCGTTTTTTAAATGTAGTCTGTCTACACATTTATGGCACGTTGCAGTAAATCACTATATTTAAAGTAAAATATTTCTAACATATAAACAAACAATGGGTGGCTCAAGATTTTGCACAGTACTATATGAGATTTATTGGAAACTGCCACACAATAACATCAACTATGCGTTATTTTTAGGCCGACCCTCCTTGATGTTTCTGCTATCAAAAAGATTTCCATAAAAGACGATTCTGCATCAAACACCACAGACCCTTATCATCTGGAAATGTTTTTATTAATTCATACAGTTGCACAAATCTACACACCCAAACTTCTAAAAGAGAAAAGTGCAGAAAAGCACCAACAAATTCATACATTGAAGAGGCATTATTTTAATAACAAGGTATCTCAAAATTCTAATCTAGCTCGACTAACAGTTCCATGCAGTTACTCTGTCAGTCAAATACGTCATGTCATTATTATCATATTGGAAATTGGTCAAGAGCCGTCCACTTAAATTTGCTCACATTATCATAGTGAAAATCCAATGTGTAACTGATGTAACAAAGCCTAATTCTCATGTCGTAAAACTTTTACCGTAATCTATGTACACAGAGGGCATCAGAGATATGGTACAGTGCCAGTAGAAAGGCGTCCGGCTCCAAGTCCGTCTGTCTTTCACCTGGACACACAGCTGTCCAGAAGTCTGCCAAATATTTAAAACCACACATCCAGAAAAATAAAAAAACCCAGAACAAAACATCACCTTCAGAATGATACACTTTAAAGGGGTATAATACAAGTTACCAGAAACGCCACCTTCATTAATATAAGGTGCAATAAATAGAGTAACACTTCTGTATAAATTAGCAAAGGCTAGACTAAATTTACATTTGACATTGTGCTTTTTTGAGTAGGAGAGATAAAAAGCTTGTGAAGTAACAGTGTAGAGGACACGCCATAGTCACAGTACTTGGCACTCAGGATGCTGTCTACCCGTCTACATCAGCCAGTCCCTTAGAGAGGGGCCCAACGTGCAGCAGTTCCACTTGCCATTTTGAGCCTCAGCATCCACATCAGAACAGGTAAAACAATGCAGCACGCTCACGCCCCGCTCCCAAATAAGGCCATTACGGAATCGTAAAGCAGGCCACAGCAGTAATGGATTTTAGCCAATGCTTATGGGCATTCTGACTGCAGAAGTTAAAGGTAGAGACTCACGAGGGTTAGACATTTGGATTTGGATTTTAGTATTATGTTATATTTTTCCCGTAGTGAGGCTGAACAGACTGCTGCTAGTAAAGGATGGCACAAAGCCTCTCTCTGAGTGCTCAGCGTGAGTGTTCTCATGGTTTGGGTTAAACTGGGTCATCTAGTTGGTTCTCTGGGTCACATGAACCCGGCATCTGTGTGCCAGATGGGGCATCAGCTTCCTCCAAATACTACATCTGTCTGACTGTAGCCCCCATCAAACGGAGAACAGATGCACACCATGCATTTGAGACAAAACCCCACTCCAAGGAAGTGCAAAGCTGTTTTCAAACAGAGGCCAAACTAATTGTATGAAAATAAGATAACTTTTTTTTTGCTTATGATCTTTAACATTTTAGGTTTTCTTTCTAATAAAGCGTTCAGGGATTTGAGGTGGAAAATGCAGACTTTGTGCTGTGAGAGAGGATTTGTGCCATCTGAGTGAGCAGGACATTGTTCTGTAGATTCTGTATCAGCACAGAATCAACAGAACTGCTTTATATTTGTTGATGTAATAAAAAGGAATCAGGAGCTTTATTATGGAGTTTACAAAAAAATGACCAGTTTGATTTTTAGGAGTCTGACAGTATTATTCTGGAACTAGGAAACTGAAGTTATTGATAATAACATGCCCCCTGCCCTCCCCCTGCATGTACTTGTCCTGTAATGTGAACGTGAGAAAGGCTTTTTTCTCTAGTTACAAAGCAATAACGAATCTATTCAACGAGACAGAAGAAAGCTCTCACTGGCTTGTCAGTTGAGTGACATCCAG
Organism: Distichodus sexfasciatus; assembly: GCA_032718565.1. NCBI lineage: Eukaryota > Metazoa > Chordata > Actinopteri > Characiformes > Distichodontidae > Distichodus > Distichodus sexfasciatus. The sequence goes on along the minus strand of JAVGVS010000147.1, from coordinate 900,796 downwards.
CCCCCGAAAACCTGCCCACCCACAAAACCCCACCCACTCAAATCCCCGCCCCCATAACCCCCCCTCCCGTTTGTGGTCAGTGGGAGGGGTCAGAGCCGACTGCACGAGGCCCAGCTGCAGGCCGGCCGCCGGGGGAAAGGTTCTCCTCCATGGGGAGATGGCGGTCCGGTTCCACCTCACAGAATGGTGCAGAAGAACTTCTTCTCCCGGAACGGGTTCTCCGAGGCGGGCACAGGCACGATCAGGGGGTCCTCTCGTATATGAGCATCGCAGTATGCCATCAGGTCCGCCGCTGCTTTAGACACCTGAACACCACGCCGGGAGGGCAGAACGAAAAGGGCGTCAGACTCGATATCATTTAGCAGACACTCTTTGAATTTTCCTCCAGCACTACCACCACTAGGTCCCTGAGCAAGACCTTTAACCCCTAGTTGCTGCAGGAAAACTGTCCCTGATATTGGAAAATGGAAGACACTCTGGATAAGAGCATCTGCTAAATGCTGTAAATGTAAATGTGTTAGTGTGTGTCTCCTCTGTAACCCTGGAGGACATCAGTTTGTTGATGTGAGGACATGTGACAGAGGGTTTGGGCGGTGAGTGAGTGAGTGAGTGAGTGAGGGAGGGAGGGACGGATTGTTGTGTCCGAGTGCTGCATGTTGTACAGATGGAGGTGTGGTTTGTGAGCCGGAGGGGAGAGGAGGAGGAGGAGGAGAAGAGACGAGGCTCAGCTGTGATGGAGAGTCAGCAGCAGCTCTGGGGACACACACTCACTCACAAGCAGATGTACCTCATGTCACACACAAACACACACTAACTACATTACCCAGCAGCCCCTCACTTATACAGAGCAATTCAAATGCAAACACACACACTATATGCTATACACACTGTACCCTTATACACATTTACTACACACACTCACCCAACATGTACTCTCACACACAGCCACAAACACTTAATTTACTCTTACTGTAGCCTTACCAAATCACCACACTCACACCATGAAGTCACACTACTCACACTATACACTCACCATACTCGCACTATAAAATTACCACACTATACACTCACCATACTCACACCATACACTCACCACACTCACACTATACAATCACCATACTCACACTAAACACTCACCATACTCATACTATAAAATCACTACACTCACACTAAACACTCACCATACTCATACTATACACTCACCACACTCACACTATACACTCACCACACTCACACTAAACACTCACCATACTCATACTATACACTCACCACACTTACACTATACACTCACCACACTCACAAAATACACACTATACTAACTGTTCCCACAAAATACCCTCTGCATATACGCATTATACACTAACGGTAAACACTGAACCACTAGATTCATAAAGCACACACTATATACACCTACAGGAACTTCAGCTGCACTGTAGTGAAACTACAACACAGTGTCATTAAATACAAACACTAGTGAAGTATGTCGCCCTGCACAACCTGCCTGCTATCGTCCATCACCGGTCAGTTTCTCAGCACAGAGCTGCTGTCACTTGATGTTATTTGGCCGGAAGCTTGTTCTCAGCACGGCTGCAACACAGACTGGAGTCTAAAATAGATGAGCAGAGTTGCTCCACCCAGCTACAGTGATCTTACAGCAGCCCGCAGGTGGGTTTCTAATAAAACTACCACACTCACCATCAAATTTCCAGGACACACTAGTCCTAGTGCTGATACCATCCCTACTCAGTACCGCTGCAGTTTCATATGAAGCACGCCCCGCTGTAGAGGCTTTACTGTACCGAGGGCAGAAGTGTGCGTTTGGAGTCAGTAATTAAAGCAGGCAGACCGCTGACGAGGGAGAGCCCCATTAACATGGATCACCTTCCACTGAGCGGCTGAGGAATTAGCGAGACGCTGTCCATTCATCAGGCCAGCTCCATCCTCTTCCTGTCACTGATGCCATCCTCCTCCTCCAGAGGACGTCCTAATTAGATTTGGAGACTCGCTGGAGGAAGCCATCCACAAGACGTCATTCTTCCTGCCCTCTCTCTCTCTCCCTGTTCTCGCCTCACTCAGCACATCTGATCTCTAACGTTCCAGTTTGTCTGCCTGAATAAATAATCACAAACAAATCTGGGCAAAAAGGTCATCCAGAGTTTACCCCTGGAGCAGATCAAGATCACAGTCTCTTCTCTCTCCCTAAAAAGTCAAACACTCAGCTCTTCTAGTTCACCAGAGAAGAGGAGGAGGAGGAATGATGACCAGGGGTCAGGCTCACAGGCTATGTGGAGTCCATGTGGTCAGCACAGAGCACACAAGAGATGGTGCAGGAGTCAAGTGATGGGATCAGCAGTAAAGATGTCACAGAGTGGCCCAGATTATTAGAAAAGTCTTTTAAAATGTTCGTACACATGAATAAAACATTTTAACATCACTACATTGTATATTTGACATGCAGCCCATCAAGACAAGTTGATTATTTTATTACATAAAGTTGAACATAAAGAGAATAAAGCACCAAAATTAATAGCAGCGATACAAATTTGGTACCGTAAAGTATAAGGTGGGAAAACTGCAAGCGTAGAGTGACATTTCATAATATTTAGTGTTACGTTTGCCATCTGCACACTGATCGTGTTGAAGGAAGAGTTAAAATAGCCTTTGGAATGAGAATCATCCACAGAATGACACAATTTATCTCTCAGTAACACACTGCTGAGGGAATTCAGTGTCTGCCTCAAACAAAAACCTGATAACATTTAAACAGAAGCACAAGTTGAAGTTACAGAATATTAGAGAGAAAAAAGAAATCATGGTGATCAGCCTGTTAGCATCAACAACGAGTGACGCTGAGGAGGTGTAATAAAGACGTTTGCATCAGCACATTTATTCAATCAAACAAAATTCACGCAGAAGTGCTCAGCCTCTGGTTATGTGGCTTCTGTGTAAATATATCTACAAGTCATCTGGACAAGTGAACTGCCACAAACAAAATTTGATTAAGTAAATACAAAAAAGTAACACAAACGGTGGATTTGAGGATGCATTGCATCAAAATATTGAGCTAAGGGTTTGTATGTACAGTGTGCTTTGGTGGTAGAGCTATCGTTGTTTTATGTGAGCATATTTTCCTACCTTTATCCGGTCCATGCAGGCCTCCATTTTGAGCTGCTCCACAGCTTTGCGAGCCTGAGAGATGCTGGCGGTGCTGTTGTTGGCCATCCCGTCCTTCATGACTGACCCCTGCTGCCCCACAGGGACAAGAAACACCACTTAGTTCACGCCCAAACGCTGAAGGGGCTGTTTCTACTGACCACATGGCACATTCTAAATCTCTAAGACAACGGCCTGTATTATGTTTTAAGCACAATCAGATGGATGTGCCCTGCCTCCGTGTCTTCAGCTGTTTCAGGTGGATGAAAATAAAAACATCATTCACCATTTGCTCTTAAGAAGAAATTTGTCGCATACTTCCCACCAAGATCCTAATGTTCAACAATGTTTTCTTATTTGAGATTTGATCCTGGGTAAGAACAGAGTATATGAGTGGTGAAGAGCACACTTACACACTTTTTGTTGCAGGCCTGTTTGTGCAAAACATGGTCTTATGGGTTTACTTCAGTTCCACAGCTGAATATACTATTTAAACATCTCAGCTTTCTTAAGAACAAATGTAAGATAATATTGGTGAATGAGGCCCATTCTTCTTTGTACAATTATCAGAAATTGTATGTTAATATATTGAGACACATAAATAACCAGCTTGATCTCATCAATGTTGGTATTCTCCAGAACAACACTCCTGACGTTTCCTCTCAAACCAACACACAACCTCCAGCACATTAAACTGATCTGTTAACACGCTCACAGCTGAGACTCACCCTGTGTCCTAATACTTATGACACCTCCTTCAATGTGTGTGTGTGTGTGTGTGTGTGTGTTAAGGGGGATTCCCGACGGTAAAATGGAGCATCTTACAGGACACTGCTCTCTCTCACACCCACACCCAGAATTATGAGGTTCAGGTGGGATGTGTGTGTGTGTGTGTGTGTCACGGCGCGGTGGTTTTGTGGGTCACGTGCCAGAAGCAGCGCGGGGTCGTGGATGAGCACGTGAATGTGGGACCTTTCCGATCAAAACTCATATGAGGTGATGGAGACGGTGATAAATGTGATGGTGTTTATGAAGACGATGGAGAAGGTTATGAGGATGATGATGGTGATTGTGGCTGGCGCGCGCTCCAGCTCGCGGTTTAAAGCCGTATTCAGGGCGGAAGGTGATGATGGTGATGGTGATGGTGATGATGGTGGTCATGATGATGGTGATGATTTTTCTCCTCCTCACATCCCTCGTTTCGGGCTGCGTGTCACGCGCGAGGCTCCCTTTTTACCGCCCCGGATTCCGACGCACCCGCGCGACGTTTCAAACGCGTAGCACCGACTCGGTTTTGACGACGCGTTTATAACGACACGACGGTAAATAAGGTGCATTAAACCGTGGATTAAACACGCACACGCACACGCACACACACGCACACACACACGCACAGACTCGGAGGCAGAGGCGCGCGCTCACCTGTGTGTCGGGGCTCCGCCCTGGCGGCTCGGGGGAAGCGGCTGGAGGCACGGGTGAGGCGGCTCGGGCTCCGGCTCCGTCTCGGTCTCGGTCCCGGGCTCGGCGTGTCTCCGGTGCGGTGGTGAGGAGGCTGCTGCGCGCGGGCTCGTGAGGGGGAACCTCTATATGACGTCACGGGCAGATGCGGGAGCGCGCGCGCGTTTCTGTGCGTGTGTGTATTATCGGGAGCGCGCTTCTTCCACGCTCCGGCTTTTCGCGAGGGTCAGAAACGAGTTAAAGTTTGAGACACACTCTTATTTATGGTAAAGTTGTATCATTTATGGGGCGGTTGGTAGCATAACAGTTAGGGAGTTGGTTCCGTGATCGGAGGGTCCCCGATGCAGCAAAGGTACCACTGAGGTACTCCCCGGGCGCTGCCAAAAAGCTGCTCATTGCTGCCTTCACGGGTGGGTCAGATGCAGGAGTCACATTTGAAAGTGAAAGTGAGTGATTATTTGTCATTGTGAACACACCACAGCACAGCACACGGTGCACCACAACCACGTGACCTCTGCATTTGACCCGTCCGTGAAGGAGCAGTGGGCAGCTAACAAGGGCCCGGGGAGCAGTGCTTGGGGACGGTACCTTGCTCATGAGTACCTCAGTGATAACTTTACCGGCCCTGGATTCGAACTATATATATATATATATATACACAGACCATCTCAAAAAATAAGAAGTTCATGAAAAAGTTCAAGATTTTTTGTCACTCATTTCAGAACGTGAAACTCATATATTATATAGATTCTAGGGTTAGGGTTAATTAACTCAAAACACCTGCAAAGGTTTCCTGAGCATTAGATTGTTCTCTCAGTCTGGATCAGTAGGCTACACAATCATGGGGAAGACTGCTGACTTGACAGATGTCCAGAAGACAGTCATAGACACCCTCCACAAGGAGGGTCAGCCACAAAAGGTCATTGGTGAAGAGGCTGGTTGTTCACAGAGTGCTGTATCTGAGCATACTCATAGAAAATTGAGTGGAAGGAAAACGTGTGGTAGGAAAAGGTGCACCAGCAACAGGGATAACCGCAGGATTGTCCAGCAAAATCCATTCAAGAATTTTGGGGAGCTTCACGAGGAGTGGACTGAGGCTGGAGTCAGCGCATCAAGAGTCACTACGCACAGACCAATCCTAGACATGGGCTACAAATGTCGCATTCCTCGTGTCAAGCCGCTCCTGAACCAGAGACAACGTCAGAAGCGTCTTACCTGGGCTGAGGAGAAAAAGAACTGGACTGTTGCTCAGTGGTCCAAAGTCCTCTTTTCAGATGAAAGTAAATTTTGCATGTCATTTGGAAATCAAGGTCCCAGAGTCTGGAGGAAGAGTGGAGAGGCACAGAATCCACGTTGCTTGAGGTCCAGTGTGAGGTTTCCACAGTCAGTGATGATTTGGGGTGCCACGTCATCTGCTGGTGTTGGTCCATTGTATTTTTTGAAGTCAACAGTCAACGCAGCCATCTACCAGGACATTTTAGAGCACTTCATGCTTCCTTCTGCTGACAAGCTTTATGGAAATGCTGATTTCATTTTCCAGCAGGACTTGTGCTGGTTTAATGACCATGGTGTTACTGTGTTTGATTGGTCAGCAAACTCGCCTGACCTGAACCCCATAGAGAATCTATGGGATATTGTCAAGAAGAAGATGAGAGACACCAGACCCAACAATGCAGATGACCTGAAGGCTGCTATCAAAGTAACCTGGGCTTCCATTACACCTCAGCAGTGCCACAGGCTGACCGCCTCCATGCCACGCCGCATTGATGCAGTAATTCCTGCAAAAGGAGGCTCAACCAAGTATTGAGTGCATAGGAATGGTCAGAAGCCTGACATTTCAGTTTAAAATATCCTTTTTTTAATTGATCTTACGTAATATTCTACTTTTCTGAGACACTGAATTTTGGGTTTTCATTATCTGTAAGCCATAATCATCAACATTACAAGAAATAAAGGCTTGAAATACTTCACTCCATGGGTAATGAATCTAGATAATATAGGAGTTTCACTTTCTGAAATGAGTAACAAAAAATCTTGAACTTTTTCACAATATTATAATTTTTTGAGATGGTCTGTAAATACACACCCCTAAGCGTGTCAGGGTTTTGGATCTTCATGTCTGTGACGACCAGATTGTGCATTACAGTGTGTGTGTGTGTGTGTGTGTGTCCACTGGGCTCTCAGCAAGGTGGTATATTGTGGTGTGTTAATGTAGTATTTTGTTTGGGTAGAGAAAAGAAACAACACAGTATCATTAAATGATTTTTAAATACATATATATATATGGATCAGTTCTGTCATAGATACATTTCGTCATTCATAGATACAAAAAATAAGAAAAACATCTCATTCAGGTCTCTCTTTAGAAAAACATGAGGATGGAAGCAGGACAGCCATTTACACGTCTTCCTCACAACTTTAAGACTGACGTGAGTAATAAAATATAAATATATATCAGCCTGTCTCCCGTTACACACACATCCATCATCAGAGCAACACGTGGAAACATGGTTCAGATTTACATTCACACATCCACAACACACTCGGATATACAGCACAGGAGCTGCTTCACAACACACACACACTCATTCTCTCACACACATGGTCTTCATTCCAGCAGGAGTCCAACACTGTACATCGTGTGAAATGATGAGTGAGCGGAACTAGAACAAAATTCAACAAAACACCAGCGAACACTCCAACTCCCATCATGCAGTGCAACATGAAGGCTCCTGTGTGGTGACATCATGGTGAATGTTCCCTTTGTGTCGAGACAAACGTGTTTTTGTTAAACTGTGCTGTGACACCGTTCAGCAACATCACCGCTCATGTTGAGCTGCTGCACACTGACCATCAAGTGAAACCACAAGCAGCCGGCCGTCACGTCGATGCCTCTAAATCCATCCATCATTTACTTTTCAAACCAAAACCAAAACCCAAGAAACGTGTTTGCTACCAGCTTGTTCCAAAACCACCACGAAAACATACAAATAAGTTGTTTTTCAATTTGCCCATTTTTGTGAGTTGTGATTTCATATTCCATTTTGCTTTTTCATCAAACACAAGTGAAGTGACCCAGAAGTGACCGTTACACACAGAAGACAGAAAAAAACATGAAAATCTCAGGCGAAAAAGAGGAAATCTCTTGAGGAACAAAACTAAACTCTTTTTATGAACAGTTAAAATTGTTACGACACATCACTTGTGCCCAGCACAGCCCAAAATGGAATATGGTTTGAAAAGTGAACGATGTGTGGATTACTCTACTCGTTCTGGCGTTGGAGTGAGGCGTCTTTAATAACAAGTGAGTTTGGAAACAGGAGGCTGCAGAGCTGAACTTACTGATGCAGAACCCTGATACCTTACTACTGTAACCAGACGAGTCTTTAACAGCCTCCTTAAGCAGGAAACCACACAAACCTCACCTGAGAGGACACAATCGTACTCCTTTAATCTCATAGCACACGACTGCACACGAGACCCACCAGTTTCCCCAACGCCTTTAACACCTGAACACACACCCAACCCTCGTGCAGCCCAAAAAGTCCATCTCACAGAAAACACTCAGCCCGGTCCTCATTCTGGAAATGTGTATCAGCAGAGTTTTCAACAAAACACACACTGATTCAGGGATCCACTGCGTTACAGCACTTCACGAGATCTTCAGAATGGGGTTTAAATAGAAATTCAGTCTGAACTCACACACACTTTAGTGTCATAGAGGAGCTTGAGATTACTCTTAGCTCTCAGGGTTAAGAAGGCAGTGGAGCGGAGGTGTGTGTGGGAGTGAGGTGATGAGTGTCTGTCACACCATAATAGCAGCTTCTAAATTCAAATACCACAAAAGTAAAAACACAAACGTTATGACTTTAAACAAACCCCAAAACAAAGCAAAACTACGAGATGGAGGATAGATGGAGGAGAGGAGAGAGATGGAGGAGAGATGAAGGAGAGATGGAGGAGAGATGAAGGAGAGATGGAGGAGAGATGAAGGAGAGATGGAGGAGAGGAGAGAGATGGAGGAGAGGTGGAGGAGAGAGATGGAAGAGAGAGATGGAGGAGAGGAGAGAGGGGAGGAGAGGAGAGAGATGGAGGAGAGATGGAGGAGAGATAGAGGAGAGATGGAGGAGAGATGGAGGAGAGAGATAGAGGAGAGAGATGGAGGAGAGATGGAGGAGAGATGGAGGAGAGAGATGGAGGAGAGATGGAGGAGAGAGATGGAGGAGAGATAGAGGAGAGATGGAGGAGAGATGGAGGAGAGAGATGGAGGAGAGATAGAGGAGAGATGGAGGAGAGATGGAGGAGAGAGATGGAGGAGAGATAGAGGAGAGATGGAGGAGAGGAGAGAGATGGAGGAGAGGTGGAGGAGAGAGATGGAAGAGAGAGATGGAGGAGAGGAGAGAGGGGAGGAGAGGAGAGAGATGGAGGAGAGATGGAGGAGAGATAGAGGAGAGATGGAGGAGAGATGGAGGAGAGAGATAGAGGAGAGAGATGGAGGAGAGATGGAGGAGAGATGGAGGAGAGAGATGGAGGAGAGATGGAGGAGAGAGATGGAGGAGAGATAGAGGAGAGATGGAGGAGAGATGGAGGAGAGAGATGGAGGAGAGATAGAGGAGAGATGGAGGAGAGGAGAGAGATGGAGGAGAGGTGGAGGAGAGAGATGGAAGAGAGAGATGGAGGAGAGGAGAGAGGGGAGGAGAGGAGAGAGATGGAGGAGAGATGGAGGAGAGATAGAGGAGAGATGGAGGAGAGATGGAGGAGAGAGATAGAGGAGAGAGATGGAGGAGAGATGGAGGAGAGATGGAGGAGAGAGATGGAGGAGAGATGGAGGAGAGAGATGGAGGAGAGATAGAGGAGAGATGGAGGAGAGATGGAGGAGAGAGATGGAGGAGAGATAGAGGAGAGATGGAGGAGAGGAGAGAGATGGAGGAGAGGTGGAGGAGAGAGATGGAAGAGAGAGATGGAGGAGAGGAGAGAGGGGAGGAGAGGAGAGAGATGGAGGAGAGATGGAGGAGAGATAGAGGAGAGATGGAGGAGAGATGGAGGAGAGAGATAGAGGAGAGAGATGGAGGAGAGATGGAGGAGAGATGGAGGAGAGAGATGGAGGAGAGATGGAGGAGAGAGATGGAGGAGAGATAGAGGAGAGATGGAGGAGAGATGGAGGAGAGAGATGGAGGAGAGATAGAGGAGAGATGGAGGAGAGCGGGAGGTCTGATCAAGCGTGTTGACTCTTCCTTCATCCTTTTCTACATATATACATAATATCCGCGTTATAGTGCATTACACCTCTGCAGCGTCTTGGCATCCAGGGGCGATGATCCTCATGCTGTTGGGGGCAGAGGGCGGGACTTGGAGATGAAAGGGGTGTGGTCTCATGCTGTCACGCAGTGGGAGAGGGGCGGGGCTCGGGCAGAAGGAGGAAGGGGCGGGGTCCGTTGCATGCTTAGCCCCTCTTCTTCGTGAGAGGGGGCAGGGTTTAATCAGGAGGCGGGAACGTGGTTCCTCCACAGGGTGCGTATAAGGAGCGTGGCCTCGTGTAGGAGGCGGAGTCTCAGCCCGCGGCGTAGCTGCTGAGGAAGGAGTAGAACATGGGCAGCTTCATGCGCTGCTGGTCCGTCTGCACCAAGCAATCACCCGTTCCTCACTGTTGGCCGTGTAGAGTGATTAGCCATCTGGGAGAGCGATCCAGACTGGAGTGCGCACACACACACACACACACACACACACAGGATGTGGGTGCAATCTGCTAAATACTTATAAATACTTTATAAATAAATGAAATAAAAAGGACTGACACTGGATTTCTCTAAACGTTGGCATTGAACAAAACGCAGGTTTAAAAAGCAGAAGCTCAGAATTCATCAACCATTTATTCTAAATGTATGAACATTGTATATAAATATATCAACAAACCGTTTTCAACACTTTTCAAATGGTTAAATATTTTTTAAACTGTCAGGCCATTGTGAAGACCGACCAATAGAATTGTTTTATGATATAAAATAAAAATGACCAAAAACAACGACATCATAATCATATCCATTCATATCAAATCACAAAAAGCAATGAAAATATCATTGTGCATTTTATTCCTAGACTCAACTAGACATGTAAACTGACCCCCAACCCCTGTTCAACATGAGCTGATGTTACAAAATCTACAGTGGCGTGTGTGATCAGCGTGTTCATGCTGGATCTACGCTACGAGCTCTACGTAATAATGTAATTTGATGTATCATTATACTAACCCTAACCCTAGAACCAGACTGGAACGACATCTTACACCTACACTCATCTGCACTTCTAACTTCTCCATGAAGTACCTGTAGCCTGGAACTGCAGTAAAAGTGTCAAGCCTGTAGCGTGGGTTATATAATGGGCTTGTTGGACTTGGGAGGTGATGCTCCTCCACGGCTTCAGGTCTGGTCCCCGATATCCCACAACCTGAGTGTGTGTGTGTGTGTGTGTGGGAGGAAGAGAGTGAATAGAGAAATGAAAAAAGCAGGAGTGAGGAAGAGGAGACTCCATCACACAGCTGACAGAAGCAAGGCTACTTTGGCGGCAGGTTGTTGATGTTTGTTTACTGGGAGAATGAAGTGTAATAAACAACGGTTTAATAATCCACTGTGGACTAGCACAAAGAATGCTCATTATATTTGCTCATATGCTCATGTTGGGCATCATTAATAGTTTAATAACAAAAATCTGTTTTACTCTTGAGGTGGCGCTGCAGAGTTTGCTCTTTTCTGCGTTTTGACATCTGGCACCACAACCGCAGGCTCTGCATTTTGACTCATCCATTGAAGGAGCAGTGGTCAGCTTTGGCCTTTTTCTGGAGGCAGGGCGGTACCTTGCTTACACCACGAATTACCTCAGTGGTGCCTTTACCCAGTCAGGACTTGAACGGCCACCTTTGATCTGAGGACATCTCTAACATTATGACACTACCAGCTGCCCGTGTGTGTGTGTGTGTGTGTGTGGAGCTGGCAGGGCTTGAGTGTTTGGGGTTTTGGTGCATCTCACACAGCCCTCCGTTCTCCAAACCGCCCGCGATCACGTTGACCGACACGCCCTCCGGCTGATTGGAGAAAGCCACAGAGCAGATGATCTCCCTGCAGTGTACGTGACCAATCAGATCCCCGTTCACCGTCCACAAGCGCAGGTCACTTCCTCCCCCTACTGCGCGCACACACACACACACACACACACACACACAATCGTACCTTTAAAAAGCAGCACAGAGACCCGACACTGACATCAAAATCACCACACCTGACTGAGTATCTCCTGCTCACTTCTCACTGTTCCAGCTGCTTCAGGATTACAACCAGAAAAAAGCCCTGGACACAACTGCCCAACCGGTACACTACTGACCGCAGTGTGTGTTTCACTTGCTTTAACCTGGTATCTGTTCTCTCATGAATTTGACGTGCTCTCGCTCCATGCCTCTAGCGGAGTGTGTCTTAACTAGTCCTCAGCTCCATATGACTGACTGCAGTTTGTGTGTGTGTGTATGTGTGTGTGTGTGTGTGACCCGGAGTCCACAGACAGTAGCGATGTCTCCAGAGTGGCTGGTCCTACGCTGGCCGACCGCGGCATTGACCGGGCTCTTGTCAGTCAGGCTCTGGGCGTAACACCAACCTGCACAGCTCAGCACTGGTCACACAAGCTTTACACTCCGTCACTACACACCAACCCCGGCCATCTACTGGAAACACCTTCCCCCAGACCCAGAGCCACGGGCTGAGCTGAGCCTGGCTCTTTACAGACAGACCTCGTGGTCCCACACTGTACCCGTGACCCACAACTGCACACTTCCAGGAAAAAAATCAAGAGGGGTAAAAGCGGGACAAAAAGAGCGTGTGATGAAGAAGTAGAAATAATGAAAAGAGAGCTGAGCAAGGCGACTGCTCAACCTAAACACGCTCCACCTGTTGAGGTCCCAGAGGATGCAGGTGCCGTCGCGGCTGACGCTGATGAGGACGCTGTAGGGTTTGCAGACGAACAGGCCGGTCACCTGGTCAGTGTGGCCGTACAGGTGCACCTGGGACTCCACCTCCATCTCCGACGACTACAGAGAAGAGGACGAGGGTCAGCGCTCGTGCTGTACAGCGTTATGAAGGTGTGTGAGGCAGGACGTGTGTGAGAGAATAGGCATGGCCGGTAGTAAAGGTCGATATTGTTTTTTCAGGGCCGTTATTGATGCCTGATTATTTGCTAGTTAACAGGGGTCAATACTTACGATGTTTGGAACCGATAAAAGAAACCCATCAAAATGTAGAACTAGCCTACAAACACCAGTCTCAGACTCTCCTCTCTCTCCTTCTCCTCCTGCCAGGGCTTTCCTTTCTACTTGGCCAGTGTGAGTGACAGAGGCTTCAGTGTTGATTGGCTAATACTGGTGGGGTGTGTGGCCAGATCAGGCGTGTTGATAAAGGCAGGGACAGTGGAGTGGAGAGCAAAGCGGCTGTAGAGAGAAGGAGGCGGCAGTGGAACCACAATAGTAGCACCTTGTAGTTAGTAAAAATATGTAATTAAGTAATGAGATAAATAATTTGGCGGCTGCGATAGTAGTCCAGTCTCGGTAGCTCATTCGCACTGTAAGATTGTGAAAGTGGTGTAAGCGGCTGGACTGGCTGGATTCAGACACACCGCACTGTTCAGCTCACTGCTCAAGTCTTGCTCCACCGTAAGCAGCACTCTCTCACCAGAAGTAGTGCTGGACTGGGGAAGCTCAAAATTAGCCATGACCTCTTCACGGACGTCCAACATCGACGTGCCACAACTCATTCGAGTGTCGATTAGTTCTGGAAAAGCATGTGGAAAAGCGGCTGAGAATATTGTGGTGTCCTTCTGCCATGTGAGCTAGCAAGTCAGTTTCCTAACCATAACCTAACTCATGTCCTGCGGCTCCATTGGCTGTAAATCAAAACTGCCATTCTCTGGTTTGTAGCTCGGCGCTCATGTGCTGTGCTCCGACCGGCCGCAGCTGGGTATTGGTTGGACATCTGGGGTCAGGGTCAGGCTTTGTTTGATGACATCTTTGTAGTGTTCACAGCGTTACTGTTACACGCTGATGAAAGTGAGGTTTGCTCCCTTCAGGGCTCTTGCCGACTCTGTAACGTGACAATGATGTGGTGTGAACAAGGCTGCAGGGAAGCTGCTCTTTAAAGGGAAGAACACAGCTGGTACACTATATTAACTGACTTGTTCAAACTAGAAGTAAACATGAAGAAGCGGCCCATGTCTCACCAGGTGTGAGAGTGCTGCTTTCTTGCGTGAGGAGAGCTGTAAAAGCTGCATCCTTTGGTTTATGGTGTTTATTCAGGAAAACTCCAGCATCAACAGCTGTGCTTATCACTCCTCACCAGCACAGCACCTGATAAAACCTGATGAGAGGGGGATGGAAAGAGAATGTGTGTGTGTGTGTTCTCTCGCTCCTGTCTGACTCTCAGACTCCACCCACCGCTGGCTTCAGGAAATGTGTTTCTAGGGCAACGGGGAGATGAGGAACAAGGCCACTATGAGTCCTGCGTGTGTGTGTGTGGGGAGTGTCAGGGAGGTGGAGCACTGCGTGGGGTGCAGGCAGCGTGGTGTGTTGCCAAGCGTGGTAACGCGTGCGGTGGCGGTGCTGAAGCGGTTGCTGTAGGCAGTAGATGGGCTCCGCCTGCCCTAAACAACTGTACCGTCTGTTGATGCCCAGGCACAACTCGACACCTGCAGAGGAGAGAGAGGGTACAGAAAGAGGAAGAGAAAAACAGTGAAGAGATAAAGAGATAAAAGAGCAAGGGAGAGGAGAGAGGAAAAGGTTAGCAGAAGAGAGAAGGAAGGGGACGGGTGAAGAGGAGGAAGAAGAGGAATAGCAACATTAATGAAAGCAGATGTGTGTAGAGTAGAGCTCCCTGCAGTCACACACACACACACACACACACACACACACACACACACACACACACACACCCCCTGCAGACGGGTAAAACACACACACACACACACACACACACACACACACACACACCCTGCAGACAGGTAAAAAGCACACACACACACACACACACACACACACACACCCACACACAGACAGGTGAAACACACACACACACACACCCTGCAGGCAGATTAAAACACACACACACACACACACACACACACACACACACACCCTGCAGGCCAGGTGAAACACACACACACACCCTGCAGGCCAGGTGAAAACACACACACACACACACACACACCCTGCAGGCCAGGTAAAACACACACACACACACACACACCTGCAGATCAGCACACACACACACACACACACACTGCAGGCAGGTCAAAACACACACACACACACACACACACACCCTGCAGGCGGGTAAAACACACACACACACACACACACTGCTGCAGAGCCACAACACACACACACACACACTCAACCTGCACAGGTAAAACACACACACACACACACACACACACACACACACACAGCACCCAGGTAAAACACACACACACACACACACACCCTGCAGGTAAAACACACACACACACACACACACACCCTGCTGCAGATAAACACACACACACACACACCCTGCAGGCAGATCAAAACACACACACACCTGGTGAGATGCGCCACCCCACACACACACACACCCTGCACAGATCAAGCACACACACACACACACACACACACACACCTGCTGCAGGTGCAACACACACACACACACCCTGCAGGCAGATGCACACACACACACACACACACACACCTGCACCTGGGTAAAACACACACACACACACACACGCACCTGCAAGCCAGGTCAAAACACACACACACCCTGCAGGCCAGATGCATACACACACACACACACACACACACAGCCAGATAAAACCACACACACACACACACACACACACACACACACACCCTGCAGGCCGGGTAAAACACACACACACACACACACACACACCCTGCAGGCCAGATTAAAAACACACACACACACCCTGCAGGCCCAGATTAAAACACACACACACACACACACCCTGCAGGCAAGATGCACACACACACACCCTGCAGGCCAGGTGAAACACACACACACACACACACCTGCAGAGCCAGATTAAAACACACACACACACACACACACACACACACCCTGCAGGCCAGATAAAACACACACACACACACACACACACACACACACACGGGTAAACACACACACACACACCCTGCAGGCGGGTAAAACACACACACACACACACACACCCTGCAGACGGGTATAAAACACACACACACACACCCTGCAGATGGGTAAAACACACACACACACACACACCCTGCAGCCGGGTAAAACACACACACACACACACACACACACACACCGCAGACGGGTAAAAGCACTGCACACACACCACACACACACACCCCTGCAGGCAGGTAAAACACACCCCACACACCCCCTGCAGGCAGATCAAACCACACACACACACACACCCCCTGCAGGCAGGTGGCTCCACCCCCCACCCCTGCAGACAGATGCAAACACACCCCCACACACACCCCCTGCAGGCAGGTAAAACACACACACACACACACTGCCCTGCAGGCGGGTAAAACCACCACACACACACACACCCCTGGGAGCCAGGTAAAACACACACACACACACACCCCCTGCAGACGGGTAAAACACACACACACCCCACACACACGCAGGCCAGGTAAAACACACACACACACACACACACACACACACACCACAGGCGGGTGAGCACACACACACACACCCTGCACAGGTAAAACACACACACACACACACACACACCCTGCAGACGGGTAAAACACACACACACACACACACACCCCTGCAGGTGGTCAAAACACACATATGGCCGAGGTGGGCTGTGTGATCAAGTGTGTGTGTGACCTGAGTATAGAGGAGAGCACTGGATGTAGTTGATTGGAGCTTCACTCTGCTTGCTCTTCAGTCGCAGCATGTTGTCGCTGTAGCCCCAGCTCAGGATGGCTGACCACTGGATGTCAGTACTGTGCATGCTCCTGACCCCTGAACACAAACGCTGGACATCAGCTGGACATACCACACCTCACCTCCGCACGGCCGGTCGTCACACGCCTGCCCCACAACCCACACGACCTCAACCTCAAATCAACATCACAATCAATAGACGTTTTAACCTCGATCGTGATTTTTGAATTATTATTCGTTTTGAAGTGTTTGTTTTTTGCCCTAAATGGTTGTGTGTGCGGGTTTTCAGTGGTCCAGTAGTTGGTCACTTGGCGAGCTACAAGCAACTGGACTTCTTTTAGGTTGTTAAAGACGTTTAGCACTCGGCCAATAGACTTCTTCAGCTCAGTTCATTACCTCATAGTTCACTGACCAGGTCTGAAGGTTAGAAGAAGAGGTGAACCCATATTGGTTTATTGCTAGTTAACGAGGTCAATAACCGATATTTGGAACCGATAAAGAAAACCCATCAAAATGTAGAACTGTACAAACACCAGTCTCAGCTGGAACTCTCCTCTCTCCTCTTCTCCTCCTCGCAGCTTCACGCTGCGGCGAGTGGAAACAACGAGAACTGGTGATTGAAACATACTGTGGTGAGACATGTGGCCAGTCAGAAGCGTGTTAATGGGCAGGACAGTGGTGGAGAGCAAAAGCAGCAAAGAGAGAAAAGACGGCAGTGGAGCCACAGTAGCACCTTGTAGTTACTTCATATCGGTGATGGTCAAAATTAGCACCGATACCGATAATCAGCAAAATGTCTAACATCGGCCCTGATAATCGGTCAACTAACCCCAGTTAGAGTTCAGACTGATTTAATTAATTTTCAGTTAAACACAGCCGTGGGGTTAACACAGCAACCTGCCACCTGGTGGAGTTCTACAACACATCTGATCCTGCAGGAGACACAAGACCTTGTGATATAATCTTAATAAATAAGAAATATTTAATTCCAAATGCAACGGTTAGAGAGTTTAGAAAATAAAAGCCAGCATTAGTCGGAAATTACGAACAAAGCTACAGGGCAAATTCTTCTTCCTCACCGGTCTGCATGTACTTCACTTTAACCTCGACACTGGCCCTAACATGTCCAGTTCTAGGCGGCTGTTATGGGGAGCTAAATCAACTCTTTCAACATAAGTCCTGCTGGAATTCCGTAGGCGTGCAGCTGGAGGTTTATATCAGGTGAAATGTGCAGGCAGTGAGTATGTGTACGATAGGCGGAATAATTGGGTGTGTGGGTGTGTACTTTTTGTTGAGCATGAGTGTGTGTGCATGTGCATGGTATGCGTGTGTGTGTCAATGTGTGTGTGTGTGTTTCCCCCACCTACTCCTTGCTGTAGTCATCGCAGGGGCAGAAGTTCGTGAGAGAGGCCGCAGATGGCTCCTAGTGGAGCAGCCTTGAGCAGATCGAACACGCTCTCCATCACGGCTGACTGGAAAGCACACCACGGGGTCAGGCGGGGGGAGCCCCTCCCCCACTTCAAACCCTTAATCCCGGCGGCTCTGCCAGACCAGACCACAGCCACAAACACACAAATCAGTTCATCTTACACAGAGACGAGGGTCGGTCAGGAGGAGAGTTCACTGCCAAATATGCTCTTACACGTAGTTCATACGTAGTTCCACTTTAGTTTAATAAAATAAAGGATATTAATGAGTTGAAACCAAAAGCAAAAACATACAAGTACCCCTTACCCAAAATATTTTTAAAATCATCACTTTCTCATACACACACACAAAATAATAAAAATAATCTGTCTTTCAATTATATGCCTCTCATACATCATATTTTTGGCACCAAGTGCTTTACAGTGAGAATAAAATCATGCAAAAGGGAAACAGTTTTTAAAGAATTATTAACTGGAAAAAGATAAAGAGAAATAAATAGAAATAAATCTAAACTTCCGGCAGGATTTACGTGCAAGAACCTTTAAAACTAACAAGATTTAAATGAATATCAATCATGTTAAGGGAGAAAATAGGGATTTAATTAACAATACCTGGCCCACCAAGGTGAAGATTTAACACTTTCACTTTGAACACTGAGTCAAAGGCAGAATCTAATGTGCAGCCGAGTGATTATTATGATTATTATTTGCCGCTACACATTAGGCTATGACGTGTGGCTGATGAGGAGCTGTGTCCGTGGTGGTGGAGACCTGGTGTCCGCGTGGAGTTGGTGATTTGTTTTGATTTGGTCGAATCTTGACGTTCTCTCTTACGATGCGTCATGCATCATTAATATGAGTCCACAGACATGTGGTGGTCATTATGCCTCCGCGTGATGACGTTAGTGTTAGACGTCAAGACACCAGTGTGTGCGTGTGCAACGTTTTTGTGTGTTGTGGGGACTTTTTGTCTCCTAAAATCACTTCTATTTGTTTTATGGCTTTGTGGGGACATGTGAGAGGTCCCCATGAGGAAAAATGACTTGTACATGTTTTATTTGAGAAACTAAAAGATGTGTTTTTTGGATTTACTGAGGGTAAGGTTAGGGTTAGAATTATATACATCTAGTCGTTATGGGAGTGTTGTACAAGTTTGTGTGTGTGTTCATGTATTTATGGCATTGTGGGGAGCTTTTTGTCCCCTAAAATCACTTATATCTGTTTTTTTAGGTTTTGTGGGGTCATTTGAAGGTCCCCATGAGGGAGAAATGACTTTATAGAAAAATGTGCTTGTTTTTTGTTGAGAAAGTAAAAGTGAATGTGCTTTTGGTTACTGAGGTTAGGTTAGGGTTAGGATTAGGTGTGGGTGGCTGAAATTATATACATCTAGTCATTATGAGGTCATGGAAGACCTCACAAGACAGTAATGCATGGACTGTATTGTGTGTGTGTGTGTGTGTGTGTGTGTGTGTGTGTGTGTGTGTGTGTGTGTGTGTGTGAGTGTGTGTGTGTGTGTGTGTTCACCGGGTAGACGAGCTCTTGGGCTGCTCTCGGTTCTCCCTGAAGGCCAGCTGCACCAGGAGCCCCATGGCAGCGGGCAGTTCGCCCTCCATCATGAGCTTAGGTCCGGGCGGCTGATGTGTGTGGCGATTGAACAGCTGTCTGGGCGTCTGGCCGTACGTCTTGATCATGGTCTCCAGTGCTCGGCGCTGCACCGGGTCCTCCACCGCCGACACGTCCATCCCAAAGTAGGTCTGACGTTACAAATGAATAAGAAGATTCACGTTCTGAAAAAGCTAAAATGAAAGAGTAAAATGTAAACATCTAGAAATACATCTACACATGAGCACAAACCTTAGCATATAGCGAACCGTTATCCAGGTGACTTCTGGCTCTATTACAGCAGCTGGGGTTAGGGTCTCATGCTCAGGGGCTATTTTCTTTCTTAACATGGAGGTAGGATTTGAACCCATGACCTCTTGGTCCAAGCGAGCATCCTGACCACTAGACCACCACCACCACCACCCATTAAATAAAGAAAATAATGTTCTGAAATAAAGATTTACACTATATGCATATTATGGTTAAACTATATATATGAAGCTCTGTGGAGTCACAGCCCCGAGTGCAAGTAGAGAGGTCCTGGTCTGGTGGTGGGACACTTAACTACAAACCTAGAGGTAGTAGGGTTAAATCCAGCTCTGTCCTGCCACCAGCACTACCACCACCAGGCCCCTGAGCAAGAGCCTTAGCCCAGACAATGCCAGAGAGACCTGGCATCAGGACGTGGCATCAGCTCTGCTCAACACTGTCACATGGAGATGGAACAACACATTCACCCACTGCTCTTGCAACCAAACCCACATATCTTCTGATATTCACCAATTTAACATGTGTTTCTGGATCACAACAGAATCCACAACCTGCTGAAGAGCACCTCCATTTCATGTGTTTGTGCAAACATTAGATTAATGGGTTTCCTTCAGTTCTTCAGTTCTTGCGTACTAGTATACTATTAAATAAAAAAACAACAAGAAAATATGAGTGAATGAAGCTCAGAGATCTGATAATAGATTTTTTCATTAATGAGGTAAATCAGGTTCAAAAACAACCATTCAAATGGTCGTAACTGTTCCATAGAACTACTAGACCAGTGATGCACCTGCTGCAGTTCATAATGCATTATACAGTATAGCCTGTGACCGTCACAGCAAAACCAGTCACTTGTCACAATGGAGGTTCTCGAGAAAAACGAGTGTTTATGTTGCGTGGGCTAAAATGTTGGATTTTTTGTTTTTAGTGTTTTGAAACAGTGGAAGGTCTATACTGTACTGCTGTGAATAAATTTGACTGAAAAACTTCCCCTTTCCATCCTAAAAACGTGACTTTCTTGAGGTGAGGAATTCAATTCCAGCAGAATGTTAAAAGTTTCTGTTTTGACCGCTCTACTTCAATATTTACGCTAAATCCACTGGTTGACTAAGCGTGAAGATATTTCTCGGAATCCATCTCCGTCTCCCAATTCCAGTTAACCTAGCATGGGTAGGCTATCCGTGTGGCTGTGAATGCTGGCGTAGGCTACCGTAAATACAAAGCATCAACGCTGACCGCACCAAGCGTCTGTGAGTGCTACGGCGATAGTCAACTTCAGGCGGCAGATTTCTCCGTTTCTCACTTGGCATGACAGGAGAAACCCGACTCCTTTGAATGTTGATATCTCAGTCATATGTCGTCCCATTCATTCCATATAGGTATCGTTTTGAAGCTTGAGTTATGCCCTTTCATGACAACATAATCAATCAATTTTGAGAATTTGCAACAAGTGACTGGTTTTTTGCCGTGGAGGTCTAAATATAGTATATTATTTATATTAGTTCGCAACACTGAAGCCGCTGGGTGGAAGACATTGATGGCCTGGATGGCCGCCTTGCCCTTCTGCTTGAGGCCGAACACCAGGTCGATCCACTGGCACAGCGTCTGGGACACCTGGTCCGACTCCAGCGCCTGCCTGTGGATCAGGATGAAGAGTCGGGGGTCGTTCCGGGCCCACGGGGGCAGATTGACGTGGTTGACCCGGTCACCGTTCTGACGAACCCCAAAATCAAATCCTAGAGTCAGAGGAAAGACGAGAGAGTGGACAGTAAGCTGATGATGCTGCACTACTCTCACTTCATTCTGTATGTCATTTTGTATCAGGTAGAGTTACAGTGCAGGGAATATCGCTGTACACTGATGTATGTGTTAATCGGCGAGACTAGAGACACTGTCACTGGATACTAACTCTGTCGTTAGTGACCAACTTGGCAAATAAACCCGATTCTGATGATGAAACGCGGTCACATGAGGAGATCAAAACCTAAATCACCTTCTCTGTTGACCAGGAATTCGGGCAGGTAGAAGAACTCGGGGATCAGCTCCTTCACGTCTGTCATGGACTCGTAGGAGGAAAGTCTCCGTGGTGTTCATGGAGTGGAAGGAGTTAGGTCGGAATATCAAAGCTCTGGTCTGTGTGGAAGAGAAAGACACCGTTTCCTCTTAGTTTCCCACTTTCGATGAGTTACTTCATATACATAAGTGTGTGTGTGAGTGTGTTTGGCGGAAGCTTTTAAGCCTAATGGATTCTGCTCCAGACTTCAGAAAAGCCTTTTTACTTCACCGCAGCCTTTTTACAGCGTGTAGCGTGTTTGAAGACTCAGGAAACGTGGACGGCACTCCACACTCACACTAGCAAAGCGCTAATTGTCGGCTCGGAGCGTTAAGAGGCTTTCAGCGCGCCGCACCTGCTTGGGCCGTCTCGTCCCAAAATTACCTTGGTATGCCAGGAACATCTTGGTGAAGGGGGGCATCCTGACCAGGAAGTGGGAGCCCAGGTGCGCTGTTTGGAGTAGTGCGAGAACCCGTGGTGGTAGGGCTGCACGGGGGGCATGGGGTCGTCCTCACGAACTCCCTTCCTGTACTCCTCCTCCAGATACTGCAACAGCAGGACAGCGTCATACACACACACACACTCACAATACAGATGCAGGTGTAGAGAGTGAGGAGCAGGTTTACCCTGTAGTTGTCCACATATCTGTCCTCCTTCTCTTTAGACTGTACAGCGATGGGTTTGCTCAGGTTCCTGTCAGAGTAAAAACAGAGTTATAACCAACATGTGACGTGAACAACAGTTTAATACCGTTTGAAAATAAAACTTTCATGATGATATCTTAATTTAACACCAAACACTTCCTCCAAGTCTTCACTGTGAGTTGAGCCCTGACTCCTGCTCAGCAGCTGAAGTATACTTGTTACTTGTCTGCACTATCCAGGTACAGATCAGTGTTTTTCACAAACTAACATCATATGTATTTTATTTATATCACCATTAAAATATACAAAACAATAATATAATATTGACAATATTCACTTCTATAATATTTTTGTGTAAAATTAAATAGTACTGATGCATATCATGTATATTAGCTTTTAATGTGACCCTCCACGGCAAAACCAGGCGCTTGTCGCAAATTTTCAAAATTGAGTTATTATGTTTTGATGAAAGGGCATAAATCAAGCTTCAAAACGATACCTATATGGAATGAATGGGACGACATATGACTGAGATATCAACATTCAAAATTAGGGTTTCTCCTGTCACATAGTGAGAAGGAGAAATCTGCCGTCGAGATTGACTATGGCGTACAGGCGGCAGTGCGATTAGCGGCTCACGTTTGTGACTACGCTAGCCTACGCTGCATTCACAGCCACACGGATAGTCTACCTGCGTTAGGTTAACTGAACTCGGGAGACGAAGATGGATTCCGGAGAAATATCTTCGCTGTGGTCAACCAGTGGATTTAAGCGTAAATATTGGTAAATCAAAACACAAACTTTTAACATTCTGCTGGGGTTGAATTCCTCACCTCAAGAAAGAATCCGTTCATTAGGATGGAAAGAATTATTTTTTCAGCCAAATTTATTCTAACAATTACAGTATAGACCTTCCTGATCACACCTGTATATATGGGCGTGCGAATTGACGTCTCGCTAAATTGTAGTCTACTTGAAGGATGAAGGGAAGACGGGGTACTGCATCAGGTCGTTGAAGGAGCGGCCGGCGTGCTTGTTCAGGTGGGTCAGGTACTCGAAGTTGGTGATCTGGCTGGAGCCCCACAGCTGCGTCAGGGCGCTGATGTTGTAAAATACTCAACAGGTTAGGCATCAGAGCTCAGGATGTTGTGGTATCACGTCGTCTCGGATCTGGGCCTTGGGAGCGGATGAAATGAGACGATCACTACTGGACAGTCGATCACATCAAACCCATATCACGATTAACACTGAACCTGATTAATAAACAATGTTAAAATAACTGAAGGGCACACAGCTAATTGCATCCAGACTGGATGTAGTCATGGCAACCTTACACACACTATGATGATTTTAAGGAGATTTAGACAAAAGTAAAACTAATATCTTAACAGAATAAAATATTGCAGCGATTACAGGTATTTTTTTATAACAGGGTTAGAAAAACGTTGCATATTTTTAACCTGTGATGAAGTCAGATTTGATCGGTTCAAATCCCACACTGGTAGAACCCAACCCTGACCCGTTACCTTGGTGTTGTCAAAGCCAGCAGCAGAAGTCGATCCGTTGGTGAGGAAAGATCTCCCTGGCGTTGTCTCTGAGCTGCCACCAGCGCTTGTGCACCTCCTTTATCTCCTCGTACGTCCAGCAGAAGGAGGCCGGCTCCGTCTCGCCCGTGAGGAGTCTGATGACCGCGGCAAAAACCCATCACAACCAACACGGCACACCACATCCCCCACATCACCACGTACACCTGCCTTAAACACCTCACCTGGTTATCACTGGCCTCAGCTGCATTATCCTCCACAAAATACATTCCTGTTTTACCTGCACACACACACACACACACAGATTTACTGGCACATGGCACCAAGTTGGGGCTTCACTATAGGACCTGAGAGACTTTGCCACCTATTAATTGCCATGAGTTTGATTTTGCACTGAAACTGTCTCTGAAAAGATGTTTAAGAATAATGTCTATATTTACAAAGTGTACAGTACTACTGTTGCTACAACACTGACACAACAATTGCACATTTTTTGCACTACTCTACTTTCTACTTCCGTTTTAAAGTTTATATTTAATACTACATTTCTAGCTTAAAATGTATATTTTGTATTTTATATACAGTACTGTGCAAAAGTTTTAGGCAGGTGGCTGAAAAAATGCTGTAAACAAAGAATGCTTTCAGAAATATAAATAATGATCATTTATTTTTTATCAGTTTACAAAATGCAAAGTGAGCGAACAAAAGAAAAATCTAAATCAAATCAATATTTGGTGTTACTACCTTTTGCCTTCAAACCAGCATCAATTCTTTAGGTACCTTGCACAAAGTCAGGGTTTTGTAGGATTATAGTCATTATATTGTTATTTTGTAGGATTTATAGTCATTATATATTATTTTGTAGGATTATAGTCATTATATTATTTTTGTAGGATTATAGTCATTATATTATTTTGTAGGATTATAGTCATTATATTATTTTGTAGGATTATAGTTATATTATTTTGTAGTCATTATATTATTTTGTAGGATTATAGGATTATAGATCTGTGGTTAGTTCTCCAAGATGTTTGGAACAACCTACCAGCAGTTCGCTTCAAAAGCAGTGTGCAAGTGTAGCTAGAAAGGGCAGTGCTGTTTGAAGGCAAAAGGCTGGTCACCAAATATTGATTTGATTTAGATTTCTCTTTTGTTCATTCACTGCATTTTGTTGATTGATGAAAATAAATGATTAACACTTCCATTTTTGAAAGCATTCTTTGTTGACAGCATTTTTTTACACCTGCCTAAAACTTCTGCACAGTGCTGTACATATGTTTATTCCATGTGCCCTAGCTGTTCTTTCTTCTCTGTTTCTTGTTGCACTGTGTAAACTGGAGCCACGTCGTCTCGTCTCTCTGTATATCTGTACAGTACATAGCAGAGATGACAAAGTTTACTTTGACTTTGAGGAAGGTTTGGAGGTAAGTGTCATTTCTGCAGGATCACTCTACACCTTATTTGAACTTCATATCAAGACGATACTGGTCCCGTTTCAGACTAATTCCACGCTGCCTTGATGGAGTAGGCAAGGTAATGATGAATAAACTAATCGATAAGTTCATGATTAGTATTACTGTTGTAACTGTAATCAGTTATATTGAGGAGCAGAGCAGAGAGTTGTGAGATGAGATGTAGGAGTGAAGAGGCGTGTTGGTCTCACCCAGCAGCAGCTCTCCTGCAGTTTCTCTAGATGGTGCTACACTTACACATCTGCGTGTGAACCTGGTCAAATGTGGTAGAAAAGCAGAATCAGGATGGTACCAGATCAAGCAGTGCTCACAACAAGCGCAACACCAACAACAACAGACACCAGATACAACACATCCGGTAGTAAACGGGGCTGAAGAGTGGGGCTGCAGCGTGGAGACTAACATCACTCCAGCGCTGCAGTGTTAGTAGTGAGAGTAGCTGCAGGTCAGGTACCTGATGGGTTCACTGGTGGCTTTGTCCTTGACGGTGGAGGAGAAGGAGGACTGGGTTTTATCCTCAAACAGGAAGGAGAGTGGAGCTTTGACTGGGTCTGATCACAACAGCAACACAATCATCACTTCAAGCAGCAGCAACACACATCACACCTCACTTCACACATCACACCAGCACGTGGCATGTCTAGCTGCTTACACACCACCATCTACAACACGTCTCGCTAATTCACGCTCTCATTTAAAACAATGATGTTTCTCACAACTACTACACTGGCTGCATGAAGGTGAAGGTGCAGCAGGTCAGGTGCGGTGTGTGTGCAGTGTGTGTGTGTGTGTGTGGTTGGTATGGTGATTCAAGCGCACCCTCCGGTTTGCGGCGGTCCTTCAGCAGGTATTTGTTGGGGATGGTGAGGTAACAGCGCTGCAGACGTCTGCGCTCCCGGTTCGGACCCTCGGTGGGGTCCAGCTGCCACGAGGTGGGGTATGATGATGGATCGTACCACAGTGCCCTGAACACACACACACACACACTTTACTTGAACTCTTCATGTATTAATGTAAGTGATAAAGTGATGATGATGGTCAGTGTGTGTGTGTGTTGCTGACTGTTGTGTGTGACTGTAAGAAATGATGATGATGATGGTCAGTGTGGAGAATGTGTGTGTGCTGACCGGTCGTGTGTGTGCTGCTGCACCAGCTCCTGCCAGTGTCTGCTGGCGCTCAGGTCGGTCTTGTAGAGTCCTCGTATGTGCTGGATCACCTTCTTCCTCTCCATGCCCTGCCTGAGGGACACGTTCTGCGTGATGTCCGCCGCAATCTTCGAGATGTCCTTCGACTTAGCGTCCAGTCTCTGCATCAAACTGACCACCAACAGTATCGAGTAATCGGATAAATGTTTTTTTTAAGGACAACACATTAGTTTTTAGGCTTATTCTAGTGTGTGAGTAGAAGTTAGCAATACATGCTTTATGTTGTTATATTTCAGACGTCCTGCACTACTCATAGTTTGATGTGAAAATGCTGAAATCAGCACATTTCTGATGAAAACTCACTCGTTTCTTTATCTTTAGGTCAAATAAAAGAACTGAAAGAACAATAAAAGAACATTGTTTTAATTCTGAGTTGCAGAATTTTTATTATGTATTATTGTCTATTATCTGTGGCGCAACATTTTAACACGTCTTTATCCGTTTGGTATCCAACAGAATATAGAAGAACATCTTTTAATAAATACATCTTCTATATTTCTTCTTTCCTATTGATTACACTATAACATTATAAAATTGAGGAAAAAAATCTGCTCAGTTGAAACTGAAGAAATACTGAGGTTTTTGGTCATTTTGAACTAATTTGACCTATAAAATGAGCTGCTTTTGGCCTTTCTGGAAGAGAACTACATTTCCCACAATCCCCTGCGCGCCCCTCGGAGCCGCGTCACAGTAAAGCGTTTAGCGCTTGTTACAGAGTAAACTATGGGGACTCCATGGGAAGCTCAGTAAACGCTGTGTTGTGAGTAGA
The DNA here is from genome assembly GCA_032718565.1 of Distichodus sexfasciatus. NCBI lineage: Eukaryota > Metazoa > Chordata > Actinopteri > Characiformes > Distichodontidae > Distichodus > Distichodus sexfasciatus. The sequence continues at coordinate 873,227 of JAVGVS010000147.1, read as the reverse complement.
ACGCTGGTGGTTGTGGTTGTTTATCAGCTACGTGTGCGTTGTGTCTGTAGTAAAGGGACGTTTAAACTGAACCGGAGCGTTGTAGCGAGTGATGACGCTAACGCGGGCTTGTTTGTTTGTTTGTTTGTTGACTTGTTTGTTTGTAAAGTTTGCACTGGAAATAACCTGGAACCACGTCGTCTCGTCTCTCTATGTATCTGTACAGTATATAGCAGAGATGACAATAAAGTTTACTTTGACTTTGACTTTGACACAACCAGAGCGCGCGTTTACATCGCAAACATGTCATTTATGGGTTTTTACGTGTTTACTTCTGTTTTTGTGCTCGGAACATCTCACAAATACTTTCACATGCTGAGGGACCAGGTCTTGTCTTGATCGCGTCTCTAAAATGGGCATCATTATTAAGCGTCTGCGTGAAACACAAGCGGCGCAGGCACTAGAGTGAAATTAATTAAACCAAGCTTCCATTCTGGAAAAATTGCCTTGACCATTTTTTGTAATTGAATTATTCCAGTTATTCCAATAATCGTTTCAGCTCTGATGATGATGATGATGATGATGATGATGATGAGTGAAGCTGAATAAAGACACAGTTGCCCCTAAACACTAGTCATAAGACGAGGTGAACTGACACATCAATCTACATCCATACACTACATCCACCACGAGCCCTGCTTTGAACGGAAATCGTAGCAGACTTTGTGATGCTGCCAGATATCAAACTGATATTGTTGTCAAATGAAGCAGAATAATATGAAGATGGAGCGTGTGATCTACACCTCTTAACCCCAACCCGAACCCGAGTAAAAACACAAAGGTTCTGCTCTTTTAGCTTTCTTACATCTCTCTTTGTACAGAAGATATCTTCACACAAAACAAACACACAGCTCTTTGTCCCGGAAGGTGAAGTCCGTCCCCAGTCAGCAGGTGTAAAGTCTGATGTGTGTCCAGAAACGCACATCATATCAACTCATACAGAAACATGACTTACATCTTCTGAGCACTGGTCAGTTTTTTCTCCCATGCCGCTTTACTGGTTCTTGCCTCCGACTCGTACTTGAGTTGCTCCTTCAAACACAAGAAAGATGTCTTGTTCAGATGAAATGCCACTGCACACGCACCGGTCACACCGGACACTGCTAGCTTAGAGTCTGTATTTGTAGTCTATCGGCGCTCTTTCAAATAAAAACTAAATCCCATAAAGCACACGTTCCTGTTCTCAATATTCATGGAAAACCGTATGAAGGGTCGCATCACCTCGGCGATGGCCTTCAGCAGGTCGGGTTTGGGCGGGGCGTTGGGCGGAATGCAGCGATGACCACACAGCTTGAGCGAGGTGATGAAGGTGTTGACGGCCGCCTGCTCGTCCTTGCTCAGACCGTCCCTGTGGTCGTGCAGCATCTCGTACAGGTACAGAGCCAGCTTGGGACCGTGCTGATGGACACAACAAAGCAGACCACACACTAAACACCACATCACACGCAGCACAAAAACGTACACGCACACTGAGGGGAGACGGTATCGAGCGCCCAGAAATATCTGTACCATTCGTGAGTTTTATTTCTTGCTCATGAGGAAGTAAGGTGTGTCCACGAGATATCATTTACGGTATTTCACATCTCGTGAGCACACAATACACTCATGTGAACGTGCAAAACCCGCTATGCTAATTCCCCCCTCTCCGTTTGCTCACTGTGTGCTTCCTACTTCACCGCTCTGTTCCACAGACGCTGGGAGATGAGGTTAGAAGAGCGGCAGGGAGAGAGATGGAGAGGAGGACGAAAATAACCGGAAAGGAATGCAACAGTCCTGCTGCTATGGAAACTGCCGTGTGAATTAGGATCACGTCTGTATGTACCGCACACACACACAGTAAAGAGCTCTCTGATCACATCCCCCGCTCCACCACCTGTGTGTACTGTAACTATTGGAGCGCTGGCCCCATGGTGACTGCACTGCTGCCTTCTGATTGGCTGGAGCACGGACATGAGAACATATGGAAGTGTCTGCGCTACTTGTGAGTTTATGAAAATAAAAACAATGGATATGACTCGAAGTGAGACGCTAGGTTAATCACGATACAGATTTGAGGTCCCGTCGTCCAGCCCTATGCCCAGAGTCGAGACGTTAAACGCTGTGGGTCAGATGTGTCCCGTCTCACCTCCAGGCCGGGGCTCAGGCTCTCCTTCAGGATGTCCAGGTGGTGCTGCTCGCTGACGAACTCTAGCGCCTCCTTCCTGTCGTCCAGCGGCAGCGCGGGACTGAGCGCGTGGACCAGCAGCCGGCCGATCTGCACCCGGAACGTGTCCCGGCACGACCACAGGATCCGGGGCCACTGCTGACGCGGCGCTCCGCCCCGACCCCAGCTGCCCTGAGGGACACAAACCGGACCGCACCGGACACCGGGTTACGTGATGACAGGTGTAAGTTAGATTTAGGTTTAGATTAAGGTTTGGGGCTTAGATTATTTTGAGGGTCAGCGCTTAGCTCACCAGCCCGATCTTTATGCCGTCCATCATGAGCCTGAGCAGATTCTTCTGGAAGCCCCTCATGCTGGCCAGCGGGAATGCTGCAGGAGGGGTGGAGCTGCTCTCGTCCCCCACCTGCTCTCCAGGTAAAGGTGTACTGACCAGCTGCTCCCCAAACTCCACAAAGTTCAACAGGTCAAGATAATCCTTACAGTTATCTGAGGGACGACGGAACACACACACACGCACACACACGGGTTTAAAGTGCAATTTAACTGGAGACAAAAGTGTACGTTTAACACTCCCACAATCATGAAATCAGATGAGAATCACGGCAAACACAGTTACACCTGCAGCCAGAAATACTAGATATTTTCACAGTGTAAACTCTTCAATTTCAAAACCAGTTTGACCAGGTTTTACCGCAGTAGAGGAGTGTGTGTTCAAGTGCAGGTTTACTGTGGTAGATTAGTGTGTGTTCAAGTGCAGGTTTACTGTGGTAGAGGAGTGTGTGTTCAAGTGCAGGTTTACTGTGGTAGATTAGTGTGTGTTCAAGTGCAGGTTTACTGTGGTAGATTAGTGTGTGTTCAAGTGCAGGTTTACTGTGGTAGAGGAGTGTGTGTTCAAGTGCAGGTTTACTGTGGTAGAGGAGTGTGTGTTCAAGTGCAGGTTTACTGTGGTAGATTAGTGTGTGTTCAAGTGCAGGTTTACTGTGGTAGAGGAGTGTGTGTGTGTGTGTGTATTTACCATAGTAAATGAGCCGGTTTACCGCCAGCACCACAAGTCTCTGCAGTCTCTGGATAAACTCAGTCTCGCTGGCCCTGATGGGATTCTCCTGACTCATCCTACGCTGCATCATCTGAGTCAGCTCATCACTCGCCACCAAACGCATACGAGTCAGCAACGAGTCCGACTGCGCTAAAGAGAAACGCCGCTGGCCTGGGACACGCGCACACACACACACACCACAGTACACATACATGAGAGCAACGCAAACTTCAAATTTGCTAAAAGAGAGAGGGAGAGAACGGCCTTTTCACACCAACTATTTCCAGTATCACTGAGCAAACACATGAAAACCACAGTGTGTGTTCAAGTGCAGGTTTACTGTGGTAGAGGAGTGTGTGTTCAAGTGCAGGTTTACTGTGGTAGAGGAGTGTGTGTTCAAGTGCAGGTTTACTGTGGTAGATTAGTGTGTGTTCAAGTGCAGGTTTACTGTGGTAGAGGAGTGTGTGTTCAAGTGCAGGTTTACTGTGGTAGATTAGTGTGTGTTCAAGTGCAGGTTTACCAGCAGGTAGCATTAGTGTGTGTTCAAGTGCAGGTTTACTGTGGTAGATTAGTGTGTGTTCAAGTGCAGGTTTACTGTGGTAGAGGAGTGTGTGTTCAAGTGCAGATTTACTGTGGTAGAGGAGTGTGTGTTCAAGTGCAGGTTTTACTGTGGTAGATTAGTGTGTGTTCAAGTGCAGGTTTACTGTGGTAGATTAGTGTGTGTTCAAGTGCAGGTTTACTGTGGTAGATTAGTGTGTGTTCAAGTGCAGGTTTACTGTGGTGGAATTGTGTGTGTTCAAGTGCAGGTTTACTGTGGTGAGAGAGTGTGTGTGTTCAAGTGCAGGTTTACTGTGGTAGAGAGTGTGTGTTCAAGTGCAGGTTTACTGTGGTAGATTAGTGTGTGTTCAAGTGCAGGTTTACTGTGGTGAAAGTGTGTGTTCAAGTGCAGGTTTACTGCTTGGTAGAGGAGTGTGTCAAGTGCAGGTTTACTGTGGTAGAGGTGTGTGTTCAAGTGCAGGTTTACTGTGGTAGATTAGTGTGTGTTCAAGTGCAGGTTTACTGTGACAGATTAGTGTGTGTTCAAGTGCAGATTTACTGTGGTAGATTAGTGTGTGTTCAAGTGCAGGTTTACTGTGGTAGATTAGTGTGTGTTCAAGTGCAGGTTTACTGTGGTAGAGGTGTGTGTTCAAGTGCTGCAGGTTTACTGTGGTAGATTAGTGTGTGTTCAAGTGCAGGTTACTGTGGTAGATTAGTGTGTTCAAGTGCAGGTTGCACTGTGGTGAATTAGTGTGTGTTCAGAGTGCAGGTTTACTGTGGTAGAGAGTGTGTGTTCAAGTGCAGTTACTGTGGTAGAAAGTGTGTGTGTTCAATGCAGGTTTACTGTGGTAGGTGGTGTGTGTTCAAGTGCAGGTTTGCATGTGGTAGATTAGTGTGTGTTCAGGGTGCAGGTTTACTGTGGTAGATTAGTGTGTTCAGGAGTGCAGGTTTCTGTGTGCCTTGGTGTGTGTGTTCAAGTGCAGGTTTACTGTGGTAGATTAGTGTGTGTTCAAGTGCAGGTTACCTTGGTAGATTAGTGTGTGTTCAAGTGCAGGTTTACTGTGGTAGATAGTGTGTGTTCAAGTGCAGGGTTACTGTGGTAGATTAGTGTGTGTTCAAGTGCAGGTTTACTGTGGTAGAGGAGTGTGTGTTCAAGTGGGGTTTACTGTATGGTAGAGGAGTGTGTGTTCAAGTGCAGATTTACTGTGGTGTTGAAAGGAGTGTGTGTTCAAGTGCAGGTTTACTGTGGTAGATTAGTGTGTGATTTCAAGTGCAGGTTTACTGTGGTAAGGTGAGTGTGTGTTCAAGTGCAGGTTTACTGTGGTAGGTGGTGTGTGTTCAAGTGCAGGTTTACTGTGGTAGATTAGTGTGTGTTCAAGTGCAGGTTTACTGTGGTAGATTAGTGTGTGTGTTCAAGTGCAGGTTGTGGTAGATTAGTGTGTGTTCAAAGTGCAGGTTTACTGTGGTAGATTAGTGTGTGTTCAAGTGCAGGGTTACTGTGGTAGATTAGTGTGTGTTCAAGTGCAGGTTTACTGTGGTAGAGGAGTGTGTGTTCAAGTGCAGGTTTACTGTGGTAGAGAGTGTGTAAGTGCAGATTTACTGTGGTAGAGGAGTGTGTGTTCAAGTGCAGGTTTACTGTGGTAGATTAGTGTGTGTTCAAGTGCAGGTTTACTGTGGTAGAGGAGTGTGTGTGTTCAAGTGCAGATTTACTGGTAGAGGAGTGTGTGTTCAAGTGCAGGTTTACTGTGGTAGATTGAGTGTGTGTGTTCAAGTGCAGGTTTACTGTGGTAGATTAGTGTGTGTGTTCAAGTGCAGGTTTACTGTGGTAGAGGAGTGTGTGTTCAAGTGCAGGTTTACTGTGTTGGAATTAGTGTGTGTTCAAGTGCAGGTTTACTGTGGTAGAGGAGTGTGTGTTCAAGTGCAGATTTACTGTGGTAGAGAAGTGTGTGTTCAAGTGCAGGTTTACTGTGGTAGGTGTGTGTGTTCAAGTGCAGGTTTACTGTGGTAGATTAGTGTGTGTTCAAGTGCAGGTTTACTGTGGTAGAGAGTGTGTGTTCAAGTGCAGGTTTACTGTGTTGGAGTTAGTGTGTGTTCAAGTCAGGTTTACTGTGGTAGAGTGTGTGTTCCAAAGTGCAGGTTTACTGTGGTAAGGAGTGTGTGCAAGTGCAGGTTTACTGTGGTAGATTAGTGTGTGTTCAAGTGCAGGTTTACTGTGGTAGAGGAGTGTGTGTGTGTGTGTGTATTTACCATAGTAAATGAGCCGGTTTACCGCCAGCACCACGAGTCTCTGCAGTCTCTGGATAAACTCAGTCTCGCTGGCCCTGATGGGATTCTCCTGACTCATCCTACGCTGCATCATCTGAGTCAGCTCATCACTCGCCACCAAACGCATACGAGTCAGCAACGAGTCCGACTGCGCTAAAGAGAAACGCCGCTGGCCTGGGACACGCGCGCACACACACACACACCACAGTACACATACATGAGAGCAACGCAAACTTCAAATTTGCTAAAAGAGAGAGGGAGAGAACGGCCTTTTCACACCAACTATTTCCAGTATCACTGAGCAAACACATGAAAACCACAGAAAAGAGATTAAAAGAAGTGATGTTTGGTGCGTAAAGACCTTCAGATTAGTGAGTTCAGTCGGACAGCGCACAAGAGAAACATCCCTGCAGCAATCCTTCTGAAGTAGCGTCCCATTTATGCAACTTTTAAAGTCACCTCACAGACATGAAAATGTGAAGATGCAGATGAACGTAAAACTATAAGTAGTAACTACAGCCGTGTTGAAGAGTCAACGTGTTAATACACCACACACACACACGTCAAGAACGTCCAGCTGCTTCAACTGCTGCTTTAAGGAGTAAGATCTAACTGTATCTGCTAATGATTTCAGCTCATTACTTCAGGTCTAGTTTGATCTTCGTGTGGCTCTCTGTAAGAATCTCCCACATGGTGTTTCAGTCATAACTTTACATTCCACATGAGGGTCATATGTGATTGATCTGGAAGATGTTGTACTGCTGTAGAGAACACGCTGCTGTTTCACGTCTGCACACTGCAGCACATGACGTTCCTGTGTGGTGCAGTAAGATCACGCTTCAGCACAGCCATGACACTCATGTAAAAGTGAGGTGAAGCTGCATAAACGCTTAAGTACGGTGTTAACGTGACCCACTAATCAAACCCTTCGATTAAAGGGTTCAAACAGCGTTAGTCACACACGTCTGCAGCAGCGGCCTGGTCCTGTAGCGGGCGGGTTAAAGCGGTGGGGTCAGCGCGGTCACTGCACACGGCGAGGATGAGGAGTGTGTTAGGGGGGAGGAAGGGGTGGTGGAGGTGCTACCTGTATCAGAGTGGAGGACATATGAGGAGGATGAGGAAGGGCCGGGTGGAGAGGGGAGCAGCATGAAGGCTGGGGGAGAGGGGAGCTGGCCGTAGGAGCAGTAGTGCTGGCGGGGGATTCGGGGGATTATCGAGTCTTTCACACCTATCCAACCTTGAAGGGGGCAAGCAGGGGTTCAAAACAGACAACACGGTGAGATAATCTTCATGCCCTTAAATCTTCATCTTCTAGAGGAGCTGGGCGTTTCACACCTTCAGACGCCTTCCCGGAATACGCCGTTTTATTTAGTATTGTATTCATCTTCCGCCGTCGTTCATGGCCACACCACAGCAGGTTTAGTCATTTAACATGCTCATACGTTCATTTATGTTTGTATGTCACCACCCAGCCTTTAAAGAACAGCAGCTTCATTCTGCAACATAATGCACTTTACACAGCAGGACACGCACACGCACCCCGTCTACAGCGTAAATCTTTTAAGAACATATTCTACATGTTCATTTGTACTCTTAAGCTTTATAGTTTATTGCTAACATCTCATTTCTGCATTCTACCTCCTGATTTACACAGTCTCAGGATGGTTCAGGGAATATTACACTACATGTTCTTGTGTAACTGTGTGTGTGAGGTAGGGGTGGGCGACATATCCAATATACTGGATGTATCTCGGCTTGTTCCACATGCGATGTAGTAAATGACTATATCGTGACCATGGAGTATAAATCCTAACGTTATTGTTAAACAGGCAGCACGTACTTCGCTTTCCACTTTTGCTTTTCTGCCGCGTTAAAGCAGACAGCTCGCTCCCCCGCCCATCCAGAAAACTCCTAGCGCATGCGTGTTTTGTACCGCTCTCGTGTTTCGTTTCTCTGCTCGCTCCCCAGCCTACAGCGTCACATCAATGGCAAAACTAGAGCGCGCAAAATGGCTTGCCACAAAAATTCTGCACAAATTTCAAAGTCGCGAGCGCAAATGTGAAACTCAGGAGCACAACATTAAGAATCGAGTGCACGGTTGTGATAATATTCTGCGCAAACTGTATTTTTCCTCTCTCAAATGTCTTTTTTCCTCTCGATGTGTTAAATGTCCTCGCGCGCAAAGTAGATTACCGACGAGCGGCTTTTTTGCTCGAGTGAGATTTCTGCGTGCGCGGTTTAAAAGGGGCGGGTTTTGGCAGGTTGGGGCGGGGTTTCGGCAGTTTCTGACTGCAAATCCTATTGGCCGATGGCTCCTGGTTTTGTGATTGACTGCACACTACAGAAAGTTTACAGAAAAACCAAAGATGACGGAGGAAGAGGAACAGCAGCAGGTAGATTAAACACAAGTTATAGTTTATCGACCTTATAATTCTAATTTAATAGTTAGGTCTTACACGTTTAATAAGCACGCAATCAATGGCTCCCCTTGACCACTTGTCTGTCCCCAATATAAAGTATAAAGTTTGCTATATTATACTTTGGTTTAAAATAAAAGCATTCACTATGTTAAACTTTGGTTAAATTCATTATATTGGTGTCATTTTATGCAACATAGAGCTGAATTTATCATTTATACAGTGATTTAGAGGAAATTTCAAGGTATTGAGATACATATTGTGTATCGTGATATAGCTTTAAAATATGGCGATATTATTTTTATGCCATATCGCCCAGCCCTAGTGTGAGGCATAATCCTGACTCTAATCTCTGTCCTGTAGCAAAGGGAATTTCATTCAAACACTTTACATAACTCATTTTTACTGTTTTCTTCAATGGAGAAATGTTCACTGCCACATAGTTAAAATCTTTCAAATCTTTCAAACTGCTGACTTTATTTCTTACTTTATTTACTGTTTACTTTATTAGTTTTGGGACTATTACAGTTTTTCAGCTAGTTTATTTACTTCATTTCTCCTGTTTAAACCTTATTCCTCATTTTATGTAACCCTTTTCACCTCTGTACTCTATTCTACCTTTTTCAGCTCACATCATTCCCACATGTTCTCCCGGAACTGCTCGTCTAGTTGACTTTGCCACTGTGGGAATCTTTAGCTGATCTACACGAGCAGGTTCCAGCGCTCGTATGAAGTGTGTGGAGATGGAGACGGGGAGGTTTAAGTGCCGCCGCGTGCTGAACTCACTCATGCTCTTGCGTTTGTGCTGCAGGGCATGCTGGGAGGAGGCGTAGGGTGCGCCGGCGTGCTGCAGGTTGCTGCCGCTCCTCTGGGGCTCCTGGTGCGCTGTGCTCCTGATGAAGTCGAGGGCCGACTGTAGCACGCGGAACTGCAGAGCCACCGCCATCTCTACAGCACACAGGAGGAGAGGAGTGTTAGCAGCACGCTACTGCAGGTTAATTAAGCAGGTTAAAGAGCTGGAGACCAGGCGCGGCGTCACCATTTGATGTTATACAGACTCAACGGATAACGATTTGGTGCCTGTGCCGACATCACAGAGCGTGATACGATATACAACATAAGCCTGTTTCTCTTATTACACGCTGCTAATACATACCTCGTTGTTACAATAACTTATACTGTAAATGTCCATGTTATTACATGCTGCTAATACATACCTCATACTGTTATGATAACGTATACTGTCAGACTGTGATGTAAACCTCAACTGTGATAATCACTTATACTGGTTGCCACATTTCATTGTCCATATCACATGCTCTACTCTGCTACCTACAACGCTGCAGCTGCACTTGGCACTTTAAAAATCATCATTGCACCTGTCTGTCCTAGCACAATTTTACAATCTCAGGTTAAAACTCTGCACATGTAACTTTATGTTCCTTATTGTATAATATAGTATATAGTTTATTTTTGTCCTGTTACCCCAGCCTCCATGTTTAAGTTAGTATTTATGTTTGTAAGGTTGTATTGCGTCTCTGTTTTGTTTTCTTCTTGTCTATGGCACAGTTAAAAGAGCGGATCAGAATACATTTCACTGCATGTTGTACCTGTATAACTTGCATGTGACAAATAAAGAATCTTGAATCTTGATGATCTGTATCGTACTGCATCATGACAGGAGACTGAGATACCAGCAGACAAATATCTGCCCAAGCTGGTTATGATCCAAAACTAGGGATGCACCGATTGATCGGCCAGCGATCGGAATCGGCCGATTTTTGGCCTGATCGGCGATCACTCACACGTATTGCCGATTTCAAACCGATCTTACACATGCGCATTACTTGCAGCACAGCCACGCGCGCATTCAGGCAGCGTTCACATGTACGCTCAACGGAGGCGTTTCTCATTCGGGGTTTTGGCAGCTGCGAATCCTATTGGCCGATGGCTCCTGGTCTTGTGATTGACTGCACACTACAGACAGGTAGATTAAACGCAAGTTATAGTTTATCAACCTTATAATAATAATTTAATAGTTAGGTCTTACACGTTTAATAAGCACGTAATCAACGGCTCCCCTTGACCACTTGTCTGTCCCCAATTCAACACAAACACAGATGCACAAGTCAATCACAAGACGATCACTAGATGATCAGCCGTTTTCCATAGTTGAGGATACAGGCTTCAGAAATCTGATAAATCACCTCTGCCCAAAATACACTATGCCAAGTAGGCGTTACTTTTCGGACGTCGAGTTACTGGAGTTGTTACATTTCATGAGTTACGTTTTATTTATTTAAATTTGTAAAGAAAATTTGTTATGAAGATAAAGCATTATATTAAAGAAAATTAGATTTTTGTTTGTATTTGCTGTAGAGCTGCCACTATTATGTCACTATTATAAAAGTAACTAGTAAACAGGGAAAGTAACTACCGCGTTAAATTAAAAAGTTGAAACACATTATTTTGTGTCGATGTCGTTGACTACTCACAGCAGCTCTAATTTTCTGTTATCTGGGAAAAAAATCGGTATCGGAAAAATCGGTATCGGCCGATCAAAAAAAACGGTAATCGGAATCGGCCAAGAAAATTGCAATCGGTGCATCTCTATCCAAAACCACACGATATGAAATCACACAGTCTGCTATGATACCATACGACACTGTCTGCCATGATACGATACAATATCCCCAAGAGACTGCCGATATCACAGAGTCTGATACAAATCAACCCTGTACTGGAGCAGATACTGTGATAGTGTTGAAGAGTGATGTGACGCTACGCTGCAAGTTGGATTTGACTCAGCTGAGGAAGCGGGGACTGATACCAGATAATAACATATGCCGATTTAACACCAGCACATCATTCACATCAAAACACAAAAATGACTTTTCCTCCTGAGCTACGGCCCACATGTAGTCCAGCCTGTGTTCTCATTAGTTAATACAGCTGTGATCAAACCAGCTGACCCCTCCGTGCTTGCTCATTCAGGGACGTTATAATATATTTAGCATCAATGCTGTTGATCATTGAAATGATGAATTGGTGTAGACTGATGTACCGTTACACCCCTGTACAGCTGTGTGTGTGTGTGTTTTACCCTGTGTGTGCCGGACTCTGCTGCCCTGCATGATGCCCAGCAGGGTGATGAGATCCTCGATGATGCGAAAGTACTGCGAGCCGGACGAGCTGCAAGCGTGGATGGTGACCGCAACCAGCAGCTGCTGAACATCACACACCAGCAGCTTGTAGTCTGTAGCTGGAATCCTGCACACACACACACACGCACACACACCCAGACACAGAGTTTTATTCATATTTATTTCTATCGGTTTGGTTTTTACCTGCAGTTTGTCAGTTTGGTTTAGTTTTCGTGAGTTTAACGCATATGTAGCTTTAGTTTTATTTAAAGGAAGCTGCTAGTTTTGGTCTTTATTTAGTTTTTCAGGTGCGGTGAGGAAAGCCTTGATTTACAGATCTTTATAAATCCACGATGGAGAAAGCATGACACCAAACGAGACTTCAGCACTTCACTGGTCACCAGAGGCAGAGTCATCAGGTGCCGAGTCCAACTTTAATCTGCTTGCACTGACTGGCCGAATAAAGGTAAAAACCATAGCACAGCGAGTCAGCTTCTTTCACCCCACTTTAACGAGTCGCGTCCACCTCACTGGCCCTCGCTGCCGCACAATACCGCTCTTTATTACTCTTAAAGGCTTGAATTGAAGGCAGCGGGACTTTTCTATTAGACATTTCAGTTGTGATCCAGACGGGTTCTTCACTTCATTATTACTATGAGACATTTGGTGAGAGTGTGAGAGTGTTACCCGTGCTGGAGGCCGTTGAGCGTGGCGAGCGTGTTGATGAGCACGTAGAGCAGGCCGTGGTCCAGCAGGATGTCGGCCAGCTTGGGGCAGGCGTTGAGCAGCTGCAGCAGCACACACAGCGCGTTGTGCACCAGCGCGTTCTCGTACAGGGAGATCTCCAGCAGCCCCAGCAGCGGCACCACCCAGCGCCTCCTGAACGCAGAGATGCTCTCCACGTCCTCCAAGTCCAGCCTGGCCAACAGCCAGCCACAGAAAACACACACACACACAGCCACAAAATGAGCGGAGCGGAGAGAGTGAGGAGCAGTGAAGTGCTGCTTTCACACCGGCTGTGTTTACTGCACTCCGATCATATTTCACCGTTTACAGCACTTTGTAGAGGGACAGTCACCCTGAGAGCTACGTGGGGTTAAGGGTCTTGCTCGGGCACACAGCGGTGGTAGTGCTGGAGGGAGAACTTTAACCCACGACCTCCTGGAACAGAGTTGATCAAACCACTGGACCACAACCACAACTACAGCTCTCATTACGCATGTGCAAACGTAAAGACACCCTCAAACCTTATGATATTCTGACCCGCCGATCATGGGGTCAACTCCTTAACCTTTACGCTACCCACTTACATGTGATAGGTTTGGAAATATTGGTGGAATCCATAGTGACTTAAATATACAACACCTGCAGACAAACATGCTGCACTCCAAAAGGTTGAAAGTGAACACAGCACAGCACACACTGTACCACAATGAAAGGTGAGCTCTGCATCCGACCCATCTGTGAAGGAGCAGTGGGCAGCTAACATGAGCAGCACCCGGGAAGCAGTACTTGGGGACGGTACCTTGCTCATGAGTACCTTTACCGGTCCTTGGATTCGAACCCGCGACCTTCCGATCACGGGGCGAACACCCAACTGTTACGCCACCAACTGCCCCTACCGCTATCAAAGATGCTGGACATTCGAATGAATAGATGTTAGAATGTTTAGAGAAAAGTATGACAGTGTAATGCTGAGCGTATGCAGCGTTCTCCTCACTTTGTTATGCAAGACACACCTGCGTTCTCCACAACACTCCTCTGATGGAAGTGTCTGTACTGGGCATTAAGGTGGCACGAAGGTTAGTGTGTGTGTGTGTGTTTGTACTCACTCGTCCTCGAGGCTGAGTGGTCGGCTGAACAGCAGCTCCAGGAAGCTCTCGAAGACCCCGGCCGTGCCCTGGTGCAGGTACAGCTGGTTGGCCAGCAGGGAGAAGCCGTGGCTCCTCACAAAACGCTCCTTCTGCTCCTTCTGGGCTCGCTTGAAGTAGGCGTCCAACAGCTGCACGGAGCAGAGGGGAAAAGCTTTTAGTATTTATTCTGAACAGTTCCTGGACTTATTCCAAACTCTCAGACACATTAACATCCCCGCAGCAAACTTTTTACACAGCTTCTCTTCAGGTGAAATCTGCCGAGTCGGACACATCATCCCGCATTAAAGAGTGTAACCACATGAAGCTAGAGGCTGGTTCCTCAGCTGCTCAAACGCTCTCCGTTTCCCCCTAGTGGCTGAAAATGTCAGGGTGACACAGCTGTGATGTAAAGGTGAGAAGAAAAGCAGCAGAACGGCTCCTCTACCACACGCAACAGGAACAAATGAAAATGTACGTTCCAAAATGTGAGGCAGAGCTAAACGGAAGCACAGCTGGGGACTGACTCTCACGTCTTTCCACTCAGCTGCTGCTGCTGCAGTTTGTTTTTGTGCATCACGTAGTGTGTTCAGTGTTTATTTGATTTCTGCTGTTAGTGCGGGAGGTAAGGTCAGCCCTGAAGCCTGCCACTGACCTTTATAACCCCCTGCTGAATGAGAGGAGAGGAGTGGTTGACCAGCACGATCAGGGCCTCGGGTTGGATCAGTTTGTCCATCACGTCGTCCAGCATGAGGTCGGGCAGTAAGAGCAGGACGCCTCTGACCAGGTCGTAAAGGCCGCGGCAGATCAGCACCAAGCAGTCCTCCATCCCGGACCTGCAGACGCAAATACACGCACACGCGATCAACCTCGTGATCATTTCATTAACACTCCGGGAGCAATTTCATACACTAGGGCTCGAGTGGTTGATAAGCGCTGCTGGAATTTTGCCTTTTTATAGTTATGCATCTTGAACAGTAATGGTCAGCGTCCACGTTAAAAAATCTATACTGGTCATCTGTCAATGATAAGTCATAATCAATTAATCGTACGGCTCCAATACGCAGGCACATCATCACCCTGTCCTGCTTCCCCTGCAGTGTTGAATATTTAACTGACCACCAGTAACTACACAGCTCAGCTGACCTTACCCTGCGTACAGACGTTTGGCTTTTTCCACTCGCCCTGAACCAAAATCAGTCATCTACCACTGAGAGAGGCTGAGTCACCGCCCACGAGAAACCCACTCTCACTGAACACACACACACAACACACACACACAGAACACACACACACACAACACACACACACACAGACCACACACACACAGACAACACACACACACAACACACACACACAGACAACACACACACACACACACACAACACACACACACAGCACACACACACAGACAACACACACACACACAGAACACACACACACACACAGAACACACACACACAGACAACACACACACACAGAACACACACACACACAGGCAACACACACACACAGACAACACACACACACAGAACACACACACACACAGGCAACACACACACACACAGAACACACACACACAGAAACACACACACACAGACAACACACACACACACACACACACACAGACAACACACAAACACAATAATAAGACAACACACACACACAACACACACACACAACAGACAACACACACACAGAACACACACACACACAACACACACACACAGACCACACACACAGACCACACACACAGACCACACACACACACACACACACACACAGAACACACACACACAGAACACACACACACACACACACACAGAACACACACACACAGAACACACACACACAGAACACACACACACAGAACACACACACACACACAGAACACACACACACACACAGAACAACACACACACACACAGAACACACACACAGACACACACACACACAGGACAACACACACACACACACACACAACACACACACACACACACACACACGGAAATTTCAGCACCATGGACAACACACACACAGACAACACACACACAGAACACACACACACAGAACACACACACACAGAACACACACACACACAGAACACACACACACACAGAACACACACACACAGAACACACACACACAGACAACACACACACAGACAACACACACACAGACAACACACACACAGACCACACACACACAAACACACACAGACAACACACACACAGAACACACACACACAGACCACACACACACAGACCACACACACACAGGCCCACACACAGAGACCAACACACACACAGAACACACACACACACAACACACACACAGACACACACACACACAGACAACACACACACACACAGACAACACACACACACAGACAACACACACACAGACAACATACACACAGCAGACAACACACACACACACACACACACACACACAGACAACACACACACACAGAACACACACACACAGACAACACACACACACAGAACACACACACACAGACCACACACACACACTTCACACAGAACACACACTTCACACAGAACACACAATCTGGGACTGACGTGAAGGACGCCTCCAAGCGGTGTGTGTACATGTAGTTTCAGCATGAGTCAAGCACACAGTTCTAAGTGGTTATACAGCAGTACTAATGTAATTAATATGTAATAAAGCTAAAAACCAAGTCTATACACCTACAGCCTGGAGTATACTTGCTGTTTGACCGAGTGTGCAAGTACACAACCAGCTGCATCGTGAACAAACACTACAGCACTACATGCAACCACGTGTGCTACTGGAGTTCTCCACTAGGGGGCAGATCACAGAAATCACACCACACCGACGCCCATGCATGCTTCACGCCATTACCGCATGTTGCTGGCGTGACCTGTCGCCAGGAGTCGGGTCCGGGTTGTGTGCCTGGCCAGAGGCCGGGAGTAGGGTGTAGTTTCCCAGTCGTCGAGGGGCTAGGCCGGTCGTGGTGAGAGGGTTGGGCCAGCGGGCGATGGTCAGGAGCCGCCAGGGCAGGAGCGCTAGCCCAGCTGCCCAGTTCATACTCTGGCTGCGCTGAACGACTGGATGCCCTTCAGGCTGTCCGGCCCAGGCGCCTCCTCCCTCCCCGCCCCTCTTCCTCCCCGCACGCGCCTCCGCCCACACGCTGCCCTCCTCCTCTTCACGCTTGCTCCTGCTTTCCTCCTGCTGGGCAGGGCTCACGTGATCTTGCTCCGCCTCCTGGGAGTGGCAGGATGGTCTTGGCCACTCAAGACAAGGAGCAGAGGTTGCCTCACTTTCAGCTGCCTCTGTGCTGCTGACGCAGGCCACGCCGACACCTAGGACGCCTGTGGGGGGCTGCACAGCACGGGGCGCGAGGGCTGGGAGAAGCCTGGAGGAGGAGGGAGATCGGCACCACGTACCATGCATTTACGTTGCAGCGCTGCAGAACAGAAACACATGAGCTAACAAAAGAAAAATCTAAATCAAATCAGTATTTGGTGTTACTACCTTTTGCCTTCAAACCAGCACTAATTTTTCTAGGTTCACTTGCACAAAGTCAGGGGTTGGTAGGATTATAGTCATTATATTTTGTAGGATTATAGCCGCGATATTATTTTGTGATTATAGTCATTATATTATTTTGTAGGATTATAGCTATTATATTATTTTGCAGGATTATAGCCAAAGATATTGGTTTGCAGGATTAGTAGTCACATGGTTTTGTGGTGATTATGGGAAGCCATTATATTATTTTAGATTATAGCTGGGTTATATTATTTTGTAGATTACAGTTGGGGTTATATTATTTTGTAGGATTATAGCTATTATATTATTTTGCAGGATTATGTCATTATATTATTTTGTAGGATTATAGCTATTATATTATTTTGTAGGATTATAGCTGGCTATATTATTTTGTAGGATTATAGTCATTGGTATTATTTTAGTAGGATTATAGTCATTATATTATTTTCAGAGATTATAGTCATTATATTATTTTGTAGATCAGAAATAATATATTATTTTGTAGTGATTATAGCTGCTATATTATTTTGTAGGATTATAGTCATTATATTATTTTGTAGTGATTATAGTCATTATATTATTTGTAGTCATTATATTATTTTGTAGGATTATAGTCATTATATTATTTTTGTAGATTATAGCCGCTATATTATTTTTGTAGATTATAGTCATTGAGTATTATTTTTGTAGGATTAGTAGGATTATAGATTCGTGGTTAGTTCTTCCAAGATGTTTGGAACAACTCTACCAGCCGAGTTCCTTCAGAAACGGTGTAGTGTACTCTAGAAGAACTGATGTTGTTTTGAAGGCTAAGGCTGGTCACAATTCAAATATTGATTTGATTTAGATTTCTTTCTTCATTCACTGCATTTTGTTGATTGGATGAAAAGTAAATGATTAACACTTCCAATTTTGAAAGCATTCTTTGTTTACAGCATTTTTTCACACCTGCCTAAAACTTCTGCACAGTACTGTAGCACTCGAGCAACTTGCCTGTGTCGTTATCATCATTAGCTATATGAGTTATGCATTAGTCATCAGTAACTCTGATCATATTAAAATCTATTTTTATTTGACGTTGTTGAGATGTAATTCCTCCTGGTCAGTGAGCAAAAAATCTTTTTAAAAGCTTGTGTGCTGTATTTGCACTGTAACGGGCCAGTGCCGCGTTTAAGCCACTTGAGGGCTGTGTGTTAGCATGTTGGTGTGTGTGTTAGCGTGTGTGTGTGTTAGCATGTTGGTGTGTGTGTTAGCGTGTGTGTCACCTTCGTGCCGTGTGTCGGTGAACGGTGTGGGGGAGAGAGACAGCACTGAGCTGCAGGTGGATTTCCCCCCACTGCTGGAGTGGCGCAGGTACATCATGGACTGCACCTTCTCCTGGTACAGCTTACCATCTGAAACACACACACACACACACACACTCAAATAAAATCACACACTCGTGATGTACAGCACTGTTCTCATCAGGGTTACAGAGATGGTGAAGGTGAAATAAAGACATGAAGATGCTGAAACTCTAATACACTACAGCTGTCTCTAACTAAACAAGACCAGCATGGTCAGTATCAGCAGCATTTGTTGGGTGAATATCACGTGGGGAGATGAAGTCACTGGGATTAAATCTCCTCGCCATCGTGATAACTACTATAACAACCATCAAGGCAATAACTCTCACTCATCAACACTTCTTAAGAAGAAATTCTTCTGAAACCCCACATACAAAGTTTTCATCAAGATTCTAACACACACCAGTGTTTCCTTATTTAAGGTTCGTTCTTAGAATCTACAAACACCGATGCGCACTCTTACACACGTTACTGAGCCTTTAACTTACTGTGTTTTCTTCAGTTCTGTTGTATAATATTACACCATGTAAAGTTAAACATTGATCATTTGACTAAAGCTGTGTAGTGTGCAGTGTGTTGGTGGAGTCTGACCGATGTGCAGGGAGAAGTAGAAGTTGGAGGGAGTGTGGCAGACGTAGGTGTTGGTGGGCGGATGCACGGCCAGCAGGAAGTTGTAGAGCAGCTGCAGCAGCTCCAGGTCGGGAGGAGAACCCAGCACCTCCTGTATGATCCTGATGAACGACACACACACCTTCTGGGGGATGGAGGTCAGCTGCTCGTCTCGGTTCTCCTGCACAGAGAGAGGTGCGGCAGGTGAGACGGGAAGACGCTCAGTTCGCACCAAAACTGCACAACCTTCTCCCGATGAAGGGTCACCCAGGTGCTGCTCTCTCAGCTCATATCTCATGACCCCATGACCCCGACTAGGATTAATCAGATGATGAATGGATGAGTGCGTTTACTGTGGTCACCTGTAGAACCTGGCAGGTGAGCAGGAAGCGCTGCACCACTCGCGCCTTCAGCAGCTGGCGGATGTTGAAGGTCTGCTGAGGATGATGAATCCTGATCAGGATCTCCAGAGCGGCCAGCAGCACCTCCCACACCCCCACCTGCAACACACACACGTCAGCACACATCAGGTAAACAGGTGTGTGTATTTTACAGCTGGACGATACGCTTAAATGTGATATTTTTTTAAATCTGGAAATTCACATTGTGGCTGCAGTTTTATTGATCATCTATGTTACTAACGTTCACATGGAGTAACAAGTGAAGATTTTAATCAATCAAACTTTAAACTATCAATGCTAATGAAAAATAAGTCTTTCAAAAATGTTTTATTACCCAGCACGGTGTGTGTGTGTGTGTGTGTGTGTGTGTGTGGATAATCACCTCGGCTTTGGCCCATATCTTCCAGTCCAGCAGGATTTCTGAGAGCAGTGTGAGGTCCTGCACCACAACGCTAGACTCTGTGTCCAGATGCCACTGACCATCATCTCCCACACTCAGCATCACACCACTGCAGCAGCCGTCCAGCAGAGTCTACACACACACACACACACACACCCCATCATCATCCTCATCACCATGCTGGACCAGAGTGCACACCAGTCACATCACTTCAGTTTCACTTTATCAGTCAGTTATACATGTCTGTAAAGGGAGTGAAGACTTAATAAGAGATAGTTAAGAGTTCAAAACAAAATATGTGACCCTCCACGGCAAAACCAGTCGCTTGTTGCAGATTTCCAAAATTGAGTTATGATGTTTTCATGAAAGATCATAAATCAAGCTTCAAAACGATACCTATATGGAATGAATGGGACGACATATGACTGAGATATCAACATTCAAAGGAGTCGGGTTTCTCCTGTCACGCCAAGTGAGAAACGGAGAAATCTGCCTTTGAAGTTGACTATCGCCGTAGCACTCACAGACGCTTGGTGCGGTCGCGGCTACGTTTGTATTTACGCTAGCCTACGCTGCATTCACAGCCACACGGATAGCCTACCTGCGTTAGGTTAACTGAACTCGGGAGACGAAGATGGATTCCGCAGAAATATCTTCACTAGTCAACCAGTGGATTTAGCGTAAATATTGAAGTAGAGCGGTCAAAACACAAACTTTTAACATTCTGCTGGAATTGAATTCCTCACCTCAAGAAAGTCACGTTTTTAGGATGGAAAGGGTAAGTTTTTCAGCCAAATTTATTCACAACAGTACAGTATAGACCTTCCACTGTTTCAAAACACTAAAAACAAAAAGGGTCACTCACTCCCTCAAAGACACCGGCTCTCCTCCTTCTACCTAGTGCTCATAGGGTGTAACGATGTGCTGATGTAAAGTGAAACACCGATTCACTCATCAACGAGTCCACAGCGTCATTCCAGTATCAAAACATCAGCCAGACATCATACAGACTGTAATGTCGCTCCAGGCTGAACAGGAGACGTTTGTATGAAGATGCGTCATGATATTTTAGCTGCATATTGATCACTGCCTCCACAATCTGATCCACATCATATTAAGACTTTGTGACATCAGCAGTCATCCACTACGCTGAAATAAGATGAAAACGCTCACCTTGAGGATGTGATATCCCACGATGCACTTGGGCTTGATGAGGACCTGGTGGATCATGGAGTAACCGTGGTAACACTCCATCTCGTGAGTGCGATGCTGATTGTGTTTAACTAGAGACAGGAGAACCTGAAGAGCCAGAGCCTGAGTACGCTCACACTCGCTCAGCTCCACCACCTGACACACACACACACAGGGTTTACTTTATTAACAACATGATAAAACATCTCTCATCGCATCACACTGCAGGAATATTACTACAGCCATCACACACGTACAGTGAAGATCAGCATCCACACAGTCATCACGGACACAGAGAATTCCTCATTAACCCACTAAACTGCAGTGACAGTTAGGGCTGGGTTCAAAAAATCGATTCACCGATCAATATCGATTCTCGTTCGAAAAATACGATATCGATTCAAAAATTCGCGGATCGATCTTTTTCTGTGGCTACGCACTACTTCTCACAACCGCGCAAGGAGAGCTATAAAAACGTGAGACCGGCGAAACCCAAACCAAATAGAGCCATGGCTGAAGCTGCTCCGCTCAAATCACCGTCTGGCCTAAAGGCCGATGTTTGACAACACTTCGGTTTTATAACAAGTTATTTTATAACCAAGCAAAACTAGTATTGACGCAAAGAAATCTCTAAATAAATCGATATCGAATCGAATGGAGAATTGAATCGGATCATGAGCTTGTGAATCGGAATAGAATCGATTCAGGAAATCAGCAACGATGCCCAGCCCTAGTGACTATTATAACCAGATAATGGAGTTTATTCACTACGCACATCTAGTTCTTCAGGTTAAACTTAAACATAAGCTAAACTGCATCTAAATGACGTGTTGTGTTGGAGTATTTGTTATTGTAAATGTTGACATCAGTTTTACACACAAACATCAGTTCATCTCTCACTGCTCTCCTTGATTGGTAATAATCAGTATCGGCTCTGTACGCCCACATCTTGGTCGACCCCTAGTTTAACTGTGAGTTGATGTGTGATGTCACGCTGCTCGGAGGGATGTGTTGAGCGTTTACCCGGGCGAAGAGGAAGACGAAGGCGGCGGTGCCCCCGACCCTGTGCAGGCAGCTGTGGAGGCCCCGGGGCCCGTGGGGCAGCAGTGCTCGCAGGGAAGAGGCCTCCAGCACGCTGCTCTGCACCTCCTTAGCGCTGAAGGGCCTCTGGGACTGGACGGACGACTTGGCCTGGCCCTTCAGACGGATCACCGGCTCGTAGATGGTGTAGAGGGACGGAGTGCAGGGAGAGAACACCACCGCCAGGCTCTCCTGCAGCAGGACACAACGCCAGACAGGTGAGAAGGCCACTCAGGTCATAATATCACTCAGGGGACGGTGCCACACTGCTGCTCCTGGTGCAGGTGCCACACGTTGTAGTTACATTAGGGAGTGATCTTCTCACTCTGGCGACTGAAGCACTGGCTAATGATTTTGCTTACACAGAGAATTTATTTCATGTTGACTACCTTTGTCTTAATGTTGGAGCATCACACCGTACACACTTACGGTAAGAAGTGAAGTGTCCGTGTCAGTGCTCCTGGTCAGCAGCTCCCGGATCTGTTCACACTGCAGAGCCTCCTGAGTGACGTACTTGGACAACGCTACTCTGGGCTTGCCATACTTGCAGGTCATGATGGAAGTGAGGTCGGGGCCGCTGGCGTACAGGTAAAACGCCTCCTCCGTGCCAACCCTGGAGCCTGAACACACACAACTAACACTTTAGTACATGCACAGAGTGGAGAAGCTTCACCTCAACGTCTCCCTCGACTCTGATCATGAGGATCTAACGGTTTATTAATTAAACTCTACATCCGAAACAAAAACGCCAATCAGAGCGAGAGGAAAATACGATCACATCGACAGCAGTTTTACAGCAGGGTGTTTAACTGGTCAGAATAAAACATGGTAAACTGACCTCTAACAGACTTCAAAAACAAGCATACATTTACATAATGTTGGTCTTATTAGAATTCATTCTTCCTCGTTAATGTTGCTGAGGTGAGACGAAATAAGACTAGAGCTGGTGTGTGAAGCCGTGAGGAACCATAGGTTAGCTTGATGTTAAGGAGAGGAGGCAGGTACCGTTGAACAGCAGCAGTGTGCCCATGTCCAGGCAGGGACAGACGGCTCGGCTCAGCTCCTCTGAGGAGGAAAGGCAGTGTCCCAACATGCAGAAGGTCTTGTTGGAGTCAGAGGAGAGACTGGACTTCCTGGGCTGTGTGTAGTCCAGCGACACCTCGCACTTCCTGATGGACGAACAGACCGCACATTTAACAAACTGGACACAACACGTGCAGCTCATCGGAATCATGGTAACAGAAAGCACAGCTCTAACAGGATCTTGAATCTAAACCTGTCCATTTTTGCTAACTTCAGGAACAGTCTCCCTGCAGCAACGTTCAAGGTGTTGCTCAGAGACTCCACTTGCTCAACTCTTTACAGGGAAACAGTAAAAGAAGGCATTCTAGACCTAGTGACCTGCCGTCATTCCACACTGCTACTGCTAAACACTGGAACTCATCACAAAAATAGTTTAACTGGATTCATGTATATTTCTTGCAGCTTTTAAGATACCCGCACTGCAATGAACGAGCAACGGCATGTTAACTTACTTGATGCCACACACCCAGACCACCACACGACCGCGCATGTTCTTCTTGGCCTCGGCCTGCTCGCTGTAGGTGAGTGCCAGGTGCTGCCACCTGCCCGCGGGCACCAGCCCCTCCCCCGACTCGCTCTGCGCCAGCACGCCCGCCTTCATCTCGTCGTTCGGGTCCATGCAGATCCTGCAGGAGGAACACTCACAGTCACTCCTGCAGCATCGAGCAGGACGAGCACTCACAAGCAGGGCCACAGGTAAACACCCACCTGAAGGTGCAGGATCCAGCAGCGACGTCCAGCCACACCTGCAGCATCAGTCCCTTGGAGCCCAGCGAGAGCAGGTGGAGGAGTCGCTTCTCCCCCAGCGGATCGCCTGCACGGGGGGCGTCACGCTTCACACCGTCCACCTGCACACACTCCTCACCTGGACACGGACGCAAACAAGAGAGTTATGTCAAACTGCATTTAGTCACATGACTAGTATCTTTTTATTAGGGTTGCACTGATGCAACATATTCAGTCCCGATACTGATGCTGATGCTTGTGTTTTGGGTATGGGCCGATCCCGAGTACTGATCTGACAGCAGTGTTTAGTGAATAAGTTGTGTATTTCTCTGTGAGGAGGAGACTGAGATTATTCTGTTCTGCTCAAGGAAATACTTGACTTACATCCTGTCTTCCTACTAAAACAATGTCATAATTACACACCCATATGTATATGCTAAATGATTTATTATTAAAACAACATCTCAGTGGTGTAATTTAGTGACGCTCCCTAATCCTGCGGCACTAAAAGCATCAGGAACACAGAGATTGTGAGTGAGAGCTGGTGTTGTTGAGGAAATTAAACAGTATAATGGTGTGATGTGCTTTTGGGCTTGTAGTGTGTTGTGTTGCTTGTTCTGCTCGTTGTCATATCAATATGTAGGAATTCGTGTCAATGTTGAACAATAAACCAGCTTTAATAAACCTCAGGCTTGCTTGTTGGGCGGTTTAGGCCGGTTATATGTAAAGTGCTTTGTGACAATGACTGTTGTTGAGAACGCTATATAAGTTAATTTGAATTTGCCGCAGTATCACTTCCCACGCAGAAGCTACTGAGCGCGAGCCCGTACACAAACTTCGAAAAACCTACAATTTAACTGAACGGCCCAGTGCCACCGATGCCCAGTGCAGCTATTCGAGTCCCTATCGGACTGATATCCCATCCCAGCATCGTATCGGTGCACCCCTAGTCATTAAATACAACACTGGGGGGAATCTTAACAGAATGTTATTCATTTATAAATTAACAGCTTTAAACACTCATTTAAAGATGAAGTGTCGGCGCTGGTGTTACCTCTGGCCTCGTCCTTATTCACTCGCAGCCACAGGGAGGCGCTGAAGCCCGGGGCCATGTGCGGCCAGCAGTTCTGTCCCACCAGGGGGAGGTGCAGGGGGGCCAGGTGCCAGGGGGAGGCGCTCACGTGCCCCGTCCTCACGTCCCCGCCCTTGCCCTTCCACAGTGCACCCACACCCGCCCTGGCCCCGGCCACTCCGCTAGGTCTCACTCCCGTGGGGGCGGGGCCAGGGA
Source organism: Distichodus sexfasciatus (assembly GCA_032718565.1). Classification (NCBI taxonomy): domain Eukaryota; kingdom Metazoa; phylum Chordata; class Actinopteri; order Characiformes; family Distichodontidae; genus Distichodus; species Distichodus sexfasciatus. Next base: position 848,115 of record JAVGVS010000147.1, on the reverse strand, counting down.
CCGGGCTGGAGGAGGAGCCGGGGGCAGAGGCGGGGCTGCTGGTGCTGAGGGACAGGGGGAAGGAGAGATGGTGCAGGGGCTCCATGTCCGAACTGGACTCCACCATCCGCAGAACTCCACTCAGCAACATCTCCTGGAAGGGAGGAGAGTAAACAGCGTGAGGTCAGATAGCAGGTCAGCATCACCTGGACACTACCTGGAGCTAGGGGATTTAAACAGGGATTTGTTGGATGAATCAGGACTGTGTCTAATTGCTAAGAGGTTTCCTACAAGGGAATAAGAAATGAGGAAACTGACTCGGTGTGATGGTGAAACAACCACGAATATGAATGCAATATGAATAAAGTAAACAGTTGTAAGTATAAACAAACTGCAAATGCCACGATATGTGCCAAAGTGCAGCGCTGAGTGTGAGTGGAGCGCAGGTTTACTGTAGTTCTACTGCAGATATTAAGTGTTGTTGAGGAGTGAGGTTTTCATCCTGGTGAAATTCATGTTTGAGTCATTCAAATACAAATGTTATGTATCACACAACTACATGTAGTATTGTGAGGTGCAGTGGAATGTGTTTTATGACTTAACCCCTGTTTTACAATGGATGCGTGTCCGCTGCGGTGCGACTGCGGTGCGACTGCGCTGCATTTCCATTCCGTCCGAGGCTGTCCGCCAATTCGCACTGGACGCGTTTGTGGTCCGTATCTGATCCGGCGTGCCGCTGGTTTGCGAGATCACACGATCACGGGAGAATTGTAAAAAATCGTGCGGGATAACGCCATAACAACCGTGGGTAAACCAACGGTGTTTGTTTTGCTGATTTCAGCGCACTACAAACATTATTAGTAGACTTCCTGGTTCATTTTGTCCTTGTTGTTGCTCAACTTTGTGTTTGTGCTTAGCGTTGTGTTGCATTGCTGTGTTTAATCGTGTGTTTGTCATACTTTGTTGCGTTGTAACCTACAGACAACAATTAATGCATTTAAAGTCCATATTTGCATGACATGGATTCAAGATTTTTGAGGTTTTTTTTTTTTTTGCTGTTTACTATTTCCTGTTTCTCCACCTCCAAAATGAACTTTTCGTCGTCCATGATGTTGTGAAGGGATCGTCTGGAGTTGGCGCATGCGCTCTGTGTTGCGTTCTTGATCCGTATCCGTCAAAAATAGACTTGATGTGACGGACTGCAGGACATGTGACAGAACGGAGACATAGCGGAGACGTGACGCAGCGGATCTGGTGTAAACTGATGCATTGACTTTATTGGCAGCGATTAGCTGCGGCTGCCGTGTTGGAGACGCACCGCAGTGGACGAGCATCCAGTGTAAAACAGGGGTAAGACAAAAGTAATAAGTACAACTTGATTATGAAAGTAACTCAGCATTGAACCCACTGTTACAGAGCCCCAAAGGAGGAGAGAAAAATAAATACATGTTAGTTTAATGTGAGAATGAGAAATCTTCTGCTCTGACGTATATCACATGAGCACGCCAAATTCACATTTCTTTATTCTCTAATTCCGCCTCCATGGGCTTCATGCATTAGTACAGATCACTGGAATCAACAACATCCGCTCCATCCGGGGAGCCGTGTTTGGGGACGGTATTATCATGAGTACCTCAGCGGTAGCTTTACCGGGCAGGGACTTGAACTGACCACCCTCCGACTGTGGGGCCAACTCCCTAACCGTTGCCCTAACGACTGCCCCGTGCTGCTGCTTCTATCACTTCCTGAAAAGTGTCTTCATTGCTGGGGTATTGACAGTGCTGCTCTCATTTGCATTCTAATTTGCAAGCTTGTGATGAAAAGCGTGGACACTCACGGTGGGCGGAGCTTTCTCCAGGAAGAGGCGGAGCATAAAGGTCAGTTCCTCTGCCGTGATTCGCTGCTCCACCATCACCACCAGCAGTTCCACCAGCACCGCCTGGCACTCTGACCAACAACAGACCACACACATCACTACTGTGTTGTAGTTCAGAGTGAACTGTGTAGTGAAGTCAGTAACACACACAAAACAAAGACAGTGATGTATCAGAGCTCCACACAGCAGGACGGACGCTACACGAGCACCCCTACCTTTATAGCTGGGATCCGATTGGCTGAGGATGTTCTGGAAGCCGCTCAGAATAGTTTTTACTCCACCCTGTAGTTAAAGAAGAGTTAGACAAACATCAGCCGGGCCTTGTGCTGTAACTCCACAGCCTGTTAGAGTCAGAGCGCTGCTGAGAGTACCGTCTGTAGAGCTCAACCGTTATCTGCACTGAGATTTAACAATGTTACGGTTATGAGACATTATTTAACTCCAATATGCTGATCAAATAAATCAATGTAAAAATGTGCTTCTTTGAGCGTCTGAAGTGACCATTCTGTGCTCTAGAGGAAAACCTTTGTTACGCCTTTCAAATAAAATGGTGAATGGGAGCTTTCAGCACTTCTAGCTTGACAGTCTCAGGGTTAAACATATGTTAAAAGGCACATTAAGTTTTCTTTGTGAGGATTATTATTATTCTTATTCTTATTAGGTTTTGTGTTAATTCTATATTTTGGCACCATGTTTCAGTGTTACAGCAGTGTCATATGTTACCTCAAAATATTGGTTAGCAATTGATTAATCATGATTGTACATCTGACATTTTTGCACGTTTTTGTCTTGTCCTGTTCTGTCTATAATATCCTGGAAACTATAATGCACAGTCACTTTTGAAGCGTCTTGATATGTCTTCCTGCTGTCCCTGTTTAGTGTACAGAGATTTTTATAGTTTTTATAAGTATTTAAGTGTGTACAGATATTTTTATAGTGAAGTTTGAGTCTTCTAATTTTTTTCTTCTAAATTTGTATTATGTGTAATCTCTGTTTATATCTTTCTACATTTTATATTCTAAACACCATGGGGGGAGGGTGAAACAGCATTTCAATACACTTTATACCATGTAAATTGTTGTATTGACAATAAATCCCTCTTGAATCTTGAATCTAATTAGTATCATATCATTCTTGAAAATACCAATGGTCGACCCCGGCGTGTTCACCGGATTAGAGTAACCCTGTGTGTGTGTGTGTGTGTGTGTGCAGATAGCAAAATGCAATTAAAGCAAAACCTTGTCTAAAGTACTTGGATATAAATTTGATGTTATCATCCTAAACTAGTCAATAAATCAAGTACAAGATTATAGTGTATGTACATAATCCGAACAGCTGAACTGTAAAGGACGCACTGAGCGCACTGACCGGCGCTCCACACCAGTTTGTGTACCTGCTGGTAGAGTAAGGTGGCGTTGTCTCGGTGTGCCTTGACGGCTCCCATGATGCCGTGCAGGACGTGCTGCAGGACGCTGAGGTCGGGCGAGGTGGCGGTCAGCAGCTGTAGCTCCATCAGCAGGATCTGGGGGAAGAGCAGCAGGCCCCGAGCCGAGCCAAGCGCCGCTGACCCTGATGACCCTGACCCGCATTCCCTCGCCGGGGTCGCCACCTCCTCCCTCACACCTGCACCGCAACACACACACACACCACGACACACACACAGTGAGCGGGCGGCTCTACCAGGCCGGTTAATAAGAAGTGTTACAGATGGAGGTTCAGGATGAGATTCATCTATACATCAATCCCAAAAATCCACAGAGCAGGTCATTTTCCACTTTTACATTTTGTGCTCAAATGAAAACTGGAAAAACACTCTATTTTGGTTTGTCGTTGGATGCAAGTGCTGCAAAGTAGCAGTGACCGTTAGCTGTGCTCAGTCACATACAGTATATATATATAGTTTCGTGTTGTTGCTTGGCAGTAAGAGGGTCGCTCTTCTTCATCCTACATTTTCACATGTTCTTTTGGACATTCCTCTGTGTGTAACACTCACTACCAGCTCACAACACTTGATGAAAACTAAATGGAGCATGAGTGTGCTTTCCTTCATGTAAAGAGTGTAGACAGTGTAGATAAGATACGAGCAGCACAGTGCACACTTCTTACACTGAACAGACACTCCGGTTACTCTGAGCTACAGGGATGAGTTGAAGTTTGTCTAAAGAAGAGAAAACTGAGCAGATGTGTGTGTGTGTGTGTGTGTGTGGTTGATCTGGTTAAACATGAAGATGGTGGAGCTCTAACTGAGATCAAGATCAGGATTATTCATCATCTACACAGTTCTACAGCAGCTGGTGAAATGTTTCCTGTAACACAGTCTACAAATAAAATAATAAAATAAGAACCATTCAGACATCATACTGTAGCATGACCTTACACTGAACACTGAACAGCAGATTTATTTTTGTTAAAAGGTGATGTTTTTCATGTAAATGTCTGGTTGAGTTCAGGAATAAAAACATGATGTTTGAGCTGCAGTTTGGGATTTGATATGAGTGGAGGTGATGGTGTTAAATCATCATGTGATAATGTCTCGTATCCATCACTGCCTCATGAGCTAAACCGTAGCAGATAGTGGCGTATAATATGAATATTATTGGCTGATGCTGGTATCCAGTTGGCTGATGCCGACGCTGATAAATGAGAGCTGAGCGTGTAAAGATGAGAGATTTTGCTGGTGGAAGTTGCACTGCATGGTCAGAATTTTGCCACAAAATAACTCATTTTAAGACAGAATGCGCGGGCCGTATAAAATCCCACCTCGGACTCTGGACATGCCTGGCACAAGCGCTACCTTTCCCACGTACAATAAATGCCTCATAAAATATCAGCTGGAAATATCAGCAAATCTAATCGGACTGATGATGATGATGACTTAATAAAAAGCAATTATTAGCTGATTGCGATATGATTCCGATATTACTGTGCATCCCTAGCAGCAGACTTCGTGATACCAGCAGATGTCACATTGTAGTACAACGAAACAATATAATATTGTGGTGTCAACTTGAAATGTCCAGGCCAGTCTAGACAGGGTGGTCAGGATGTTGCCAAGACAACCGGAATTAAACCTGTAGTGTGCAGAGGGGTAAATACAGATACACTCCCACTGAACACCCCGCAACACGCCAAACTGTCCAAACTCACCAGCACAGACACAATCACACAACAGATACGGCTGAATTAAAAATAACAGCATGCACTTAAAACATCCAGCATCACACACACACACACACACACACACCGTCAGCAACATCAATATTCAGCCACCACCCAAAAAATACTTGCCCTTCCGGTCTCTCTCACACACACACACACACACTGAGAGTCACGTGCAGGCCTCGGTGCGTATTTTGGGAGACACGTCTCCGCAGTCACGCTGTGTTTTAGCACTGGTTCTGCTGTAAATGTGATAAAAGGCTGGTCTGGACAGACAGAGACTGACCTCACCAGCTCACACACACCATCCACGTACGCGCATGTGGAGTGTGTGCAGTATGAGAGTGTGTGTGTGTGTGTGCATGATAAAGACGGCGGTCACAAGACTGAGCTCCTAAGGCCGAGCAGCCGCAGAGCTCTTACATCACGACTCCACCAGAACAATCAGCTCATTCTGAGAGATGATCCAGCCTCCATGTGACCACACACACACACACACGGGGGTGTAAAGCTCCATCTCTCACTTGGTCACAACAAGTGAGATTTCTCTAGTTTAACTACTTCATGCCTCAGTGTGTCAGGGCTGCTGGTCGTATTTTGGAGCTTGAATGTGGAGCTTGGCTGTGATTGGCTCGCTGCCCCATGATGCACATCAACACACACTCGAACCCTGAAGCACTGGTTGAGAAGCAAGAGAACATCCTGCAGTACAGCAGCTCAGTTACCTTCTCCTCCACTCTCCAAACCAGACCACACGACCACATACATTATCAGTTCAACATTTTACCTCCATCTCTCTAACCAACCATAACACATCAGCAGTAGTTCCTCATCATCAATAACCATTCACATTTACAGCATTCAGCAGACGCCCTAATCCCCAGACTCACCATCTTCCTAGTCACATGCCCAGTCTGCCTGCAGGTCCAGCTCAGGGGCCCAGTGGCGGTAGTGCTGGAGGTAGGATTCAAACCCACAAGCTCTTGGTCCAGAGACGAGTACCCTAACTACCAGACCAGCAGCTCCTAATTAACCAGTTTTACAGCAAGGTTCAAATCATCTAACACTGATATGGAGCTCCTCAGCAGAGCCGTGCTGCAGGACATGATGAAGGAGAGCAGTGTAAATGGCAGGAGTGACTAGAGGACTGCAGGAAACAAGTCCTGCACCAGAGCAGTTTCCCCAAATGTGGACAGGACACCCTGTACGGCGTGCTGACACATGGTGACTCTTGCCTCCTTGAGAATCTCCTTGTTGGTGTAAAAAGTAGGGATGCATGACGTTATCGGAATTGTATCGGAATTGGTTGGGATCATCAGCATGGGAGCGATGCGTAGATTTGCCCGATATTTTCAGCTGATATTTAATGAGGCATTTACTGTCCGTGTGAAAGGTAGCGCTTGTGTCGGGCATGTCCAGAGTCCGAGGTGAGATTTTATACGGCCTGCACCTTGTGTCTTAAAATGTATGCTGTTATTTTGTCTAAAATTCTGATCACGCAGTGGAACGTCCACCAGCAAAATCTCTTGTCTTTACGTGCTCACCTCTGCTCTTGCACTTGACTCGGATTTCCTCATTTATCGGTATCAGCATCAGCATATATATGCGTGAAAATATCAGTCAGTAATTCCCTTACCATGCATTCCTGAACAAAATACTATATGTGACCCTCCACGGCAAACCAGTCACTTGTCGCAACGGAGGTTTCTGAGAAAAACGAGCGTTTATGTTGCGTGGGGTAAAATGTTGGATTTTTTGTTTGTAGTGTTTTGAAACAGTGGAAGGTCTATACTGTACTGTTGTGAATAAATTTACCTGAAAAACTTACCCTTTCCATCCTAACAACGTGACTTTCTTGAGGTGAGGAATTCAATTCCAGCAGAATGTTAAAAGTTTGTGTTTTGACCGCTCTACTTCAATATTTACGCTAAATCCACTGGTTGACTAGCGTGAAGATATTTCTCCGGAATCCATCTCCGTCTCCCGAGTTCAGTTAACCTAACGCAGGTAGGCTATCCGTGTGGCTGTGAATGCAGCATAGGCTAGCGTAAATGCAAACGTAGCCGCGACCGCACCAAGCGTCTGTGAGTGCTACGGCGATAGTCAACTTCAAAGGCAGATTTCTCCGTTTCTCACTTGGCGCGACAGGAGAAACCCGACTTTCATGAAAACATAATAACTCAATTTTGAAAATTTGCGACAAGCGACTGGTTTTGCCGTGGAGGGTCACATATGATGTCCGTCAGACTTATCTCTGGCATACTGAGCAGATTCAATGAAAGAAACAGGAACAAATCACTGGTCCATGCCTTAAGTTAGACAGCGTTGTTATACTGAGCGGTTCATACGCAGGTCACTGTGTGCTCTGACAAATTAAAAATTCCTGTGAAACTGCTCAGCTGCAGGGACTGGACGGGTCTGAAAGGAAGCCTGGAGAAACTTTTCTCTGATAGAAAGTGTGGCTCTTTGGAAGCAGAATATGAAGAAATGCAGAGCGGCTGAAGACTCACACAGTGCTGTAGTTGTGTCCTCTGTCCTACATGCCACAGAACACTTAGTGTTTATTTCCGGTTGTCTTGGCAACGTCTAGTCTCTGTTGATCAGTCTTTGTAGACTGGGGTGTAAATCCCAAGTTTCATCACAATACATCATTATGCTAATTTAACATTTTTATTCCCAAACTCAACCTGACATTTCACTGAGTCCATGTAGATCAATATATCGTTACACCTCTACTACACACCAGTCTAACGTCCAGGGTTGAGCCCTCCCAAAAACCCCACGCCTCTCACAGCGCACAGCAACGTTCCGTCCAGTAAACCTGCGTGTGTGTGTGTGTGTGTCTTACCTTCCTCCCTCTGAGCCGAATCCTCAGGGTTGCTTTCACTATCGGCCTCGTATCCTTCCTCCTCTCCTGCAGCTCCCTCTCCACACTTCTCCACCTCATCTACCTCTTCACACAGATCCCCAACCGCAGCCGTCACCGCTCCCCCCGCCTGCTGGCATTTCTGTAACCCCACCACACACACACACACTCTTAACACTTCAGATTCACACACACACACTCCCTCTACAGCTCACACAGGTCTAATAATCCAAACAATTACCTGCAAATAAAGAGTGCGAGTTAAACACCAACAGAGCAGTGTAAAGGGTGCTGGAGGTGAAGCCTCAAAAACTGAGTCAAACTAACAGAAATAAATGCTTTGGTCACAGGACACATCAGCTGACCAGTACTGCATAAAGACAACCCCAAATCCCCAGAGGCACTCGGTCTCTCACACACACACACACACACACACACACACACACACACACACACAAATATTATACAATTCTAATAAATAATATGTGACCCGATCTGCCATAATGAGTCGGAAGTCGGCGTTCTATTTATTTAGATACGGGCCGATTATGTTGAAAAACATCACAAAAAATATCGATTTTTCTTTTTTGGAGACCAGATTAATTTTGAAGACTTTTCTTTCATATAAGACCAAAAAAGAAAAACGATATTTTTGATGTTTGTCAACATAATCGGCCCGTATCTAAATAAATAGAACGCAGACTTCCGACTCACTGCGGCAGATCGGGTCACATATGAAACTATAATCAATGTAATCTTGCCTATGCTGGTTATTTCAAATACTTCTGACATCCTTTTTGTTAATACTTTTAAAAATAATCTGTTAATACTTTCCTCAGTGTGTTTTAGGGACAATATCCCAGCGTTAATAACAAGCAAAATGATTGTTCGCTAATTGTAATTGAGGAGAAATGATCAATTAATTGTGATGTTGATCTGAAGTCATAATGTCCAGCCCGAGCCCTTACTGAGCAGAACTACATGAAAATTTGATCAGTGTAGAGCGACGTATCGTTACGCCCCTAGTTCTGATGCGCTGTGGTGTAGAGAGATGAGAGAGAGCTGCTGGTGTGTTATTAGAGGAGGATGAGGAGAAGTGAACACACACCCGCTCAGGTTTCTCCTCGCTGCTGACCGCTGCTCCACACGCCTCCACCACGGCCACACGCAGCAGAGAGTCACACAGCGGCACGGCCAGCTCAGAGCTCACCACACCACAACGGGACAGCTGCTCCTTCACCTCGCTCAGCGTCTCCTCCACCGACTGCAGCTGCAGAGAGATAAGGCAGCGTAGGACAGATTGAGGAAAAACCCAAGGGAGACAGCAACGTGCAGTAAAATAGGGAGAGAGAATAAGAAGAACTAAAGGGAAGAAGTGGTTAAGGGGGAAAGGGATTGTGTCCTAATAACTTGCTGGTCTCCCACCTGGAAGGAGAGGTCGGGTTCGAGCCGGTGCAGGGTGGAGTTGGCGCTGTGCAGGCATATGGCCAACAGCGCCTCCAGCAGACGGATACTGTGCAGTGACCACTCTTCCTCCAGACCCGCGGTCACCGCCTCGGCCTGCCCGGGCGAGTCGGAGTGAGATGGACTGGCTTTGCCCTTCCCTTCCCGCTTCTTCTTAACCATGCCCTCCTTGTTTCTGGAGGCAAGTTTCTGGATGACCATGGTCATGAGCCGGCCGCAGACGTCCAATCCGCCCAGCCTGAGGAACTGCCTCTGGAAGACCGGACTGGCCAGGTAGACCCAGCGACAGATGGACCAAACGTCGGCCGCCCGCCGCACCTGCTCCTTGGAGGGCAGCGCTACGCTGTCGGGCGACAGGCAGGGCAAGCGTCCGCCCAGGGGCTCACTGGCCGTGCTGTCGTAGCCTGACGTGTCCTCCGAGTCGTTGGCGGAGTCGCGGTCGGACTCGGCCTCCTTGCTGACGCAGAGGAACGCCACGCACAAGAAGAGGTTGACGGCGTTAAGGTGTGCCTCAGTGTGGTTGCGTCCCGTCGCTCCGACCCCGGCCGACACGCCTTTTACCCGACGAGGCGGGCACGACTCTTTCAGACCCTCGTAAAACTTGCTGAGGCTCCGGGGGCCGTCGCCCGTCCCGCGGGGCCCCACGTCTTCTGCCAGACCAAGGACAGCTTCCCTCTCCTGCTCCACGGCCCTCCCCAGCTCCACATGTTGGTCCCAGCTGCTCAGGATCAGCGTCTCAAATACCTTCAGGGCCCAGGGTCGGGTGGAGTCCAGATAGATCAGCTCCGTCACCTGGTTCAGGCCGTTACAGCTCAGGAACAGGTCCCGCACCACAGTGCTACAGCGACAAGTAACAAGAGAATATCAGTTACGAGTGACTTTATGGTCAACCAGTCTAGTGCCTTAAACAATAAACTGGCAAATTTTGGAGGATTTTATATTCAACATTATGTGTCCGCGTTATTTATAGACGGCAGTTTCTACTGGATTCTACAGGTTAATTTAATGTAATTCTGGCAGACATCTCAGCAGGAAATAGCATTAGAAAGCCATTATAGGTTTGCGTTTGATCTAGAGTTACAGTACTTTGCAAACGTCTTCAGCCACCCCTCATCCACTACAGATTGATTTTACGCCTGTCACTTCTTCTTTAGCCTTCTGCTTATCCAGTTTCTTCAATATTTCCCTAAGGACACTCTTTACAGAATGCCGAGATATGTCAAGTTCTTGGATAATCACTGGGAATCTCCTTGCTGGTCAACAAATATATTATTTTGAGCTTGTCAAATGTCTTATCTTTGGTGTACTGAGCAAATCAAATTAAATGGGAACAAATCATTGGCTCTTGCCTTAAGTTAGAGCGCTTTGTTACGCTCACATGGTTTATATGTGAGTATTTATCATTGTGAACACAGCACAGCACACAGTGCACCACAGCAAAATGTGAGCTCTGCATTTGACCCATCCGTGAAGGAGCAGTGGGCAGCTGACATGGGCAGTACCCTCACAAGGACCTTAGAGGTACTACTGCCAGTCTGAGATTCGAACCGGCAACCTTCCAATCACGGGGCGAACACCCTTACCATTACACTACCCACCGCAGGTCACTGTGTGAATCTGGACTAATACAGGAACTGAACTGAAATGAGAGCTAAAGTTCTTTGGAAGTCTTTCAGGAAACTTGGAGAAAACGCAAGTTAAAAACACAAGAAAGTCAGAAGCAAAATATGAAGGGTGATCAGACCACGTGGCTGATATGCTCTACTATGCACAAGTGGCTTCATGTCCCATCTGCATGGTTTATCCTCTTTGCAGCGTGGTGATGGCCTAGTGGTAGCATCTGTCTATCCTACTGCAACAACTACCACCAAAGAGCCCCTGAGCAAGGCCTCCAAAGCCAAGTTGACCTGTAACTCTGTGTGGCTAAAGACTTTTTCCACAATACAGTACCTTCACATTGCCAAACACCACAATATCAGTGAGCAGTGGGAGGGAAGTACAGGTCTCACCTGGTCTTGAGTAAAGTGGGCAGCGTCTGAAGGTAAACCAGCAGCACTTCCACTGGGAGGCACTGGCCATGGTAGCTGCAGACCTGGCTACATGCGGTGGACACACTCAGCTGCTGCGCGTGGTGGGCCAGTTCGACACCTCTCTGGAGCAGAGGATTAAAAATGTGTGTGTAGAGCTGCCACTGCACCACTGCGTTGCCCCGCAGCGTCAGCTGGCATATGTGGCTGGCGACCTGGTGACTCAGCTGCCAGTCCTCCCCAAACACAATGTCTTGGTAAGCCTTCAAAGCATCCCACTTCCACAACACGTATTCTGAGCCTGTGCTTGGTAGCACACCTTGAGAGTGGTAAGCGGGGCTGGGGGAGGCAGAGGAGCCCTGCAGTGTCTCTTCTAGGCCAGGTATCTGACTGCTATCCAAGGTGCAGATGTTGCAGGATGCCAGCCTGGCCTTGTCCGAGGGTTGCCCCCCTCCCAGCTGCTCCAGTACCAGCCGGCTAAGCACGTTCAGCACATGGCCCTGATAGCTGCGCAGACCTGGAGCTTGAAACGCCTGAAGCAGGGGAGCTACTACAGAATCCGGGTCCATGCAGCAGCAGATCCCGACCGCCTGGACTCCGGCGAGTACCTGCAGCACTGCGGGCCCAGAGGGTGAGAGACGCTGAAGAAGACGAAGACACTGGTGGGCGCAAGCTGCCAAGCAGCAACAACGTTCAGGGTAGCACACGCCTTCGCCGCTCTCCAACTCGTCTTCGAATGGGTTCTGTCGCGTTGCTCGTTTGAAGGCAGAGACGGGCAGACCCGAGAGGTCACGGTGGTGGTGGAGGAAGTGCGAGTACTCACATCGCCGGTGGCGGCGGCGCGTGCACATGGACTGGTGGAGCTGTTCAGACTTGGCCTTTTTCACAGCACTGACAATCTTGAAGACGCCGGCGATCAAACCACGCAAGCGCTCCGAGGCTTCACCGCTCACCTCAGGGTCCCTGGCGCCACCTAGGGTTTCCAGACGAAGAGACGTTGCCTCAAACAGCTCGAGGCCCCGGTGCTGCACAAACTCATGAACCAGTTCAAGAGCCTGACTGAAGAAGAAGGGATTGGGGGCAGAGGCTTGCAAGCAGCAGAGCAAAAGCTGGAGGACACCCTCTAGCAGCTCCGGCAGCAGCAGGGCCCGGTGACGGTACCGAGAGAAGGAAAAATCTTCCTGCACCTCCTGCAGGGTCTTTTTCGGACGAGGAGCAAAGGGGTCGGTTTGCCTCTCGAGGCAGGTGCGGATCTTGAGGGTGGCTCTGAGCAAGTCAGTCAGACTTCTCTGCAGATTGTCGGGCACTGTCCCACTCTGACCAACATCGACGGCCATCAGGTGCAGGATAGTGCGCAACAGCATTCTCTGAACGAGTGCAATCGGTTCTTCTGTCCAGCCTTCTGCCAGTTCATCCACCCCTCCCCCTCCACTGCTCCCTCCCGGCCCACAGCAGTCACCAAACTCTGTCAGGATTTCTGTGAGCGTGGGAACAACGCTGACCGCCAGGCCCGGGTTATGATTGATGGTCATGTCAAATTTGCAGACCTTTTCCAGAAGAGAGAGCAGAACATGGCAGAGGTCAAAAGGAGAATTCTCTATACGGTTCAAAATGGAGAGGGCTGTGGGGTCGGACAGCGCTTCAGACTCGGACGGCCGAGGTTCAAAGAGCCTCAGGTGAGGCTGGGATTGTTCTGCACTGCTCATAGTGACAACACCGGGCTGCTGCTGCTGCTGCTGAGGAAGTGCTGACTGGTGATAATGACAACTAACTCGAATTGAGGAACCATGAAACCGGCGTTGCCTGCTCCCTGCGCTTGTCGCTTTCTCGTCTGAATTGCCTTCGGAATCAGAAGTGGAGAGCTGGGATTTGCGTGCATCCCTCACAGAGTATCTCTGGGCGGTCCTGCGCGAGCGCCGTGACTTCAAGCTTCCGGAAGAGCGCTTCCCGGAAATCTGGGCATCAGACCCAGTTTTCTCCTTCCCCACCTTCAAAGGAAGAGCCTTGTCTTCTCGGTTCAGAGGCACTTCCAGGAGTGAAGGCAGCGTGAAATCTGACGAGATCAAAAAAGCACAAAACAAGTATCAACATCTAGATTTCTGAATGAAGTTGAGTTGCAAGTGTTGCAGCAGTGTCCTACATAACAAAAGTAATAAAACTGCTACGACATCTCACGTCTTGTGACAGCATTTTGGGTGTAGTACAGCTTTAAGATGGGCCTGACCGATCTGGTTCAGGCTGGTTATGGGAATGCAGGCCATAGGTTCCTCCAGGAAAAATGCTGAACAAATACGAGAACTAATAAGGGAACAATGTAAGAGGGCCATGTTAGGTAAGATTAGCATGGCAGCACTAAATACCACGGTCAGCACAATCCCTGCTTCTCCTGCTGCCCACTTTAACACAGTCCTCCAGCAGGTACACACTCCATTTGCATACAGACAGCTACTAAACTATTGATGGATCCTCTCATGAACACCGACTTCAGCCAGACACACTGTCTCAACTTCCCACACGGGATGAAAGGTCAACATGGTGCTGAATCCTACTGCAGAAGTTGTTAATTCATTAGACTGAAATGACCTAATAAAGTGAGGGTTAGAATGAAATCAAATAAAAGCTATGTTAGAGCACTAAGTAGCAGGATCTGGACTGTCTGGACCTTAACCAGTTTAACCAAATCCAGACTTGACCACTGAAGAAGCCGCTCAGTGCTCTTCCATTACTATATGCACATTTACTCTTTACATCCTAATACCCATGTTTCAACCATATGTATTTTACTATGTTTGTAGATGTAAAGATTTCTTTATTTGCCACATACGTACATGTTACATGTTCAGTTGTTGTTTATATCGGGTCTGTGTAACACAAACACAAGTTTTAAAAATGACAGATTGATCTTTTCTTAATTTTTCTTTTAACTTCAACTTAATTGTTAGCTTCTCTCTTAATGTGCACTGTCTTAAGGTATCACCATAAATTATTTTACTACGTGTTGTCCTTGTTTAACTGTGTACAGTATGTAACAAATACTCTTGAATCCCAGGCTATTCAAATTAGATCGAAAGCCTGATCTAAGAATGTTTCATACTGTATCATGAGAGCTGTTAGTCCAGTTCGCTGTCCGTTTTCATATCAGGAGATTTTATTTTGGTTCAAGAAACACATTTATCAGCTTTTATCTCAATTCTTTTTCTTCTCTAATGGACTTTAATTTGACATTTGAGATAATGAAACACCAAGACGAATCCCTAGCTGTGCTGTGTGTTATTTTAACACCGTCACTGTTTATCAGGTTATAACCTGCAGATTACAAACTTTAAGTTGCAGTAGTGATAAAAGTTGGCACTACTTCAGCTACACAGAACCCTTCATAAATCAGAGAGACAACAATAACACCATGACGGTGATTTGCTTCACTGATAACACAAGCTTTAGGTGCCAGTGAAATGTGTGACGTGCATCAAACAAAGCAAACGGCAAATTATCGAACACGTACAATCTGATGAGAGTTGCAGCACTGACCTGGAGCTCTGTCCTCCCGAACTGGAATCTTCCAGACCAGCGGCAGCAGAGACAGCAGGAGGGTCAGCAGCTCCTCGCGACAGGTCAGCTCCTGCAGGACACACACGTACAATTACCTCCAGAACCTTCTGTCTGCCCGCTCCTCCATTTCATAAAGCATGTCCAAACAAAACTGACTGACCGTATGAACACCGAGGACACAATGCTGTTTAATTCACTGTACACATGAGCTCTGACCGTGCGAAGCCCTCACAAATGTAAGTGCAGTGTTTGAGTGTCTAAATAGTGGCTCCACCCGAGAGAACATTCTTGACAGGGAGGAGAGAAAGTGCACCGGCAGGTGTGAATTAAAAGTAAACAGAGCGGGCCCGTGCTCACACCTCCACGTGACTGCAGGTAAAGCAGCCAACATGTTAAGCACTGAGCTCTATGATGAAGAGGCACAACAGATTAATTGAAAATGAAGAAATATTGAAGTTTTGACATTTTCAGTCAATTTGGACTCATTATAACTCATTTTTGATTGTGCAAGACGGCGTTCCACAGGAGAGTCGTGTCACAATAACACGGTGGACACGTGTCGGAATAATCCCTGATAATATCAAGTAAATGTCTGTACTGTGAGTAGAACGCCGCTTGTTGTTATTTATCAGCTATAAATGAGTTTTGTCTGTAATAAAAGGGAAGATTGACTGAACTGGACGCTTTAGTGAATGACCTCCCTGAGAGAGCCGTCTTCTAACAAACAGCACGTGTTTACATCGTATAAAATCTCATTCGTGTGTTTCTACACCATTACTTCAGTTCAGCAAGACACAGCACTGGTCCTCGTCTCCTTCTTATTCTTCTTTTATGGCGGTCGGCGTCCAGCTTAATGCTGCTTTACTGCCACTGCAGCTTTGGGTAGCTTACTGACCACACATTAGGGAGTAGCCACTGTACGTATGTGTATAATAACGTAGACCCAACTAATCCATTATTACATTAATTACCGACTATCTAAATAATCCATTTTAATTAGCTGCTGCAGATCTGCTAACGTAGGGGAAATAGGGGAACTGTGGCCCCTTCGCCGTTCCATATGAGCGCATGGGGAGTGTTTCAAGCGCGTGTGTACACAGAGCTTGACAAGATTTTGCTTGTGAAAGATCCACTGAATTTCCGCTGTAATAACGAGTGGGCTGGAAATGGGAAAATAAACCTTGCGGATTAATTACAAAGTCCGTGGAAGCTTGTTCTCTCCCCGCCTGGCGTCCTGGTCACTCCTTCAAATCACCACAGGGAATATGACTGCACAGGACCTGAAACCTCCTGACCGTCCTCAGTGTGAAGCACCTGACATCACTTCATCAGAACGACTGTGTTTGTTATGGGCCACTTCCACACACTTGACTCATCATCAGTGTGTGTCCTCACGCCAGTCCTCAGTGTCTTCGGCGCCTCTCGTGGGACTCTCACGCTCATCAGACGGTCTGCTTCACACCGATGCCCGTCTCAGCAGGCCTGCAATGCCACGCTCCAGCCTCGGAATCAACAATACAGCAGTGTGACTCCTGTCAGTATGTCTGGAGTACGGTGAGGAACTCACTGAGTGATGCTCTCTTCTGCACCACAACTCGTCTACTAATTAAAATCATAACTATATCTGGTTCCGTCTTAATAACATCTGCTAAATGCTGCAGTGATGATGTAGTGTGTGTGTGTGTGTGTGTGTGTGTGTGTGTGTGTGTGAGACCTGGTCGATGATGGAGTTGAGTGTGCTGAGCAGCAGGAAGCCCCGCCCTCGCACCAGGTACTCCCCCAGTGCCACCATGTGACTCTCCTCCTCCTCCTCCTCCCTCTGAGGCTCCGCCCGCTGGGACACCGCGCTGCACAGCTGGTGAACATCGGTCAGGAACTCACGCGCCAACGTGTTACTGGCTCCACTCATGTCCGAGCTGGCGAGGCAAACACACACACACACACGAGCTGTAATTAAAAATAGTAAAGACATTGGTACAGCTCTACAATAAGACTCTCCTCATAAAGAGCTCTACATGATTAATAACCAGGCTGTAGACAGCTCTTATATCATTAAACATCAGTGATGACAGTTATGATACATTGATGCAGGATCACTATTTGGTGAGATGCGTTTCACGCTTTATAATAAGGCTTCCATTTGCCAGATATAAATGTCAGTAAGTCATCAATAATTATTGATAAAAACAGAATGAAGCATCAGGATGGACGGGGGAATCATCAACTCAGACAGCAAGCTTGCTTTAGACAGAAAACTGATGTCTGATATCTAGTAACTCATCATAATCATAATCAGCTGATAGTGAGGAAGACTGGCACCGAGTGGAACTCTACTGTTAGAACTTGTTTATTAATGATATAAAAACTCATAAAACCTCGTTACAAACCTGATTATAAATCATATATAACCCTTTATAAGAGGAGTCTTGCTGTATGGTATTAAGATAAATATTTAAAAGCACAATCTAACAGATAAACTCATGTCAATTCTACCAGTCAGTTCTCCAGCTGCCACTAATGTGTTCTTAAGCAGCACCACGCACCACGCTCTACTACGCACCATGATCACTTCTTGTTTACTTCTTAATGTCTGTTTTTGGAATATATTTGATTTATTTTAGATGACCTTTTCTTAATGTCTTTTAATTTAGTCTAATTGTAAATTCTGTTGCACAGTATCAGGAACGATCTTCTATCTGTAAAACAAACTGTAGCAAGGTCACATCAAATCTCACATTTCTGAAGAATTATAATGGTGAAAATAAAAAATGGTGAGACAACATTCCCAAAGCTTTACTGTGCACTGTTCTACACCACTAAGTAGGGATGCACCGAAATGATTTTTTTTGGCCGAAAATGAGGAAACACTTGGCCGAAAACCGAAACCGAAACACCGAAAGAAATTATTATACCATTTTTTTGTAATATTGCCGTTATGGCTGGGACTGTGCGTGCTTTCGGCCGAAACCGAAAATGCATTTTTTGGTCATCTTCGCCCGAAATTTTTCGGTGGTCGAATATTCGGTGCATCCCTACCACTAAGCAAGCGGCTCCACGTACTCCAGCTTTTCTACTGCAAGAAAACTACGCGGAGCTCACTGGACGAGCTGAGCAGTGTGGATGTAGAGTGGAACTGAGAACTGGAGAAGCTACCCTACCCTGTGATTAGAAGGCCACCAGTTTGAATCCCGGACCAGTAAAGGTACCACTAAGCTCCCCGGGCACTGCCAAAAAGCTGCCCACTGCTCCTTCATGGATGGGTCAAATGCAGAGGTCAGGTGTGGTTGTGGTGCACTGTGTTCACAATGACAAATAATCCCTCACTTGCACTACGTACCACATCAGATAACTGGCAGAAGACAGGGCTTTAAGGCTGGACTGCTGCTACATTCTAGTACTGTACTGTCCACTCCACATGATGCTCGGACTGCTGACCTCACTGCCCATCACACACACAGCTAGCCTGCAGTCTGCGTGAGCTCTGGCTACACAACAGCACTTATGTAATCAGAAGACCGCAGCGGGGCCAGACCCTTTGTCCTCCACCTCCTCACCGGTCACTTTAGCTGGACTCTAACTCACACTCCACTGTATCACATCATCAAGTTATTCCACCCGGCGGATCAGGATTCACTCACACACACACACACATCTTGAACTCCCCCTAACTGTACACACACACACCTACAACATGAGTTTAATGTACTGATGTCTGACTGGACACCAAATGTGCTTTACAGAATGATACGATGACATCAACAAGATGAGGGGTTAACAGATACAGACGTAGTAGATGATGATGATGAATAAAACATTTAGTAGAATCTGTACAAATCATAACCTTCCTTTATACAACACCTTTCAACATGCAGCAAATACTGCAGTACGATGAGAATAAAACCAGGAATCACACAACTGGCAAGTGGAAGATGATTTTAAATGAGTGATCATTTGTGATTGTGAACACAGCACACGGAGCACCACAACCGCACGCCAGCTGCATTTGACCCATGTGTGAAGGAGCAGTGGTCAGCTGATGGGCAGTGCATGGGGACGGTACCTTGCTCATGAGTACCTCAGTGGTACCTTTACTGTCCCAGGACCTTCTGATCACAGGGTCAACTCCCCAACCATTACACTAGCAACTGCCCCCCATGAAAGAACAAATTAGACAAAATGAGATGAATAACGAGAAATAAACACATTAATACAGCAGGTGTGGTCTTTACATTCTAGTGTATGAACTGGAGAAGTGAATATTCCTCAAAGCTACAGCGTACAGGTCCATGTGCGGTACTCAGATGAAGTCTGCTCATTACTTTACACACTGCAGGAAAATCTGACGGTAGTTAGAGTGAAGTCCTGCAACATCTACATGCTCCTGCTCAAGACTACACTAAAACACAAGACGGCTGAGCTGCGCGCGGTGCTGTGTGTATTAAGAACTGAAGTGGATCAGGGTGACATGCGGGTTGTCTCTGAGAGATGAACTAGATTAGAAACACACTCAAACTCTTTCTGCTCCGATTGAGACCGATAACATGCTGCACACTGCACACGCAACACACAAAACAAGCTCTCCAACAGGCCCCACACACCCCACGAGCACACACACCTCGGCTTTTCATCATACACACACACACCACACACTCCTCATCCTCACCCTCATGGCATGTTGACAGCGTTCACATTGCCTCGCTCCATCTGTACACGCAGCACTCCATCCGATCCTCCACACACACACACACACACACACTTCCCGTCCCCAGAATGAAATTCCATTAAATTGGAATTTCAAATGGGTGCCTTCCAGATTTTGAGTTGATCAGTGCATCACATGAAAGCATGTGATCTCACATGGCACTACAGAGCTGCAGCGAGCGACCAGCCTCACACACCGCTCCGGAGTGGACACTGCACTAAACCCTAACGTGTGTGTGTGTGTGTGTAATATTGCTGCTGTACTGCTACGGTATCACATCACACACACACACACACACACAGTCAGCAGGAGGAGTGTAAGCAGGGCTGCATGACATCATCTGTAAGCGACATCAGGATTAGTGAAGCATGTTTGTGTTGTTGTTGTTGTGTAGTCCTGACTGTGTTTGTGCTGTAAACATGCTGCACTACTGAAGCTGGGATGTCTGTTCTAATGAAAGAGAGCGTATTTTATTTTTGTGACTTGAACATAATTGAGGAATTTAAGGAGACGGTTCTTCAGCACACGTTGGGCAAATAAACAGAATTCTTCAAAAATCTGAAAAACAGCAGCAGGAAGAATACGTTGGTTCTGAATGTCAGTATTGATTGATTTTTGGTAAATTGATCATCCTCAATTCTGGCAGTTGCTAATATAACGGTTAGGGTGTTCAACTGAGGTACGGTCCCCAAGCACTGTTCCCCGGGTGCTGCCCATTACAGCTGTCCGCTTCTCCTTCACGGGTGGGTCAAACGCAGAGCTGTGCTGTGTTGTGTTCACAATTACAAATAATCACTCACTCTCTTTTTCACTTTCACCAAGCGTAACGGAATATATAAGAGCCCACAGCTTGATCAAACGTATCGTAAAATCATTTTATTTTCCACCAATAAGAGAACGGTATCAAAGCAATAACTATAATATCATATTGTGAAGATACGACAACATTGTGATTTACAGCGCTGGTCATCAGCTGGGTTGACACTGCTCATAATTCAGATTAAAGTCTCGTCTTGTGAAGAGCGATGTCGCTGTTCAACACTGAGGAGTAATAACTCAGGGCCAGTTATTATCAGATATAACTACTATAATGACCATTACATCGGACTGAAAACTCAACAGGAGCATGTGTGAAGAGAGTGACTCTAACAGTCGTACTTGATGACGATGAAGTGAAAGTGCGAGAGTTCACCGTGAGGGTCAGATGCTAACTGACCATCACATGGCTGGACAAACAGTCGCCTGAAGTGTGACAAGAGGACCGGAAATCTGCTGTTCATCCTGACTGACAGCTGCAGTGCGGAAGTCACATTACACTATGAAGTGAGAGTTCATCCTGCGCTGACCGGGGTCAGGGCTGACCTGCAGAAACACCATAGCCAGAGCAGCAGTATTCCAGTCTAACCCCACACTGCCTTGGTAGCCCTTTCAGCCGTGAGAGAATGTGGGTGTTTTTCTCTACCTTTGTGTTTAGGCTGATTCTAGTGTGTGTGTGTGTGTGTTCTTGTACTTGCTACTTAGTGAGAACCAAAATTAGTTAATGTGAGGACATTTTGGGGAAGTGAGGACTTGTTTAGTGGTCCTCACTTCTTTAAACTGATTTTACAAAAAAATTACAAGTTTATTTGCAAAACTAAAAGTGTAGAAAGATTAGCTTTTGGTTCCTGAGGTTACGGTCAGGGATACGTTTAGGGTTAGGTGTAGTGTTATTTACATACAGTAATACAGAAGTCAGTGGAGGTCCTCACTACTATATAAGTTAAGGATGTGTGTGTGTGTGTGTGTGTGTGTGTGTAGAAGGTAGTCATACATGCTTTATGTTGTTGTGTTCAGGGCGTCCTGCACTACTCAGACTTATCAGTCTGCTGTCTAAATGCTGACACAGTCTTGAGATCAGCACATTTCTGATGGAAAGTGACCTGCACCTGTAGCAATGTTTATTTGTTGCAGGAACTGTAGATGTAACTACTCGAAACAGTAAGAACAGTGCGTGTTTTCTTGGCTTGCAGAGCTGTTATTATGCAGAGACATTGCATGGATTAGTGCTGCGAAGACCAGTACGGTTAGTGCCAGACAGAAACACTTCTTAATCCATCTGGAAACAGAATAAAATCATTTGATATCATATAATTCATTTGTTCTATATTTATTGCTTTCTATTGATTACTCTCTAACAGAACAGAATGGAAGAAATATATTTTCTGATCAACTGAAGCTGAAGAAATACTGAAGTTTTGCGTCAGAGATAATGCTGCCGACGTTTAGCGTAATGTCATGTCAGCATGGTGTTTTATAGGCAAGACTAGAGATCATACTCATATCAAAATAAAACCAAGTGACTTAAGAGTTGCAAAGTGTGAACATGTCTGTTCTACAGCAGCAGTGTGCGGTGACCAAACACCAACTCCAAGTTCCCCTTCAGCACGGACACACTTCTGCTGGTCTAGTGAAAGTGAAACTCAGCATCACGCAGGAGCCGGGTCACAACACACCGCACCACAGCACTTTGCTGTCCTAATGGAGAAATTAAACTTTTACTTCTGCAGCTGCTAAAACACACACACACAGACCAACTCCCTCATACAAACACCAGCAGAGGAGACACACAGAAGCTGCTTCTTCTGCTCCACACTGCTGTTCCACATACTGACAGTTAGAGCAACAACAAAGCTGTTCCATCTGAAGTTGTTCAGTTTAAACTGCTGGACTACAGGAAGAGAGAGCGTGTGAGGGATCGGTGAGAAGCAGTCTGTAGCAGATGCTTTAACTCACATTTTACTGAAGTGAGAAGATCCTGCAGTCACTCCGCACCTTATCACACTCTCTAAATCAGCTTGACGGAACGGATCCCAGCCCGTCCACATGAACGCTGTAGGTCAGAGTGGCGTCAACATGAAACAGCAAGACGTCTACAGGACTGCACGTGTGATTGGCTGCTTGAACACCGTCCCTGGACTATGATCGTCCACGTCCTTAAGGATCTGGGCCGACGCGGTCGTGTGGAGATTGTGTGATAAGATGTCATGCTGTGTGTGTGTGTGTGTGTGTGTGGTGAACACTAGTGTAAGGTGGAGTAAATTATTAGACATACAGTCAGACTTCTGTGAATGTGCAGAAAGGGGAAGTGCACACTGTCTGGAGCGGGCAGCAGCAGCAGCAGTGTGGTCAGGAAGAGTTGACACCCCAAACAACAAACCAACATCTCACACTTCACACAGTTCTCACACACACTTCCAATGCAACTTGTCAGTTCTCACGTACATCCTCAACATGGCCTTTGTGACTGTCTTCAGTCCGACGCAGCATTACTGTAGTTCACTGTCCTGTGTAGCTGCTTAGTTTAGTCATTGGGAACACAGCACCGCACACAGTGCACCGTAATCACATGTGACCACTGCATCTGACCCATCCGTGAAGGAGCAGTGGGCAGCTGACATGGGCAGTACCCGGTGAGTAGTGTTTGGGGACGGTACCTTGCTCATGAGTACCTCAGTGGTTCCTTTACCAGTCTGGGACTTGAACCGGCGACCTTCCAATCACAGAGCGGACTCCCTGCTGACCGTTACACTACCAACAGCCCCTAGCAGCTTCGCAGTAGCAGCCTGGACTTTAAAATGCAATATAACACAGTGCATCTTTATATACCGACCCAGACACCAAGTTACCAGCACCACACACGCCCACATTATCTACTGTACATATATATATATATATATATCAGGGTGTTAAATGTAATAATCACTGAAGACACGGACGATTCTGCATGGACACAGGGGCAGACCATCACAGATTAGATCACAATGACATCGCCTGGTGATTTTCTGGCCGTGGCATAAAAACAGCATCCCGGCAGTAACTGCGGCTGCGCGGCATGCGATCCATGTTCCGTGCAGCGTGATGTAATGTAGGAAGGTTGATGGGAGACACTGAGATGCCACACTGAACTGAATCATTGGTATGATAATTGTGACTGAATTAAATCACCACGCCACCATACTACTATAATATAATATTCAATAAAACACTGAATATGGGTTAAGAGTACTGCTCAGTCACTTCTTGGCCTCTGAGAGCACCAACCGCTGCTCGTTTGGAACCACCTCTACTTAAGAGAAGAGGAAAACACACTTCGAGACTCTTTGCAATGCTGGCTCCTCAGTGGTGGAACCAACTTCCGCTTGCCGTAAGAACGGACGAGTCCCTTGCTGTTTTCAAACGTCGTCTGAAGACACACCTCTTCAAAGAGTATCTAGGGGATTAATTTACCCCTTACTATTTATGTTGTCTTACCCATCAAAAAAAAAACAACAACCCACTAACATGTCTGTCTGTGACCTTTCATTTTTCTCCAACGGATTTTTGGTTAAAGTATAAAACGTAGGCTGCGGTAATGTGGTTTAACTACAGATGTTGACATAGTTTACAGATCTAAGAACAGTCGTGGACTACAAAGCACTGTTGTAAGTCGCTCTGGATAAGAGCTATAAATGTCAATGTAAATGTAAGAAGAGTACGACTAGTAAATGTAGTGTGTGTAGATCTGTGTGATATGGGACTATCATGCAGTGTGAAGATTGCATGCTCATCAGGAATCTTTATCATGTGCTTATCTTTTCATCTTTATATCAAGTTAAGC
Source organism: Distichodus sexfasciatus (assembly GCA_032718565.1). Taxonomy (NCBI): domain Eukaryota; kingdom Metazoa; phylum Chordata; class Actinopteri; order Characiformes; family Distichodontidae; genus Distichodus; species Distichodus sexfasciatus. The sequence continues at coordinate 823,857 of JAVGVS010000147.1, read as the reverse complement.
AGAGCTTAGTCACATCACTCACAAATACTTGAACACAGAGTAGAGATGAAATATTAATAAACACAACACATCCTGATAAAAGCCACAGTGAGGATAAATACGTACAGCCTTACTTCACTCATATACACACACCACACTTACTACATTCATGTGGAACAGAGGCAGTGCAGATGTGATCACACTTAACACTAAACGTTTAACAGCACACAGTCTTACATGAGAAATGCTGCACAGGCTGTGTAAACGTGTCACGTGGAGAACGGTGAAATGTGTGCAGCACAGAGAGAATAGATGTTGAGAAGTCTTTCATCAGTTGAGGTCACCAGACGAGAGTAAACGTCATGTGGGTTGAGGTCAGCAGTAGTGGGAGTAAGAAGGTAAGTCTCACTACATCAGGTGTGTTTGCAGGTAGAGCAGGAGAGTGGCACCTACCAGAACTTGAGAGCATCTTTCAGGCCGGCCTCGCTGACGTGCTGCACGCAGTGGAACAGGCACAGGAAACTCTCCAGGTACTGCAGACTCACCTGACACACACACAAACACACACACACAGCAACTCAGCAAACTGCAGCTGCACGTCAGCACAATTAGCTCCATCTCATCACACACTCGTTAACCATCAGGGTTAGTTAACGGCTGTTTCTCACAACCAACATACTTGTGTTATGGACAAGACTGGACTTGTTACAGGACCAAAGTGGCTAAAACATGAGGACGGAGAACACACACGAGTGTGGACAGAGATGTGAAGTTTGCTACGGCACAGTCCCGTATCCGACTACCTCTACCGCCCTCAGACTTCTGCTCTTGAGAAGTGAACCTCGGGCTGGGCGATATCACCTCAAATCAAGATCATGATATTATTAATTAAATATTGTGCCTAGATTTTGATTGATGCGTCCATGTGTAAAATACAGAGAGGGTTTAAATCGGATTAAAGCTGGGACAGTGTCTCTAATGAAGAGCACCTAGTGCCAGTATGTTTTTAGGGGGACGCTACATGAACACACCCTGGGGAAGGTATTAGCTGAATGAAAACATCAAAAGGTACTGACAGGAGTTTAACTATAGTGGAAATGTTGGCCAGTTAGAGGTGGTGAATGTCAGTTTGGATTCATTCTGGATTACTTGCTCAGCTCTGATGTGATACGTGCACATGTGCAGTGTGTCCCTGATATTTAGGTGAACGTCTGGGTATCTTCACTGTCCTTGGCATATCTGTTCTTGAGTATTGTGACTGTGTTGAATGATGATGTTACACAGCTGCTCCAGAACAGCATGCAGACTCACACACACTCCAAACACTGACAAACACTGAACACCGCCAGCACTGCAGACGTTCACACGCAGAGCCGATCTCTCCTGAGCGGAGGGGTTTTTAAAGGTGAAGTTCTGGGATTTCCCACAGCTAATCCTACTAGCTTATTTCAGCGGTGGAGAATGAGAGCAGCGGGAATTTCAGTTCATGTCTGTAGAGGTTTTCACATCAGATGATCACACTGCACTTACATTTACAGCATTTAGCAGACACTCTTATCCATAACCATCTCCTTATTACAGCGACACTCTGTCCGCAGCTACTTGGGGATAAGGGTTCAGTGGTGGTAGTGCGGGAGGTAGGATTTGAACCCGCAACCTCTTGGTCCAGAGGAGAGCACCACCACTACACTGTCCCCTGGGAGAACTGGGAGCACTGTAGGCAAATTCACGCAGCACTGGAACTAGGGCTGGGTATCGTTGCTGATTTCCTGAATCGATTCGATTCCGATTCACAAGCTCATGATCCGATTCAATTCTCGATTCGATATCGATTTATTTAGAGATTTCTTTGTGTCAATACTAGTTTTGCTTGGTTATAAAATAACTTGTTTTAAAACCGAAGTGTTGCCAAACATCGGCCTTTAGGCCAGACGGTGATTTGAGCGGAGCAGCTTCAGCCATGGCTCTATTTGGTTTGGGTTTCGCCGGTCTCACGTTTTTATAGCTCTCCTTGCGCGGTCGCGAGAAGTAGTGCATAGCCGCAGGAAAAGATCGATCCACGAATTTTTTGAACCGATATTGTATTTTTCGAACGAGAATCGATATTGATCGGTGAATCGATTTTTTGAACCCAGTCCTAACTGGAACATGTATCAGCTGAGAGTATACCCGTGTTGATGAAAGGCAGTCTCACCGTGTTGGACCATGTGAAGAACTTTGAGCTGCATCCAAATCTGTTTTAACAGTCTCAACACCTGTACTTTAGAGTTTAATGGCTAGAGCCCGATCGTCCACGGTCCCGGGGGCAGAAAGGGAAGGCTTTAAATAGTCGGTAAACGTAAACAAACATATGCATGCGGCTCATCAACTTCGCTCATAGAATCTCGTCTAAAAATCTCAAACAACAAATTCCACCTGAACATAACACAATTCCAACACCACACACACAAATAAACAAAGAACAGAAACACTGCGGAGGTCTACGTGGAAGAGATACGGCTGTAGAATCCACACTACTATGGCTCACCATGCATATCGTATATCATATGAACACCCAGACTCCGCAGATCATGCAGATAACATGTTGTTTCATGTTCTGCTGTGTTGCATCTTCTGTTATTCTGACCCAGTAACATGCAGCTGATTCCACAGTAATCTCACAAGTGTTACCTTTATAATGATACCAAAAGCATAAAAACAGAGATTGTGGTTGCTGAGATATACACATTCTGGGTGTCTCTTTTAGAGCAAGTGACTTATCACTAGCGCATCACTGCTGATGAATAAACCGTCTACAAGCTGATGGTGAATCACGTATACGGCTTCATAAGAGTACGGTTAGGGTAAAGTGGTACCGACCTCACGCAGCAGCTCCAGCATCGGCAGCAGTGTGTTGTGCACAGCATGTGTGATTTATTAATCAGCAGTGTGCTGTGTGTAAGCCGGATGCTGCGCTCTGACATGTGCCCTACAGTCAGAGCTGCTCTCATGTCTACCAGATGACTCAATTTCCTTCCTCTGCTTATTTCAACACATCTCTCCGCTCCGCACACAACACAGCGCTCACACTAATAACCAGCAACCTGCAGCGGCACCTACACCACACACACACACACACACAACACACACCCGGAGGAGCGGTGTAAATCACCATACAGTATCATATCAAGTCAGCGTCTGCTGGGATACGACTTCTACTTCATTCAGTTCAGGAGGCAGTGATGGATATGAGACATTTACAGCTTTTAGCAGACGCTCTTATCCAGAGCAACTTACACTTCCTAATTTCAGGGACAGTTCCCCTGAGAGCATCTTGGGGTTAATGGACCCAATGTTGGTAACACCAGAGGTCAGCTTCGAACCCACAACCTCTGGGTCCCAAGGCGAGTGTGCTTCCACCAGGCCACCAACACCCAATATCATATCATATCATATCATATGTGGATTTAACACCATCACATCACTAACAACTACCAACATATTTGACACGTTTCTTCCTGAGCCGTTTTTATTCCGGTTGGAGCTTGTAGTTTAGTTTTGGGTGGATTTCTCCTTTCAACACAGTTCTAAGCTAGAGGTTAAAATAAACACAGTCTTATCTTTTCATCAAACAGAGCTCACGTTCAGTATAATATGTGTGGCGTCTGATTGATATTCTCATTTGGAATCCATGCTTTGGGCTCGTTGATTATTGTATCCATGAGGATTGATGTATCATTACACCCTCCGTCATGTATCTAAACATTTTACTGCATTGTACTCGATTTTATTCAATCATTTGTGACCCTCCACGGCAAAACCAGTCGCTTGTCGCAAATTTTCAAAATTAAGTTATGTTTTGATGAAAGGGCGTAAATCAAGCTTCAAAACGATACCTATATGGAATGAATGGGACGACATATGACTGAGATATCAACATTCAAAGGAGTCGGGTTTCTCCTGTCACGCCAAGTGAGAAACGGAGAAATCTGCCTTTGAAGTTGACTATCGTCGTAGCACTCACAGACGCTTAGTGCGGTCGCGGCTACGTTTGCATTTACGGTAGCCTACGCTGCATTCACAGCCACACGGATAGCCTACCTGCGTTAGGTTAACTGAACTCGGGAGACGAAGATGGATTCCGGAGAAATATCTTCACGCTAGTCAACCAGTGGATTTAGCGTAAATATTGAAGTAGAGCGGTCAAAACACAAACTTTTAACATTCTGCTGGAATTGAATTCCTCACCTCAAGAAAGTCACGTTTTTAGGATGGAAAGGGTAAGTTTTTCAGCCAAATTTATTCACAACAGTACAGTATAGACCTTCCACTGTTTCAAAACACTACAAACTAAAAATCCAACATTTTACCCCACGCAACATAAACGCTCGTTTTTCTCGGAAACCTCCGTTGCGACAAGCGACTGGTTTTGCCGTGGAGGGTCACATATATCAATTATATATTGTATTCTTACAGTATAAGTAGTTTGTAGACACCTCATATGTGTGCATTTTCTGAGAGTTATTTTCAGGGAGCGTCTCGTCTTTGCTCCTCTATTCCCCAGTTGTCCCCGGTACATTCATAACCAGTCCCTTGCCCTTATATCCTGTCCCCCCAAATCCATATATCCCGTCACCCTTAACCTACATATTACCAGGAACAGCCTTGCTTTTTACCATTTCCCCTAATAACGAATATCTTAACAAGACAAAATGGACCCTCTTGCTGGACTTAGACTCTCCAACGGGCGTCCCTGGGCCCCGGTGGAATAGGTAAAAAGGTACAATCTTGGGTCCAAGGTGTAGAGAGAGTTTGGACACAGAGAGAGAAACACTGACCAGTCTAATGAACATCATGTAAGAACATCGGTACGCTTTTCTGTAAATAAAGCTTTTAAAACTTCAAGAACTCTCCGCCTCATCACTGGCTCTTCAATTCTCAAAGCTGAGAATCCAACACTGTGTAACAGCCCTTACTGCCGTGACGCAACTGAAACAGACCCAAGTGGGGCATTTAGAATGAAATCTGAACTTGAAAACTAAATCCTGATTTACACTTGTCGTTCAAGAGAAGAGATTTTCACCTCTTTCTTCCACGGTTTGTGTGTAAGTCACTTTCCGCTCATAAAGGGAAAGAAAACGACTGGCATTTGAGAGCGAAATGTAAAATCAGAATATTGTAAAGAGTGAACACTGAATTAGGCATGTGTTTGTGGCTCTTGGTTGTAACATGAAAGACGAATGAATGAGAGTGGGATTGAGAGCTCCTTCTGCAGTCCCCCTCCCCGAACACGGTGGAGACGTGCCGCCGGAGCGCCGTGCTCCGTTCAGACCGACGGGCAGCTTCAGGAACTCGGTGCGGAATTCCCAGCTCTGATTTGTGAGCAGTTCCTCTCTAATGAGAACACTCATCCTCACCTCTCACATGACTCCACATGGACACGACGCACAAACACTTTTACGCTTTACAGGAATCAGCCCCAGTTCCTCGTCCAGGTTGTCTGTGCTGTAAATCTCTGCGTGATCCGATTAAGCCGGACGTTCATGCAGAGCAGAGGAAACCAGCAGAAAACACATCTGATGAATAATATCCAGTCAGAAGTTTAGTGTCTGGAATTGCCACGGGGTTTAGGGGAAGCCAGTCACCCGATCCGAGTGGTGATGGTGTGTTATCTATTTATTTCATCACAGAAATGTCATACAACAGAACACTTCTAATCAGAGATGGAAATTAGACGTGATCTGTTTATCAATCACGGCTCCTGCAGTAAGTCTGACTTCACCTCCAACACACAGCTCTCAACCCTCTACCCTTACAGCCGTCACCAGGATCGTGGGTTTGGAAAAGTGTCAAATGTGCAGCTCAGGTTTGTACATGAGACTCACACCAGACGGGAATAAAACAAGAGCTGAGTTCACAGCCAGAAAAGGGAAAAATGAGGTGAATTCCACTGGATTTTTGTGAAGAAAAACTGCTGAGTGACGTTCCTCAGTGTCTTGTAGACGGCAGTGATTTTGTTGATGTGCACCAGAATGATGCAGCGCTTCAGAGGTTACAGCAGGTAAATCTGTTCATGTTGCAGTAACAAAGTGTACTTAAGTGTTATGTTGGGGTTGACCCTATAAGTGAGTGGACTTAAGGGAGTATTCACCAGGGAACTCCATCACTTCACTTGCTTTGGTCCGGACTACATAAAATGTGTATTATTTTTATCTTTGGTGCCAGTGAAGGCATTGCAAGTGGAGCAGAATTTGTAACAAAACCACATGTGTGCTGGTCGTTCAACCACTGGACGGAAGCATGTGGGGCGGGGTCAAGCCCAAAATGAGAGTACACAATCACGGAGACACTGCTTGCTGGTTTATACAGTTACATACGTTTGCAGACATGTTTGAGCGTCAAGAGCATTTGATGTAACTTCAGTTTTACAATATGATCTTAGTAGTTCAGCAAGGGTGAAGACGGCTGTGAAGGACAGCTCTCCTCCGAGCTCCACGTTAACCCACGGCTGATTTCTAGCACTGGCTCTACACATCCATGTACACGTCTGCACCACGACGACGGGAGCCTGTTAAATCCATAAAAGGTGTGCTTAGTGCAACCGGGTGGGATCGAGGTCGGGCTGCTGTCACACCTTAAACCGAGCGTACCACAGTAGGTTTGGAAGCGAGGCGAGACCACCTCTTCAGCTGGGTCTTGGTGCACTTGTTTGGTCCACACCGGAGTTCGAGTGCTTGTATTCACACCTGCCCAAAAGATCAGGACCAAGAGAGGAAACCAACTTGGGTTTGTTTTAAGTGAGCTAAAGAAGGCAGGTGTGAATACACCCTCGGTATGTTTAAGTGGGTGATTATTTGTCATTGTGAACACAGCACAGTCATATGTGACCTCTGCATCTGACCCATCCATGAAGGAGCAGTGGTCAACTGACATGGGCAGCACCCGGGGCTTGGGGACGGTACCTAGCTCATGAGTACCTCAGTGGTACCTTTACCGGTTTGCCAATTTATGTTTAACCACAAGACGGTACCCAAACGGGTTCATATTTTGTGTTTTTCAACAGCTTTGAATGTTCTATTGAGTCAAAAGTACAAGCTTTAATGTTGAATGAATTTTGATGTTATCCACCTACTCACTTAATCACAGCGTTGCTGAAACCCATTTGAATCACACTGGCATCAGAGAGGTGTGACTGAGGAGGCGGTGTTAAAGCACAGCAAGGTGTGGTTGTGCTGTGAGCAATAACCAGACATAACTAACACAATACTGGGTTAGGGTTAGCACTCCCTCACACTCTCCAGTTCACACTGCTGTAAAGACCTCGTGCTATCAGAGTGTGTGTGAGATTCAGTCAGCGCTTCTGCTGCTGGTATGTGTGTGTTTTCCTGTTGAGGGTGAGGAGTGTGTGAGCACCACATTATTATCAGTCTCTCTCCTCACTTCTCACAGTCCGATGCTTCACCGCGCCGTCAAAACTGCACGACAAGCCACGGAGAGACAGCAGCTTCATCTCCATCACAGTCACACCTCCTCCACATTACACTGGCTAATCTACAAACTCTGCTCTAACCACACCATGACACTGGAACTCCCAGATTACTGTGTCTTGTAGTGAATTCCACATTTATCTCATATTTCATATTATAATTACAATCCAACTGATAAGCTGAGTCTCGTACTGTATTCTGATGTTGCACATGCTGAACACTGCACAAAGCTAAACTTTTATACACGCTGTATTCAGTGCACATCAAGTGAAATATTTCTAGTAGGGATGTACGATATGGGATATTCCGATACCCCATATACCGATATCCGATACTTTCATGCTTATATCTGCTGATACCGATGACGGAGGCAGAGTTGAGCGCGTAAAGACAAGATATTATTCTCTGCAAAGTTCCACCGCACGCTCAGATTTTTGGCACAAAAATAACACGTTTCTATCACAGCACCAAGTCAGGTGAGCGTGAGAGCAGAGTGGAGCATTTCCAGCGCAGTGCACAACTTCCTGTCCTATATAGTGGACCAAGTCAAATAGGGCGAGTGAGACTCTCCATGTGCACTACCTAGTGTGTAGAGAGCTGTTAAACTACAACCCCGGCTACTTCCTGAGATGCACACTACCACATCCATCCATCTAGAGAGACAGAGGCAGACAGACGGAAGCAGGGTGATCATTTTAATCCTCATGTATAGTTTAATATATCACTTCATTAATCACTTTGTAATGATTGTGATTTGTACTGGACTGAAACGTTTCACTGTGTCCTCTAACTGGTCTGATGAACCTGATTCTGAGAGTACCGGGACAAACTGGACTCACCTGCTGCTGCTGCCGCCAGGTAACTACAAGCCATTCTGTGATAAGCGTGTGCATGGTCAGAAGGTGTGAACTCACAGGTTTCCACATATGCTCATGTTGAGTGTGGCTGAACTCAAAACCACACGAGTCAACAGATTAAACCACCGGTGAGCTCCCACCGCTCAGCTGTACAGATTGGCGCTGAGCACAGTCACCTGGACTCAACTTGGACAGACTCCCCTGAGCTGCAAACACTAGAGAGCGTCCACTAGGGCTGTAACGATACATCAATTTATCTGATCCAATGATGAGCGAGTCCACAGCATCGACCCAATATCAAAACATCCACCAGACATCACACACACCGCACCATCACTTCATACTGGTGATGAAGAGACGCTTATTTTAGTTATTAGATATTTTAGTTGCTTTTTGGGGAGTGATGGTGTTAAATCAGTACGTGACATGGCTTCGTATCGATCGCCGGCCCCTAAACGGAACTGACTCGAAATCGTATGAATGTTGCTGACCGGGTGATATCGTAACTCTCTGTGTTGCCTCTTCTACACTTCAGCGTTGTTGTGTGGTATTGGGTTTTAGTAGTTGGTAACAGGGCTGGGTGATATGGCCTAAAAATAATATCACAACATTTTCAGCTATATTGCAATACGTTATGATATAATCTCTCTTTCCAGGAGAGAACTACATTACCCACAATCCCCCACGCATGACTCAGAGCCACGTCACAATAATGCAATGGACACACATCCAGAATAAACACTGAAAATATCAAGTAAACAGCTGTATTGTGCGTAGAACACTGGTTATTTACTGTGCAAATCCAGTCAGTGAACTGAGGCTAAAAATGTCACATAAAAAGCCAAAGCCAAAAAAATCACTTTATTGTTGTAATGTGGGGAAAATCTTCAGCTAATCATGATATTGATACGAGATCATATCACCCAGCCCTACTGCATCCCTCCTGCTCCTCACCGTGTGTGTGTGTGTGTGTGTGTGAGTGAGAGAGGGGACAGACAGCCCAACGGCTTCACAGGGCCGAGCGCGGCTAATCAGAGTCTTGTGATGGAGCCGTTAGTACAGTGCGCTGCCTCGGGGCACACGGGCGGGAACACACACACACACACACACACACACCTAGCCTAGTTGGCAGCCTCTTCATTAAGCTGCAGGTCACACGCTCCTGAACAGGGCTGGGCAATACCACTTCAAATCAATATCACAATTAATTCATTTCATATTTGACCTCCATCACCATTAATGATTCAGCTTTTAGTTCCTGTTGTTAGTGAATATCTTTGTGATGTTACAATAACTGAAATAATAGTGTCAGACTGGACAGGGCGGAGTCACACTCACACACACACACTACAGGGGAACACACACTGGGCAGGGCAGGAACAGAATGTTTTAAAAATAATCTAAATAACCAACATGGGTGAGATGATGTAAATGAGAGGTTCAGAATGTTGTTGGTTTAATTACATTTTGATTAACAGCGCTGTCCTAAGCCCACACTCCAGCTGTGTTTTCTCTCCATCACGCCGTCTGAGTTTGATTTTGCACTCGGCCGTTTACTTCACGCGGCTGCGATGAGGCAGGATTTACCGGCTTGTTCATTGTGTTTGTGACACTAATCACTATTTGCGTCACGTTAATTCCACACAGAAAAACGCCAAATCCATCAAACGTCTGACAGCTCGAGGTCTCAGGGCTCCAGGGAGAGCGGCTCGGATCAGGATAACCGGTCAGACCGAACACCTCTACGCGTGACAACAGGGTCCGGAAAACAGCGAGACCAAAACTGAAAGCGTTTTAATCTGTTCTTCAGTTGTTTATTTTTCATGTACTAAGTTATCTATTGATGCATACATTCACACAGCTTGCAGGCTGAGCTTTCATGAGGTTAAAACCCTAAAAGCTGTTGGTTTCAGCTCAAGTACTCCAGACCACCAGCTCCTGACACAACACACACACACACACACACACACACACTCTGCTTCTTCTCCCCTCACCTGGAGGTCGGCTCCCTGTGCACGGCAGTCCATGTACTTGTCCCAGGCCAGGGTGAGGTCAGTAGGCTGTCGGATGGCCATGTCCTTTATTCCAGTTCCCAATTTCACATGAACCCTCTAATCTGAAGCTCTCCCCCTGCTGAGACGCCGTGCTGAACCAAGCCCTTTATCTTCTCCCAGCATCACGTCCATGGTGTTGAGGAGCACGTCCACAAGCTGCTTAGTTTCTCCTACAAAGAGCAGAAAAGAATGGAGGCATTATTCATCTCAGCTCTCTGACAGCACCAAGCTGGTTTACACTTTAATCCTGATGCTCAGGGGGAGCGGGACAGGTCTAGTCCACAGATGTCGACATAGCTTATGGATCTGGGAACAGTTGTGGACTACAAAGCACTGTTGTAAGTCGCTCTGGATAAGAGCGTCTGCTAAATACTGTAAATGTAAATGTTTTGCAATGTTTTTAGTAAAGTCCTGTTCTAATGGTGGAAGCAAGTCCCAGACCTGCTGAGTAGAGGTGGAAATCACAAGTTTCATCACAATACGATATTAAACCGATTCAGTGAAGGACTCCAGGTCTGCTTCACCTTCACTGATGTCCTGAATATTAATCTCCAAAAGGCAGTGTGTTGATGTAGTTACGCAGCAGAAGTGGTCTGGAGGAGAAACCCTGGATCTAAACCAGCGTCCTGCAGTAAGAGTTTATTGTGAGAATTTTAATATAAGGAGCAGCTTGTTCGGGGTAGGTCTACTGAGTCGGAGAGTCAGACGCACGGCCTGCAGGTGAAGTCAAACTGAGCAGACAGTGGAGAGTGTCTCAGCAGCACAACATCACATGAGACTGTACTGTAACCTGAACCATGCCATTAATTCATTAATAATCCACCGAGAGAGAGAGAGAGAGAGACAGAGAAATATGAGTGACACACAAACAACAAACACAAGGAAAAACAGGAGACAATCAGAGAAAGAGAGAGAGACACAGCCAGTCAAGGAGAAAGACCAAGAATGACAAAATAAAGAGACAAATATAAGACAGAGACAGACCCACAGGGAAGGTGAGAGAGAGAGAGATGTAGATATAAAGATATAAAGATATATATACATAAATATAAATAAATATATATATATATATATAGAGAGAGAGAGAGAGAGAGAGAGAGAGAGGTAAGGTAGAGAGAAGAGATATATAATATATAATGTGAGAGAGATGTAGAGATAAAGATATATAGAGAGAGAGATAGAAAAAGAGAGAGAGACATGTAGAGAGAAAGAGATAGAAAAAGAGAGAGAGACATGTAGAGAGAAAGATATATATAGAGAGAGATAGAAAAAGAGAGAGAGACATGTAGAGATAAAGAGATAGAAAAAAGAGAGAGAGACATGTAGAGAAAAAGATATATATAGGAGAGAGATAGGAAAAAGGAGAGAGGAGACAAGATATATAGAGAAAGAGAGATAGAAAAGAGAGACATGGAAGAGATAAAGATATATAGAGAGAGATAGGAAAGAGAGAGAGACATAGAGATAAAGAGATATATAGAGAAAGATAGAAAGAGAGAGAGACATGTAGAGATAAAGAGATATATAGAGAGAGAGGAAAGAGAGAGAGACATGTAGAGATAAAGAGATATATAGAGAGAGATAGGAAGAGAGAGAGATGAGATATATAGAGAGATAGAAAGAGAGAGAGAGACATGTAGAGATAAAGAGATATATAGAGAGATAGAAAGAGAGAGAGACATGTAGAGATAAAGAGATATATAGAGAGATAGAAAGAGAGAGAGAGACATGTAGAGATAAAGAGATATATAGAGAAAGATAGAAAGAGAGAGAGACATGTAGAGATAAAGAGATATAGAGAGAGAGATAGAAAAAGAGAGAGAGACATGTAGAGATAAAGAGGTAGAGAGAGAGAGCAGAAAAGTTAGGAGAGATGTAGAGAGAGAGAGAGAGATAGAGAGAGATAGAAAGAGAGAGAGAGATAGGAGATAAAGAGATATAGAGAGAGAGGGAGGAAAGAGAAAGAGACAGATGGAGAGATAAAGAGATATATAGATGGAAAGAGAGAGAGAGAGAGATAGAGAGAGATATATAGAGAGAGATAGATAGAGAGAGAGAGAGAGAGGGAGAGAGAAGGAGAGATATATAGAGAGAGATAGATAGAGAGAGAGAGACAGAGAGGGAGGACAGAGAGAGACAGAAAGAGAGAGACATGTAGAGATAAAGAGATATATAGAGAGAGATAGAAAGAGAGAGAGACATGTAGAGATAAAGAGATATATAGAGAAAGATAGAAAGAGAGAGAGACATGTAGAGATAAAGAGATAGGATAGAAAGAGAGAGAGAGACATGGGAAGATAAAGAGATATATAGAGAGAGATAGAAAGAGGAGAGAGAGACATGTAGAGATAAAGAGAGGCAGGGAGAGAGATAGAAAGAGAGAGAGAGAGACATGTAGAGATAAAGAGATATATAGAGAGAGATAGAAAGAGAGAGAGAGACATGTAGAGATAAAGAGATATATATAGAGAGATAGAAAGAGAGAGAGAGACATGAGAAAGGAGGGATAGAGAGAGATAGAAAGAGAGAGAGACATGTAGAGATAAAGAGATATATAGAGAGAGAGATAGAAAAGAGAGAGAGACATGTAGAGATAAAGAGATATATAGAGAGATAGAAAGAGAGAGAGAGACATGGAAAGATAAAGAGATATATAGAGAGAGATAGAAAGAGAGAGAGACATGTAGAGATATATAGAGAGATAGAAAGAGAGAGAGAGACATGTAGAGATATATAGAGAGATAGAAAGAGAGAGAGAGACATGTAGAGATATAGAGAGAGATAGAAAGAGAGAGAGAGACATGTAGAGATAAAGAGATATATATAGAGAGATAGAAAGAGAGAGAGAGACATGTAGAGACATAGAGGAGAGATAGAAAGAGAGAGAGAGACATGTAGAGAGCAAAGAGATATAGAGAGAAAGATAGAAAGAGAGAGAGAGACATGTAGGAGATAAAGAGATATATAGAGAGAGAGATAGAGAGAGAGAGAGACATAGAGATAAAGAGATATATAGGAGAGAGAGATAGAAAGAGAGAGAGAGACATGTAGAGATAAAGAGATATATAGAGAGAGAGACATGTAGAGATATATAGAGAGAGAGACATGTAGAGATATAGAGAGAGATAGAAAGAGAGAGAGAGATATGAGATAAAGAGATATATAGGAGAGAGAGGAAAGAGAGAGAGAGAGACATGTAGAGATAAAGAGATATATAGAGAGAAAGAGAGAGGAAAGAGAGAGAGAGACATGTAGAAAGATAAGAGATATAGAGAGAAAGATAGAAAGAGAGAGAGAGACATGTAGAGATATATAGAGATAGGAAAGAGAGAGAGACATGTGAGAGAGACATAAAAGAGAGACATGAAAGAGAGAGAGACATGAGAGATATATAGAGAGAGATAGAAAGAGAGAGAGAGACATGTAGAGATATATAGATAGAAAGAGAGAGAGAGACATGTAGAGATATAGTGAGAGAGAGAGATAGAAGAGAGAGAGAGA